>RJWH01001044.1:0-482279 GCA_004363575.1 Solenodon paradoxus
GCCGGTAGTGAGCTCACACCTGCAGGCAGAACCCAGAAAGCGTCCATCGCCCAGGTTTGTGGCTGGATCCTGAGATCGTGGAACCATGTCAAGAAAGAAGTGGTTGTGAATTCATTGTAAAAATGTGGCATCAGCAACGCAATGGGTGGAACAGAGGACGACGACCTTTACCGGGATGAAGAAAGTGGCTTCAGAAGACACTGGGCATGTAGAAACTGAAGACCTTGGCCTTCTATGATGCAAATATTGTAAATTTGTTACTGGTACATAAAATGTCTTGTACCTTGTATCTGTTCTTGTGTTTCATAGCTATCTGTTACATGAAATTTCTTATTCTGTTAAAAAATAATCTGTTAAAAATAAATGCTAAAATTATTTTATAATATAAAAAAAACCAAGTACCTAAATATAAACACATACAAATTCGAATTAAAAAATTAAAACAGAAGATTTTTTGCAGAAAGTTTGGGCCAAAAACGTGGGTGTGCATTATACATGGCAAAATACGGCACTTCGAAGTGGAAAAGGAAGGGCTGATTAGATTCAGAATAAATGCTGGAAGATGGAAATTTGGAAGCCTCTTACTTTGATCTGGGGAGTGGCATGGAAATATATTTTGAGGGGACACTGCTATGGAAATACATCTAAAATAAAAATTTATTCTATAAAAAATGTTACTCTCAGAAAAAGAAACTCAAACATTTATTTCATATAGAATTTCATTCACTGGTATAGAAGGCTTTATAGGTGGTTTTTAGTATGTTGAAAAACAAGTATGACATGTTCTAACTGAAATAAGATTAAACACTTAATTAGGAAGATGATATGGCTTCAACTAACTAAAGAGATGTGGGTTGAATTGACTAAGGGGTGAAACCTGGCATTTTTGTTTATTTGTTTAGTCTTTCCATATCTGTATAAAGGGAGAGCAGGTGCACCCTGATGGAGTAGTGGTTAGGTCGGCAGCCTCCAGACAAGCAGAGTCCACATGCATCCCAAGGTCCCAGGTTCACATCCCGGATCTGGGGGGAACAACGAATGTGAACGACAGAATAAAAAACTGATAAAGTACTTCTTCCTTCTCTCATTTCTTAACCTGCCTGCCTACTGGCCTTCATTCCTGTCTGTAACTTTCCTTAAAAAAAAAAAAGGGAGGGAAGGAAGGAAAGGGCAAATGTCTTCACATGTTACCCTGAACAAGTGTAGTATTGTATCCGAGCTTAGTCAGGGGTAAAAAGATAAAAGGAAAAAACACCAGGTATTTTAACAGGGGATATTTAATACAGAGAATTGGTTCCTCATGTTGCAGGTCTGAAAGAATATGAATGGAGCAGGAAGCCAAGCCAGAAGTGACAGTCGAAAAGTAGAGCCCCAGGAAAGGAGATGTGGGGTTACATTCACCTCTTTGCAGGAAGGGCCTCACCGAGCTGGCATCAGGCCTCTGAGAAGTACAGCCTGCCTGGCTTCCTCTGAGGTGGTTGAAGCTGGGGTGCTGAAGTAAGCTGGACCACGACCCGTGAGGAGCAGTGAATCATTAGGAAAGGAATCTCATCTCTCTTCCCACCTTGTACTCATGCTCTGGTGCCTCCACTGGCGGAGTTTAAAGACGGCTACAGAGGAATCTGGGAAATGTAATTTGCAAAGTCCCCGACCTCAATTCATAGAGAAGCTATAAAAGGGTCATTTGGGGTTGAGCGGTGATAGGTCAATTATCAGTCCAGTAAGCTAGCTAAGAGGTATCACTTACCATTTTCTTCTTCTTTTCTGTTTGGTCTCATCCTGTTTTAAGTAAAAGGAAAAAAGTGAGCGTTGTCAAGCTGGGAAAGGGACTATGGGTGTTTCTTAGTTCAACCCCCTCACTACTCTACCAGGTGCCCAAGGCCCTCCGTGGACGTAGACAAGACTTAAGTCCTTGCGAGAAACATCAAGACTCACCAGGTGATCAGCTGAAAATGCTAGCCAGCATGTCTTACTTTTCTATGTGTCTTGGACACTAGACTTTGTTCTTCTGTGATACTTTTTCCTGTTTCTATCCCAAGTACCCTCTCACACCTCACCACATTCTTCACGCCCTATACACTTCTTGTATAGTCACATTAATCCAATATCCTCTTTTTAAAGTTTCCTCACAGCGGGTCTTAATGGCCCATGAAAACCCATGCTCGAGGTATTACTAGTCTGTATTACTAGTCTATATTTTACAGTTGATAAGGCTAGTGCTCAGCCTTCACAGTAATATATACATTCCGTTCTCAGGCGTGGCTGTGGAAATACCTTCTACCCTAGAGTGTACTTATTAAAGGAGAAAATAGAAAGAAAACATATTAAAACAAGTAAAAGTTTATACCCTGTTATATTTGTTCTCATTCTACTCGCATTACATTTTATTTTATTTTTTCTTGGCACACTGCTTTCTGCTTTTACATCTTAGATTGATTATGGATAAGGTTCCTATAAAAATGAACAATGCGAGGATTGAATGTGCTATTAGTAAAGCTATGGGAGGTTTATCCCAGAAGAACAATACCAAATAAATGTAGTATATTACCAACCTAATCAGTCTAAACTTTTTTTTGTTAATTGAGGAAAATATCACCAAGAAAAACTGAATTGATTGAAAACAGTCAATTTTGGCACAAGAAAATGTTTTGTACTTTATAAAACTGAATCTTGTAGAAGACCTAAAGGCAAGTAATACAAATTTATTTGTTTTGTTTTTGAAGACTGTTTTAAATACTCCATTCTATTTTTCCATGATAGCTCTATTGGGATACAATCCACAAGCCATAAAATTCGACCTTTTAAAGAGCACCATTTCATAGATGTTAGCTGCGTCGTCACTGTCATGATCTAATTTTGTATTTCCACCTCCCCTCAGAAATCCTCCCCATTCTTTCTGCCACTCCCTGCCATACCTGGCAACCAAACTTTTTGTCTTCATGTATTTGCTTATTCTTAGTATTTCATACAAATGAAATCAAACACGTAGACTCTTGTGACAGGCTTAGCATAATATTGTTGAGGTTCATTCACTCTGTAGTGCATATAAAGACTTCTCTCATTTTTAAGGCTGAATGATATTCTATTTAAAGAATATACCATGTTCTGTTTACTCACCCATCAGCTGATGGCTATCTCTTTTATTTCTACTTCCTTTAGCTCTGATGAGTAAGGCTGTTATGAACATCAGTGTACAAAGGCTGGTATCTGGTGTGACTGGTTTTTTTATTTTCTTGAATACGTATCTTGAAGTAGAATTGCTAGAACCTTTGGTAATCTGTATTTATTTAGTATTTTGAGAAACTGATCAAATGTTTTTCCAAAGTGCCTGCTCCATTTCACTGTCCCTTTGACACTATCTGGGGGTTCTGGTTTCTCCACATCCTCACCCAAACTTGCTGTTGTCTGCATTTTTGAATTGTAACCAACTTGTGGGCATCTCATGATGGTTTAGATTTACATGTTTATTTGATTTATACATCCATGATGAATATAGGTATCTTTTTATGTGCTTATTAGCCATTTGTACATTTGTATATATACTTGTTTTTGTTTGCTTAAAGGAATGTAGGCGAGCAGGTAGGTAGGGAGAGAGGAGGAAGCAGCATTTTATTTTATTTCCATTTTAGTTGTTCACATTGGTTGTTTCCCCCCTGGACCCAGGACTCTAATGCAGGAGTATGTGGCCTGTGCTCCTTCAGAGGCAACTGACCCAATCACTCCTCCACCAGGGCGTGCCAATTTGTACACTTCTTCAGAGAAACAAACAGAGACTGTGTGAGTCTGTCGATCAATTAGTGGAGCATTATCTTCTTCACATCATGAAGTTTTCTGATCCATGAACACATTCTTTCAACAATGTTTTGTAGTTCAATGCACAAGTCTTAATCTTCTGCTGTTCATTGTTACCAATATTTTATTCTTTTTGATGCTATCGTAAATGGAATTGTTGTCTTAATATCAGTGTTAGATTGTTCCTTGCTAGTATGTAGAAACACAAATGATTTTTGTATTGTATCCCACTATTTTACTGAATGTAGTTTTCCAGTAGCTTCCATTTCATGTTTATATGCACTTCCTTCATTTTTAGAAAAGTTTTTCTCTCCATCTACAACTACTCTGTTGTTCACTTTTGTTTAAACTCTTGCTCCTGCTCCATTACCACTACATTTGTACAACCTGTAAGGTCACAGAGATTTGCTGAACACATCTTCAAATAAAAATATACACACACAAGCAGAGTAATAAATATAGATCAATAGATAAAAGAGATGAGGCAAACAGTTTCTCAAAATGAGAATGCTTAGGAAGAAAGTTTTTGTTATGTCAGCTGGTGATCGTCCATTGTCAGATGGTAGGAAAGAGACACAGGGCTTGTTCTAATAGACTGGACACCTCAGGAGAATGTGACAAAGATTAAGAGAAGTAGAGAATTTCCAGTAGGAGCCAAGATAGTAAAGTTGTCATGATGTCAAAAATTAAGGACATTTAGACTTATTTTGTGGCCCAAACTGTAAGTACTATGAAAATTAAAATGCTCACTGTGCTGTTCTGTACTTGTTTTTATTCTGACTTCTTCCAGCTAGGATGGGATAACAGAAAATTTCCTTGCTTTTCTTCCAGAAATGACCAAAAGTTCAGACAAATATATGAAACACTGGTGGTTGAAGACAATGGACATCAGAAAGCAAAGGGCAATGAGCCCTAGAGATGGGAACCAGCTCATGTGAGTTCTACAATCACCCCAGTTTAATGTCTTGAGAGCGGTTTCAGCCCTTGGGACAGGGAGGGGGAACCCAGTTCAAGTTCAGGGACTCTATGAATTGAGAGATGAGATGGAGCACATAGCCTGGGGAGACCAAGGTTGCTTCATTTCACTGGACAGGTTACAAAACAGGAGAGGGCTGCACAGAGAGAAGAAAACTGAGAGACTTGGTGGAGCCCTGTCACCAGTGCAAGCATGGAGGTCAACTACTTAAGGTCAAAGAGCCATCTGAGAAGATGAGAGAGAAAAATCCCAGTGTATACACAGGACCAGGAATAGACTGATTTTCCTACCAGTCATACCTGTAAACCTAATAATCCATGGGATTTTGAGTAGAATACTCAGAAAGTTCTTGCTTTGCAATGGAGATATAATATCCTACACTAAATGCTGTCTAACATATCTTAGAGGCAAGATCTCAAAATGTGAGCAAATATTCAACCAAAGAAGTTATATAGATAACATAAACGTATCACCAAAGATCATGAACATCATTATTTATTAGAGATTAATGCAAATCAAAATTACAATGAGATATCACAGCATATCTATTAGAACTAAAATGTCTGATCCCACCTGGAAAAACAGTGGAACAGTTTGATTCTGACACTAATTCCCAATTGTTTGCATGTTTTATTTGTTGAGTTTTTCCATATCACCAAACAATCTCCAACACTAGCTAGGTGTCCACTAACTCAATACTGACACCATCTTCCTGGAGATCGTGACAGATCCCACAGGTTAAGGGCTATCTTCCCACGTACCCAACCCAACCCCACTTCAGACACAATTGCAAGACCCGTTGTCACCTGTGCTTCTGAATTGATTGAAGCTACAGATTGAAGGTTCCCATGAGTGCCTCCTTGGGTTCTACTAATGAACTAGAGTGACTCAGAGCGATATTGATGACTCATATTGATGATCACTGTTTATCATAAAGTAATATGATTCAGGAGCAGCCAGGTGGAAGAAATGCACAGGGCCAGACATGGAGAAAGGGTGCTGAGCTTCCATGGTCTCTGAGTGCATTACTCCCCCAGAGTCGCCTGGTGTTCACCAGACTAAAGCCTTTCCTTTTGGGTTTTAATGGAGGCTTCATTCCATGGGCACAACTGATTGAATCGTTGACCTTTTTGGGCCAGAACTCATGCCCAGGCCCTCTTCCCTCCAGGGAGGTTGGGAGGGGGACTGAAAGTTCTAAACCATAACCCCGGGGCAGGTTTCTATGGCAACCACATCTATCTGGGTGGTGTCCGAAAGTCAATTCATTCACGTAACAAATGATTTTTAGGAAAGAAATGTTTTTTAACTCTTCAGTTAAGAAATCCCACTTTTAGTATTAGCTTTCTGCCTGGCATGAAATAGAGATAAAGACAAAACAAATGTTCCTGAATATAAATCACTATAGCTAATAGCAAAATCTTGAAATTCTCCCCAGGGGTGAGAGCAGCGTTTGCTGTTTTGGGAAGGAGGTGTTTTCCCTCCACCATTCTTTTGATCCTTTTAATGGAGCAAGAAATGCTAGAATAATTAGACAGCTTGTGCTACGCTTAAATATCTTCTGCTGCTTAGGGTTGTGTAGTACTGGAAACTTAAGAGATTCGTGAAGGACCTTGCTAGGGCTGATATTTCAAGTTATCAGAGAAAGTGGGAAACAGAATAAGAGACTTACTCTCAAAAATCTTTTGGAACGACAAATCTTCTTGTGGAAAGTTTGCAAATGAAACACAAAAGCTGTATTCTTTCCCCCCACGTAGTTCTATTATTGTTAAATGCTGTTTTCCTCCGGAATCATACTTCCCTAACACATAAATTGGAGTCACCCAAACGTTTTCATTCTTTGCCTGACCATATAAATTATCTCAATTTCAAAGAGTTGGTTTTTATCAACTTGATAGTATGCTTCCTTAATTCTTCTATCTGCTCCATGGAGAGTGGAAGCTGATGTGTAAATGGCTTGTCCAGATACGTTTATCATGGTTTTTGAGCACTTACTATGTAAACCCAAATGCTTGGTATTAGAGTATTTGCAGGGGTTGGTTTTAAGAGGAAGATTATTATGCTTCTAGAAATACTGTGTTTTAGGTCAAAATGACCACATGGATGGGAAACAGGAGACTGAAGCTTGGAGAAGAGAACAGGAGTAAGCAAGGTTGCAGTTTGACCTGTGGGGAACCTTGACACTTAGAAGTTGGGGAGAGGGAGGGCAAAGAAAAGGAGTGGACGAAGGAGAAGTAGACAAAATAGTAAGATGGTCAGACTCCTCAAAGCAAGGAGAGCTTCCAAAGTGGCAGTTAAAGGACAGTGCAGATTGGTGAAGAAAGTCAGTGGTTGAATTATTACCAGGAAATCTTTTTGGAAGTTCTTTGATGTTTGGATTTCCAAATTTTCAGAAAAAGTTTTTCTGAACTCTTCAGAAAAATAGTATGCTTTGTTCCACTAAGTAATTCTTATACATTTTACTACTTTTTAAAACTGGCACCAAAATATGCTAGAACATATTAGTGGTGACAACAACAAAACAACGAAGTTGTATTTTCTCACACAAAACTTACATGGCTTATAAGCTATAAAGCATTCAGGGACCCTGGTTCCTCCATCTCCTTGCTCTTTGTCTCTTAGGATGTCTTCTTTTATGACCAAAGCTGACCTCATTTCCACCATGTTGTTAACCAGCTCATGGTTGGTGGGAAAGGCAGTTGAGCCAGGAGATTTCTTCCAGAACACCTAGCAGTTCAGCGTTTTAATTCTGCTCGCATTCTATTGGTCGACAACAGTCACATGCTCACCTTTTGTTCCAAGGTAGGCTGGGAAATGCTATGCAAAGCTAGGTGGTCATGCGTACAGTTAATTTTCAGGGGAAATAAAATGGGAAGTATATACACCCAGCAGTCTCTGGCATATGGGATCTAAAAGCAATAGTTCTTTATTCATATATATGTATACATATTGCATACATGTATTTTTTTTTAGGATTCAATTACTTGAATGTTTATAGAAAACAAAATTCCCTGTAATAATAAAGCTCAAACACTCGTAGGTTACTCCATTTTTGTGAAGGATTTCATAAATCAATATTTTGTCTTATTGGCTATTTACTGGAGAAACAGTAAAGCCACTAAGGATATTAAGGTAGTGATTTTCCTGAATTAGTAAAATCCATTCTGTCTACCTAGCAAGGACAGACAATGGAATATTATATAATATTATCTCTTATTATATTATCTTATCTCTTCCTATGTAACAAATGATTCTAAAATTTAGGAGCTTAACACATTTATTATCTAAGAGTTTCTAGGTCAAGAATCTCAGAACCTCAGTATAAAGGTTCTTAGTGCCCAGCCGGGCTGTTCTCACTCAAGGGTTTCTCATGAGGCTGCACCAGGATTTCAGGCAGGGCCGCAGTCATCTGAAAGCTTGACTGGGGTTGGAGGATTTTCTTCAGAGACTCAGATGGCAGTAAGTTCCCGTTTTGTTTTGTTTTTTTTCAATCAAGTGTGTGCTAAGTCTGTTCAGGACAAAGCCAGCAATTGCACCAGTCACCCAAGAGAAAGGAGACAGGCAGTTAAGAGAGCAACTAGAATGTTCAAAGTATCTCTGTTAACAGAAGCAGGGACATAACATCACTTTTACTCTATTCTGTTGGTCATGCAGACCAACCTCAGTCCAAGGTGAGCAGACTGTACAGGAGTGAGCATTAGGAAGCAGGGATGTGGGGGCTATCTTGGAGGCTGCATACTACATACCTAACCTTATATTGGAAAAAACCTGGAGACACTCTGACCTATCATTTGTTAAAACAAAAATAATTCCATCCAGCAGATTTCTTAACTCTAATGTTGGGCAGAACAAACAAGAGGAGTTGTGTACAAGAAAAAAGTTTGGTTGACACACATTTGCATAAAATGAATTTAATGAACTTCATTAGGCTCTGAGAAGCATTGAGTCTCTACTTTTATTGGATTCAAATGCCTTTTTAAAGAGTCCTTCACTTTTGCTGGTCAGAAACAACTTCTTCAGAGAGAACATTTTCCATCAGATGTGGTTTCCTGAAAAATTAATGTTAACCAGTAACAATCCTTTGAAAATAATTGAGTTTTGGTCCAGATTAAAGTCATAGGATCTGCTAATGGGGCCTGAAGAGTGAACTATATTGGGGATTTGGCATAAGAGGGTCTGTCTTGGATTAGGTCTCAAAATACCTAAAGGATTCCTTAAACAGGACCCAGGGTCAGATACGACAGGTGTTTTACTTCTAATTTTAGAACCAGAAGCAGCCAGTTTAGAGCGAAGTTGTTCTGCACTTATTCAGGGGTAAGGATAATAATCTTGCCAAGACATCAAGTGTAGAAGAGACCGGAAATCTGTTATTCTTCTAACACTTCCAGTAACAAACCACATTTCACCAGCTAGCTTAGAACTTTGATGAATTCTGATAAAGACCTGCTTTCTTAGTATTTAATAATCCACTTCCAAAAATACTGAAAGTGATTTCCAGTGTGGGCTTCTGTACTCATTTATTTAATGATCATGTCCATTCATATTTTAATTATACTGTCAGTGAATTAAATTTTTGCAATGGAAAAGACATGGTAGAATTTATGCTTTTTTTTCTTTAAAAATTTTTCAAGTATTTCAGAGGAATTTGGGAGCTTTAAAAATATATATGTAAGTACAATTAAATAAAATTAAAATATAAATAAACCTTAAAATACAAACATGCTTGAAAGATTATCACGCATCCAAAATGAAATGATTGTGCATTTAAAGTAAGCAAGATTTTTATTTGAATGATTAAAAAAAATTAAAACAATGTAGTTACGAATATTTTAATTACAACACAAAGGTTGGTAAGTTTTGAAATTTGAAGTCCCTGGAAATATAACTCTCTACTATATTCTCAAGATATTTAGCAATACAACCTAAACATAATGCATGTAGTAACTTTCCCATATGTAAATAATGAATGCAAGATTAGCTTCAGAAATTTTTTGAAGGAATGTTGAAATGTTAGGAAAGTCCGTTGCTTCTAAAATTAAGTCTTATCAAATCTACTAATTTTAGAAATTCAGTGTTTAAGCTCTACCATTTAGATACTTTAGTTTGAAATCCTGATGGTTTAAAGGCTAGACCACATTTTTTTTTTTTTTTTAAAGGGCAAGCCATGTTGTAATTAGCCGGTTGCTTTTTGTTTTTGTTTTTTGAGTGAAATGAGAAGCATATGCTATGCAAAAATATTTAAAGAAAGGCAACAGGTTTTCCCTGAAACTAGACTTTTCTAAGTGACATCAAAGTTTCCATTTCTCTTCAACAAGTAAAGAATTCACTATTGGAATTCTTTCAGGTCACAATAACGTTTGTATTCTTACACACAACACAACTGAATATAGAATCTCTAAATATTAAGAAATCAAATTTAGAAGCTCCAATGAGTGTGAATACACAACTAATTGTTTGCATCGAAAGTACTGGCAACACATTTCTAAAATAAGAGTTTTCAGTATTTTATGTTGGACTCTTTATCAGGTGGTCTGCCTGGTCCCCATTCCACAGTTTACTTGGCTACAGTCGAAACTAGAGGAACCCCCATCACCCTTCCTCTCCCTCCTCTTCTCCCCACCCATGACCTCAAGGCTGGGTTTTATGTGATTGCGCATGCATTTGAACAATAAGGATACCAGATGTGGTTGTCTTTTTAGCAAAATAAATTTCTGCTGTCACCAAAATATGCTGGATAAATTCTGGGTTATTCTAAAGCATAACTTGGCTTTGCCAATTCCCTGGCCTTTCAACTTCAGAGGGGGAGAACTTGGGCTGGAAGACGCAAGCATCGCTGGAATCCAGGGCAAGCCGACAGGTTACCAAGCAAACGCAAGGCAGGTTTGTTTGTTTTTTTTTTAAGGGGAAAAAAATATTTCCCTGACCCGTGACATCTCTCTGGGTTGAGGTGCACAGTTAGTGGCAGGGCGAATAAAAACGTCTCTGGCTGAGACCTCCTCGTGACACAGTCGGTGGCCGGGACTTGTCTTTTCTCAGAGCCACCAGTAGTCCGCGGCTGACTGCTGGACAGCCGATGCGGCGTCCTGCCCGGGCGGGTTCCAGAAGCCCGGCCCAGTAGCTCTATTTTCTGCTGAAGCGGTGAAAGCCACCTCCATGGAAACGCGGGAACAGGCCCAGGGGATGGGAACGGACAGGTGCGCCCTCGGTTTGGAAATACACAAAGGGCCGCCGGGCCGCCGCCGTGTCCCTGGCAACTCCGGCTCGCAGCGCGCGCACTGCCCACGGCCCCGCGGCACACGCGGCTGCCGGGAGGGAGGGGCGGCGCGCGCAGGTGGACGCGCAGTGGCTGGCGAAGCCCGTCTGCCTGCTGGCGGACGCGGTGCCCGGGAAGCGCGCAGCCGGCTCGGCTTCGGCGGCGGCGCCCGCGCTGTAGGGACTTGTAGTCCACAGCACCTCCCCCGGGTAGGACGCCCCGCGCGTCCCCGCCTGCCGCAAGCCGACTTCCTGCCGCGGCGCGAACTACACCTCCCGCCGTCCTCTCCGCGCTCGAGCCGAAAGCGAAAACACAGTCCGGGCTGCGCGGGTGCCGCCCTCCGCCGTCCCCGCCCCTCCCGCGCCCTCCTGCGAGGTGGCAAGCGCCGAGGCCGCGCCTGTCTCTGGACGTCCGCGGCTCGGCGTGGGGGCGCGCGGGGGACGCAGGCCACGCTTCGCCCGAGCCGGCCCTGCGCGCGCAGGGGGCGGGACCGCGTCGCCTCGGCCAGGTCGGGACGCGGAAGCTCGTGGCAGCGGCAGCGGCGGCCACCTCGGCCCGGTCCCCGTGCCCGAGTTGGACTGCCCGGCCGCCGGGAAGTGACTGCTCCCTCTCGGGGCTGCTTTCATTTTTCCCCGTCGCCCACCCCGGGGCGCGGGGTTCCGCGGGAGGCACCGCGTGCGCACCGCCATGCACTAGGCAGGGCTCCCTATGCGCGCGGGGAGCGCCGACCGCTGCTGCCGCCCGCCGAGCCCGGGCCCCGGCCCCGGCCCCGGCCCCGGCCCCGGCCCCGGCCGCCCGCTCGAGGCCCGGGCGTCGAGGAGCCGGCGGCGCGGCCATGTGGGGCTAGTCCGCGCGCGCCTGGCTTGCAGCAGCCCCGGCAACATGGAGGCGGCCGTCGGCGTCCCCGACGGCGGGGACCAGGGCGGCGCGGGGCTCCGCGAGGACGCGACGCCCATGGACGTCTATCTGTGGAAGCTGGGCTTGTATCGGAAACTGATCGCCAAGGACGGGTCGTGCCTGTTCCGGGCCGTGGCGGAGCAGGTAAGGGGCAGGGCGGCGGGCGTTCGGGGCTGCGCGTGGCCCCTGTCGTCACAGCGGCCCATTGTACGGCCGGAACGGGGCTCTGCCCCGCTCTGCCCGCCGGGAATCGAAACTTCCGAGTCCTCGGTTGACTGCGTGTCGGCCTCCCGGGCGGAGAGGTAATGAGCTGGGGACGACCTGCGAGGCCTGCTGCGTGCGGGTGAGTGTTGATTGATGTCCCGGGTCTGGCGCCGCGCGGGTCTCCCTTCGGTTCCGCATTCACCTCCTCTCCTGCGAGCGCGGCGCTCGCACCGGCGAAGCCAGTGTTTACCGGGGGAGGTGGCGCGCCACAGTTGACGCGCAGGACCGGGCGTTTGCTGCTGCTGGGCTTCGGAATGTGGGGTAGTCGCGCCCGCCGGCGTGCACTTGCCTTTGGAGGGGGAAACTCGGCGCTTTGGGACAGCTAGCCTTTGGGAAATAGTGCGTGTTGATAAAAGAATGGTCAGTGAGTCGATGTCACATTTTACAATGCTCGTCAAGGCAGTTTGGGTCTATACAGCCTTTTTTTCTAAAGTCAGTTTCGGTGTTCGTGGTGGGGGAGAGTCTCACGGAGGGCTGGTTCTTTCGGCCCTTCCATGACCGACTTTTTTTTTTTTTTTTTTTTTTCCCCTGTTAATAATCATTTTCTAACATAGGAAGGTATTCCTGATTTTTTTTTTTTGTAAGAGGGCTTACTTACTCCAAGTTGTGTAAGTGTGTAGTTGGTAGCTGTGTAATCCCCCGTGCCATCCTCTATTGGAAAATAGCTGTGGAAATAGTTGGGTCAAAGTTTCATAGGACTGTCTGGTGTGCATTTCCTACTTTTCATAGTTAGCTTTTCTTTGACCTTAGATCTACCCGCTCTGAGCTCTTCTTCTCTTATGTTTCTGGTTTTCTCGTTGTTTAATTGCTAAATAGCTTTCCATATTTCTATTTGTGAGTAAATGCTTTACTTAACATCTGTAGACTGGTCTGTTACTTTGTTCAGCATTCAAAGGCCAGCCACTTATTTTCCAAAGGCCCCTCATTCCCCGTTTTCACCTCAGTAACATTAAATCTTTCTTCTTTAAACCAAGTCGATTTAACTGGGACACCTTTGCATGATGGTGCGGGAATTGTCTTTCATTCATTCGTCATAAAACCTAGGTCTGTCTTTTTCAGTTCATTCGCTTTCCCTCATTTTTAGAAATTTAGGATGTTCCATTGTTGGTGGGGGCACATTCCCACCCACCCACCTCCGTCTTTACTGTCAGTAGGTAAACAGTCTGTCCCATGTGTGAATTTTCCATTCTCCATCTGTCCTGCTTCCTCAGCTCCTCCAGAGCAGAGCAAAGAGATGGAAGTGAATTCATCTGGTATTTCTACATACTATTAGGGCTGGCAAGAGCTTGATGAGGAAGGAGGTGAAAATGAATAGAAATAAGGGAACCAGGACACTTTTCTGGAGTTGGATTATCCTAGTTTATACTGAAGCAAAAAGGTGTGTCTGATTCCAGTATTGCATGCCATGGACAGTTTTTGAACTTGATTGCACAGAATCCTCTACTGTGGAGGGAAATCTGTTTTTAGGTAGGAAAAGGGGCGAGGATAGTTATACCAAGAACTCTTTGTTAACAGCAGAGAACACTTTTTATTGCATCTTCTTGTAGTGGGTTTTAAGCTAGGCATAAGGAATACTCCCCTCCAGTGATACAACTCTGATTTTCAGTACACTGAGCTTAGAAAAGTTAGTACGGTGAAATTTGGAGGAAGCTTATCTTTGGTAGACAGGGAGTAAGAGTAGCCTTCAACGCCAAAAGCAAAGGGTGTGTTGGAACTGGCAGAGGAGTGTCACCGACCTCCGGCAACTCTTTAAAAATATGTACAAAGGATTTATTTTTTGCCAGTGATTCCTCCACTAATATCAAAATAAATATTTCTAAAGCTAGTATATAATTAAGTAAGAGTCTTCAAAGAGTGAGGAGAGACTTGAATTAAGAGTCTTTCCCTCCAAATTATCATTTAGACAGGCCCTTCCCTTTTTACACTTCTGGACTTGGACCTGCAGGAGGCTTGACCTGAATCAGCTCCATGGCTGTGGAGCTAAAAATAGGACACTCTAAGAGGACTTGCTAATGCAGTGTGTCTCAGCCTTTCCCGGTATTTTTCACTATCTTGTCCCAGGTGAAGATTGGAAGGCCTCCTATTTCTAGCTCATATTCATGGATATAATAATTTGCAAAGATAGATAATTTGTCAGATCATTTGAGTTCTTCCTGAGTGGAAGAAAAAGATAACTTTTTAAAAAGTTGTCATTTAAGTTTCTTTCTCCTGCAGCACTTGGCTTTCTAAGACACCAGTACCCACACTTTTTAGAGGTTGATCAGAGTTTTGCTTCTGAATAATAGGTCTAGATTTTCTGGGCTAAAATCTTTGTCAAAAGGTAGGCCTTGCCTACCATTGTTTCTGATGGAAACTAAGCTTTACTCACTTATGTCTGCCACCTGTTGCTAGGTAAATGGCTTTAAGACAAGCTTCAGTTTGCTAGCGGCGGAAGGAAAGCCTTATCAGATGACACTGTGGTTTACACGCACTAATCATACCTTGATTCATAATAGCGTCCAATATAGCTTCTGTGTGAGAGAAGTGTTGGTAAACGTTATTTGTTGAATTGGCAAAAAAAAAAAAAAATACTGTGTGGTGGTTATTTTTATATATGGACATTCTTTCCAGGCTTGGAAACTTTGACTATCTAAGGATGCTTTTTAACAGAGTCCCAGGACAGCAGTGAAGGGGCATTCAGTTGAGCTGCATGCACATCACCTCACATATTGGAAAGAAACTTGTCGCTAACCTCGGCTGGTTCCTCTTGAGTACATCTGAGTGCAGTGGCCCAGACAGTTGTGCCTCTGGTGTTGTGGGGATAAATGCGCCTTGGCTGGTGCTCAAATGGGCAGCTGGAGCCTCTCTTTTCCTGTGTTCTTCCCAAAGACAAGGGAGAACTTCTTTTTCCAAACAATTTTTATTGAAGTGTAATTGACAGATATACACTGGTAGTGGTTTCTGGTATAAGACATAATGATTTGATATTTGTATATAAAATGATGATCACATCAGTCTGGTATCTCATCATACATAATTTCATTTTTTTTTCTTGTGATGAGAAGTTGTAAGATTTACTCTTAGAAGCTGTAACCCTTAATAAAGCTGTTTTATATTGATAGAAATTCTCAAGAGGCCCTGAGGGTAGTCTGAGATGTGCCCCATCTTAAATTCATGAGATTTCAAGTGTGCCTCCAACCCTGACCTGAGAGGGTGTCAGGAGCACATTCAGTGAGACACCTCAGAGAAAATAATTTTAATCTCTTTTAAGGTGGTGGTTAAAGTATTGGAAGCTCGCCAGAGGGCATTTGATTATACTGTGTGTCAACCTAAATAAAGCCTTAGATTCTAGTAAGGGACAGAATGCCAGTCGGTTACTCTTTTGTTGAAGTAGTTCAGTGGAAGAGCAGAGCAGCACGAAATGGAGAACATCTGGATCGTCTTGCGGGCCAGGCTCTGAGGGTTAGGGCACGAGCAGTTGAAGGCTGTGGGTCTGACAGCCACAGGTGTGTCTGCTGCCCCCGGGAGGTTCTTTTCTAGTCACATAGACCTGGTAACTGGAATGAGTGCCTTAATCTCTCTGAAACCACAGTGGACTCCGTTTCTACATAAGCTAAGTAATTCAGGATGATTGGCAAGAGGGAATCTACCTCTTACAGTCTTGGAGCCTCAAAGAGGTTTCCTGCTGGAGTGGCCTGGTCTCTTTTGCAATCACCATAGGACAGAGTTCTGGTATCAGGGATTCTGTCAGCCCTGCTTTGTGAAGAGCAAAGTTACAGCAACGGCTGACCAAGAGACGAGTCTGAAGTTGATAGATTTCCTCAAATCTGGTTTATTCCTAAAGAAGAAATAGAAGTTCTTCATTAGAATGACTTCTGGCCTAAGAAATGCTACTGTTCGTGTATGTCATGTCATCACTGAGGTTAAAGGAAGAGCTGGGAATGAAGAAAAAAACCAGGAAATTATGTATGGAAAGGGAAGTGGAGGGAGACTGGTTGTGAGGTTATTTTGGGTGTGATAGACGATACTAGGGTGTAATTTAAAACCTCTTAATACAGTGTTTAATAGTGTGTTTCTTTTTAGGTATTGCACTCTCAGTCTCGCCATGTTGAAGTCAGAATGGCCTGTATTCACTATCTTCGAGAGAACAGAGAGAAGTTTGAAGCGGTAATTTTTAATTTCCAATGTAATGGTGTCTTGCGTTTATATGCAATCATTAGAAGTGATCTAGTGGGAATTTCACAGGCTGGGTTTTTATGCAGGTTATGAAAAAGATTCTTATATGAAAGAACTGCTTTATTGAATCTGAATCCAGTTACATTCAGTTCCGATATTTTTTAGGCCATTTATTCAGACAGCAATGAGGAAGCTTCTGTGACACAAAAGACTGAGCTTCAGAAGATGAAGGATGACATGGGGCAGGATCCTAGCATATTTAGGGTCAACTTTGATCTGGTCAAGGTGTTGTGGTTACGAGAATTTTCTGTGCGTGGTAACTGCCTCTCAGTTGAAAAGATGTCTGGCAGAGTAGAAAAAATATGCTGAATATGGTTGATATTGAGCCTGTACTTTTATCAGAAAGCATTGATAGATTTTTAATGTTCTGATCCATTATTGTGAATCACATATCAGAATACCCTAATTATGTAATAAGGATTAATTGTTAATAGAATGCTCTATAACAACTAGATGTAGTTTTCTCAGTCGTGTAGGTAGCAGACTGTGAAATAAGATGCTTCAGCGACCTATTTTCATTTTATATTGAAAGCCATATAAAATTTACAGTCTTTGTTTTATGACTTAGAATTACATCACCTGACAGCTTTCAGAGGTTCTGGCTGCCCCTCCCTCTCAAACTGGTCAATGAACATTGACACTTTGCAGATCAGTTCTAAGACTGGTAGAATGTTCTAAACTTGGATGTACTTGGGTTATTGTTCCTTGTATGCAAGCAAAATACTGTTACTGGTAGCATTTTTCTAGAAGGGTGCCATGTTTTAAGTGGACAGTAATTATTCCAGGAAGGAGAGTTACCTGCTTGAGCAGATTTGAAACATTTCATGAAAAAGCCCAGTAATGGAGAGGCTAGAAAAGCATTAGGGTGTGATGAAGAAGGTGGCGGGGAGTGGAGTAGTGTTTTAGGTATTTGAAGGAATTACAAGTGGATTCATCATCATTCTTGGCCCCAGAAGGTAAAACTGTAGTGGAAATTTGTGAACATTGCTTGAGCACTTATTATTTACCAGGATTGTTTTAAACACCCTTCATGTATTTATAGTCTTTACAGTCTTATGGGGTACAATTCGAGGTTTGAAGTTATAAGTAAGGAAGTTTTCCTTTCCTTATCCCAGATACCTTCTAACAGTTTCTCTTGGCCAGAATCAGAAGGGTTGTCTTGGGAAGGGAAGTGTTCTTGTGTACAGTGTGTGACAGTGTTAAATCAGGCCTCTGATTAGAAAGGAGAATCTCAGATTGGGTAATCTCAGTTTGTCTCAACCCTGCTTAGGTTTCTTTCCAGCTTTAAGTAGTTCTTTCTGTGGGGTATTTTTCTTCAAAGTCTGTAATCACCTAATAGAGAAAAGGCACCTCTGATTGATGGGATATTTAAAATATGTGGCTGTTTTATAATAAGGATGGGTTGGAATTTAAGATATTTTTTTGAAATCTGACAGTATGTGATCTCTAAAAGAATTAATTTCAACCCTAACAACAACAAAAAAAAGGTCCATGGACATTTAAAAGATTTTTATAGATTAGAGAATTTTCTTTTTGCTTTAACGCATTTAAGTGTCACTTTGCTAAATTAACTGGGACTGTAATTTAAATAAAATTGAATTCGTTGTTTCAGATGAATGCCTTTTAGAACTTTTCAATTAAATCAGTGCAGTTGCTATGAGAAGAGAAAACACATCTTGAATAAACTTTCATTTTTATGTTAAAATAACAATGAAGCAAGCTATTAGGAAAATCTTGTTGGTTCTTTAAAATAACTTCAGCATCATTTTCATCTGTTTTTAGTACCACAGACCAGGAGACAACAAATACTTATCTGCATTAGTAAATTCATATTTCTTCGCTATTGTGTCTGTCTTGGCTCTCTTTTACACAGTCATCCTAAAGGGCTGCTTTTACCATGTAATTTTGCTCATGATGTCACCTGCAGTGACCTTGAGTTGCCTGTCTTGGCTGTCTTTTACATAGTCATCCTAAAGGGCTGCTTTTACCATGTAATTTTGCTCATGATGTCACCTGCAGTGACCTTGAGTTGCCTCCTGTCAGAGTCCTTCCTGGCCACAAGGCCCTCAGTGAAGAGATTGAGGGGGTTCCCCTCTCTGTGCTCCCCACCAATGTGACCTGCTTCTCTGGGCTTCTCTGGGCTGGTTGCACAGTCTGTCCCTCTGCCCACCCAGGCCCCAGCCAGGAAACCTCTCCTAACAAGGGTTCCTTCCTCTGTGGTCTTTACTTGATGATTTATGTATATTTCATGAGATTTTGTCTGTATGTATATTTTTTCATTATTGATGTGCGTCCAAGGTTTGTGAAAGAACTCAGGAATTCATAGTGAACGTTTTTACAGTGATGAGACTGTCTCTGTGATGTATTCCTTATAACTTTCTTTTTCCCCCCCCCAGTTTATAGAAGGGTCCTTTGAAGAGTATTTAAAACGTTTGGAAAATCCACAGGTAGGCACTAATCTATTTCTGTTTTTTATACTTTCAAATAATATATTCATAATTCATTAAAGTGTCAGATTAATATTAGGGTGGTGGAGGGGTTGCAGTGAGCCTCTCCTGTTTCCTTATAAACATTTCTTAGATGCACATTTAATGCGGTATTTGGTTGGAGAGAGTTACAGCTGTCCATTGGATGCTGCCTCACTAAGAATGGGGTTGTGCTGTCTTTCTTCTCATAACGTCCTGTGAAAGTAATGTAAAATAACTACAAGTGGTGATGATTTTGGGACCGATATTCATATGGATATGGTGCTTGGATGGCATTTGATTGCTTCCTTAGGCAGCTGAGAAGACAGGTTCTTTCCCTGGGGTTCTATTTCCTGTGATCCGCTTGAAAAGAGGGAAGAGACCATTGAGAAAGAAAAGGACAGCACGTCCCACCCAGTCTTCTGCCGCACTTCTCAGCTGTGTCCACGTGGAAATGCATTTTCTCTCTACAAAACGGATGATCTCCCAGTAAAAGTCCACACAACACGGAATGCTGTGCAGAATGCTGGGGTGTTCCATCACCCCCAAAGGAATCGTTGCTGCATTTAAAATGACAACTGCGAAGGAAGAACCTGAGAAGAGTCGGGCGGGGAGGAGGGGAGGGGAGTGAAGCTCCTACAGGTCTGATCAGTGACCAGTGTCTCCATGGATTCCCTCACACTTGTCTGAGTGCTGCTGTGGACCAAGGGTGTGCAGGCGCCTAAGAGTGCAGAGGGAGCTGGGTGCTGTTCCCAGAAGTTCCCTGGAGTCGGGAAGGTACTAAGAGGGAGCAGAAGATGTGCCACAGGATGCATCAGTTTGCTGTTCTAGGTATTCACGGTTTTAGGAGCTGGCGTTTCAAGTCTGAACATGCCTAAAGAGGGCGTTCCAGGTAGCGAAAATTTGTGAGCAAGGCAGATTCAGAGGCATTTCAGTTTGTGTGGAGCCTGGAGCATGGGAAGGTAAGAAGGTGTGAGAAGTACAAAGACAGACTGGGGCCAAACCATGCAAGAACCTCTGTAGTTTGAAACTTCAGTTCAAAGTGTGAACTATAGGCCCTCTGCATTAGAACCTGATGTGCTTCTAAAAATGCAGACTCTGTGGCTTCTAGTCCCGAGTGAACTTCACAGTCTTTGTGACAGGGATCTGAGAATCAGGCATTAGGAAGCTATTCCTACTGAGGCAGGAAGTGTCTTGTTCACTGCAGTGAACCGAGAATAGTGCCTGACATTTTTGTTTGCCCGATGGATGGATGGATGAAAGAATATTGTGAAAGAAGATGGTTTGGGAGAGGGATGAGATCAGAGGCAGGAGGACCAAGTGCAGTGTTGTTGTTTTAAGTTAGTACATGGGAAAATGTACGCAGGAAATGTGAAAAAGCAGAAGCATAGTAGTAGCCTAGTTTTGGTGACTGAAGTACCTGACAGCCTTTTCTTTGACTCTGCTCTTCACCACATGTATGCGTGAGGGATTGTGGTGCTGAATGTTACCCTAGTACCATGCATCTTTCTCTTGGTTTTAGAAGCCTCTTTGAAAGCAAGGATTGTATATTGCCGTTGGAATTCGCATAGTTACCTTTCCGTCCGTGGTGCCTAAGTGAATCCATATTGCCTTCTGTGGAGCACGTTGGAGACAGGCGCAAACTCCAGAATGCTCACAATTTCTACTTCCAGGTAGTAATATTCAGCAAAGGCCATTCATGAATTTTTTTAATTAGAAAAAAATTCACAAAAGTTACTTTATAATTTCCATGCAGCAGCTCAGGCTCCTGGGCTTTGACGGTCCGAGATGGGAATGACACAGTGGCAGCGGAGAGGAGGGGACAGAAGGAATACAGATAGTGCGAGCTGAGACTGAACTGCCCGGGAGTCTGAGAGAGGAAGAAAGGAAGGAGTGACGGCCTTGGCTTCCAGCACGAGGGACAGGTGCCTCCTTCCCGGGGTGCTGGTGGCCAGGTTTTTATTAGAACACTCAACCTCTGTGGGACTAAACCTCTTCTCTGGTGTGTACCTCTTGAGCAGAAAGCAAATGAGAGTGAGGGAATCCATGGAGACACTGGTCACTGATCAGACCTGTAGGAGCTTCACTCCCCTCCCCGCCTCCCCGCCCGACTCTTCTCAGGTTCTTCCTTCGCAGTTGTCATTTTAAATGCAGCGACGATTCCTTTGGGGGTGATGGAACACCCCAGCATTCTGCACAGCATTCCGTGTTGTGTGGACTTCACAGGGAGATCATCCGTTTTGTAGACTATTTTCCTTTGAACAGTGCAGAAGTGTGGCCGCAGGACTTGGTGGGGCATGCTGTTTTTTCCTTATTTTTCTTTTATTAGCAACACGTGTTTGCATTTTCATTTTGTTTCTCTTCCTGATAGGTGAGGTATCTGAAATGAAAACAAATTGTTGTTAAATTCCTTTGCTCATGTAATTCTCAGAGAAAGTGTCTTTATCCTTTTACTTGAAATGCCAATGGAGCATTTTGAAAAATGCCTCACACTTTTTGCGAGAATATAGTTTTGTCATCTTCACTGAGGTAAAACTGGCACACAGCAAACTTCATCGGTTTTGAAAGTGTCTGATTTGACAAGTGTGTAACCCCACTGCACGTCATACAGAACATCATCCTGCCGGAAGGTTCCTCATGCCCCTCTCCACCGCCCGCCTTTCCTGCTCCATGGTCACAGCGGTTCTCAGTGATAGAGTTGGTGGCCTCCTGCCTGACTGCTTTCACTTAGTGCAGTGGAAGCACGTTGAGCTGTGCGCATCAGTAGTTCCCTTTCACTGGCGTCCTTCCCTCTTGTACGGATGTGCTGCGTTTGTATGTATGTCATCTGATGGATATTAGGGTCTTTTTATTTTAGGCTTTGATGATTAGAGCCACGAAGAACATTTGCTTATAAATCTTGGGGCGTGGATGTATGTTTTCTTTGCTCTTAGATTTACTATCATGGGGTGGAATTGCTGGGTCCTATGATAAATACATGTGTGTCATTTTTCCTTGTGCTTATTTGCCATCTGTATATTTTCTCTGGTGAAATGTCTGTTCATAGATTTTGTCAATTTTTTATTATGTTGGTTTTGTTGAATTATAAGAATTTTTTATACTGGATGTAATTTCTTTATTGCATATATTGCAAATGTTTTCTTGCAATTTATATCTTGGCTTTTATTTTTTTAACCTGGTACTCAATTTAATTCTGAATGTGTGTGGTTATTATCTGTAGGATAATCAGCAAGAAATGGTAAAAGGGCAAATGCTTTTGTGGTCCTAACTGCCAGTGGCCCCCAGAGGTCATACATTTTGTGTCACTGCACCAGTGTCTAAGCAGTTGTTTCTCCACTAGTTTTTCAACAAGACTGTATTTCCCTGGAATATTTACTCCTATGCTTTGCCTGTTTGGGGGCATGAGTTTCCAAAGATAGTTGACTATCCAGTTTGGGTTTTTAATTTTTTCTTATTAGTATATTTTGAGAGACAGTTCACTTTGGATTATTATTTTAAGAACATTTGCGTTCTTTTTTGTATAGTTCATTATTAAAGTAGATTTTGCAGGAATAGTTTACTCTTACTCCTAAGGAAGTATATCAAACATCACAGAAAATGCTGAGTAAATAGTTATAGCCCTCAGGTAGAAGACAGTGGTAGAATATTGATTTTTTTAAAAAATAGTTTGAAACTGACCTTGATTAGAAAAGGCAAGATTCTCTAATTGCTGTCATTTAGTTAGCCAGACAGCATCAGCACTGATTCTGAAGAGGCGCCCTTGTAAAGGGTGTGCTACTTGAGAGGTGGTGTTTTGTTGATACTAGTTAGATACGCTTCCGTTTTTTGAGTGAGAGAACATTTTTCATGAACTCGAGGTACTGTGATCACGGTCTGAGCAGACTGGTTTCACAGAAGCATTTCCTCCACACCAGAGGGTGTCACTTGAAGCAGTTTATGAGAAGCCACGATTGTTAGGCAGCAGCCTATTTTAAGCAATCTATTTTAACATGTGGCACTCATTTCATTTTGAAAACCAGAGCCAACTTTTAAGAACTATTGAAATAAAGAGTCTCTGGAGGAAAAGATTATTCTTGTCTGAGATAAAAAATGTCTAAAAATCCTTCCCTTATCTCAAGTTTCTTTTCTTTCAAGGCAAATGTGGCAACACTCAATTATCAAAGCTCATTGCTTTTGGTGACTCCGGATATTAAGTCCTTAGTAATTTTACGAGTATGGGTATACATTCTCACGGTATAAAATTTTTAATATAGAATGAGAATGAAAACCCTCAATTTTCTCTCATGTGAAATTCCGACTCCACTGTCATTTTAGGATGTATTCTTCTGTCTCCTCCCCAGACGGAAACCTGGTTATATACACACAGTAGTAGGACTATTTTACTGTGACTTACTTTTTATACTTAATAGTCTCATCTTTCCAAGCCTGTTCACATGAGTATAACTCATTCTTTGCATATTGTTCCATACAAAGTGTGGATGAACTATAAATGACTTAATTATCTCTTAATTATTAGTGGAATCTTAAGGCTTTCTTTAAAAAGAAAAATTTGGAACTAAAGTAGCTACAGTGAACATCCTCGTTTACATACTGTGCTGTAGACATATCAGATATTTAAGATTTCCTTTTAGAAGCTGAATCTTGGGTCAGAGAGTATACGGATATTGGAAATTTTGATATATACTGGCCGTTTGCTTCCACAGACCTCCAGGCTTACATGTGACTCCTCTAGGCTACACTTTCTACCTCACTTCAGAATGATTGCGGGACATTGGTCTCTTTGTGCCTGTATTCATTCTGAAGATAAGAGCTTTCTGCTCCGCCTTTCTTTTTTCCTTTCTGCTCCCTGCGTTGTGGCTCCGTTACTCTCCTCGCTGGACAGGTGCTCTCTTGAGACTCTGTCCCAGATACTAGGTTGGAGGACAGCCCTCGCCTTCAACAGATAGGAACTGTGCTACCCTGTTGGGATTGTTTAACAGAGACTCAGCTCCTTTTTAGTAGATTTTGTAGCCTGTTTTATATAAATACTTTTATAATAGCCACAATGCTAGAATATTAACGACCTTTTCTGGTTCGTAAGGGGTATTGTATAAAGGTATTACATAGAGTTGTACTGTAAAAAGTATGAGACACTTATGTGCTGACTTTTTCTCTTCATTACAGGAATGGGTTGGACAAGTAGAAATAAGTGCCCTTTCTCTTATGTACAGGTAAACACTAATAACATAAGTGAACAGATATAAGTCAGGGGGAAATTGAATACTAAAATTGGTGAAAGACCATAACATTATACTTTGGTTGTAAAGTGTCTTTAGTTTTTGTTTTCTTTTTTCAAATTGTTTTATTTGTGTTTTGACATTTTGATAGCTCAACATTTGAAAGTCTTAATTCTCAAGTATTTTTGGAATGGCATACAGAAATTTTTCTAGGCTGAAACTATGCATCAACTGTATAGAAAAATGGTTTCCTGCCTTCTCAGGCTGGTAGCATTGTTAGAATGGAGCCAAACACCATGTTATCCAATGACTGCTTTTCCCTGGTAAAGGAGTAGGTGAATGCTTGATTTTTATTTCCTTTCTGAAATGTCTTTATATGTATTTCATGCAAATAATTTCTGTGTGTTTGAGAGCTCCTTTTAGAATTAGATTTAAATATAGGTATTACAAATACATAAATTATGTTTAAAAATTTATTTTTGAAATAGATACTGTTATAAAGGTATTTTGCAATTTCATTGCTCCATTTCTGTCTTGTGTTTGCTCCTGTATCTCTAGTGCCTGGAACACGCCTGGCACTATGAGGGTCTTGCCTGACGGAATGAATGCATGAGCGATTATGTCTCAGTGCATGAAACAGTAATAATGCATCAGAAGTAATTTCTAAATGTTGTTTTCAGGAAAGATTTCATAATTTATCGGGAACCAAATGTCTCTCCTTCACAAGTAACTGAAAATAATTTTCCTGAAAAGGTAAGAATTTTTCTAAAGGTTTAAGTTAAAAAAAGACTCCATTGCCACTTTACTAAGCTATAATTTCAAGTGACTTTTAGAAACTTTTTTTTAATATTTCTGTATGAAGATTATGCTATTGAGGTTTTTAAGTTCCTTCTAATCATTCCGGCATATTATATTGTATTTGTTTTCATCTGTAGATGAATAACATAATCATAACAGTTCACTAGAGGAAAAATATTATGAGATACTCATGTTTACAATGAAGTAGTCATTGTTCTGTGTCAGTATAAATATTAAAGAGTAAATAAAATCTATTCTGCCATTCTCTCTAGAAATATTTGCTAATCATGACCTCATTACCATTATAAAGATACTTTACCGGCTAAGGTGTTAGCTTAAGTTTACCTTGTCACAAAGAAGGAATAAATTGAAGAATTACATAAAACCTGGAAAGGGAAAAGTAAACTCAGTTGATTAATCATAGGAGAACTTTGGTTTAACTAGCTGTTTTGGAATCATCCCAGCAAGTCAATGTGGCTGGTGTACAATGGTGAAACAGTAATAATCCATCAGAAGTAATTTCTAAATGTTGTTTTCAGGAAAGATTTCATAATTTATCGGGAACCAAATGTTTCTCCTTCACAAGTAACTGAAAATAATTATGCTGTAAATAATTAAATAATTATGTATGTAAATAATAATTATGGTGTATAATGGTGGCAGCGGGGCTGGGGGCCGAGTGAACATACGGTCTTTACAAGGACGGGGGAGTTTCCACGGTGCTGGGCTCTGGATCTGGCTTTTCCAGTGTCATTTTCTGAAATAGGACATAATTTAAACAAAGTCAGTGTTCCTTTCTCTTTCCATATGTACTTTAGACTCTGTCATAAACCATTAAGAAGGAAGGGAGGAGGAAGACATGTTTAAGGAAGAAAGCAAGAGGAGGAAGAAACATCTTTCTTTAGTTCATTTCAGTTTTTCAGTCTGGCCTTGGGTATTGAACCCGGGTCTTTGGACTGTATGTGGTCTACACACCAGCATCTAGCCGCCTGAGCCACAATGGCGCCCAAGAGCTTTTTGATTTAATAACTGTGTAATATTTCAGCATATGGATGTACCACATGGGAAGTTCAGGTTGCTTCCAAGATACTCACTTTTTATTTGGAAATTTCTTACTGGTAATTCAGAGATTTTGGTAGTATAAATTACTGTGTAAATGTCATTTATGAGGGGCTGAAGGATGTCTTTTATTTTTCTCTTTCAGGTGTTACTGTGTTTTTCAAATGGCAATCATTATGATATTGTCTATCCTATAACGTATAAAGAGAGCTCTGCTATGTGTCAGTGTAAGTACCAACTTTGTGCTTGCATAGGAGATTATGTTCCTGTATTCCTAAGCATTGCAGTCTTAATGCAAACCAGTCAGGGCAAATATTCTCTGTTCCGTTGTATATAAAATGTGAGTACTCTAATAAAATCGTGTCTTGATAGGAAAACTTGTAAGTTAAAGTTTGACTAATACAGTTATTTCTTTGCTGTAATAATTAATTTCAGGAATGAGGATTTGTATATGTTTTTCAGGCTATTAATCTATAGCTTGAAAATGAAATGACAGTAAATCAGGCATTTGATTGGATGGCTCTAGTGAGGGACTCTTTAACCTGGGCACTGTTGGCATTTGGGGCCAATAATTCTTTGTTGTAGGGTTGTTCTGTGCATGGTAGGTTGTCTAGTAGTGCCCTCCCTGACTTATACCCAGCAGACATCAGTAGCTTTCTCTCCCATTGTGATAGCAGACGTCTCCAGATCCTGCCAGATATTTCAGGGGAGGATAAAACCCCAGGACTTTAAAACGAATTGAGGATTACTACGTTGAGTAGTTCCTTCTGACCTCCTGTCTACTCTCTTATCATCTAGTCTGACAGTGTCTGTCACTTATTGAAAGCAACAGTGTTAGACACACAAAACTTGCCCTCTGTTCTCAAGATGGTAGTGACCAGTTTTGAAAAATTGATCTGTTTTGAGTTACAGCATGCTCTCTGTCTCCTGGGCCGTGGCCACCTTCCTAGCTAGAAACCTGAATATTCTGCCTCGGAAAGGATAATTCATGGAGCCTGTTCTCAGTGTCTGTACTTTGGATGCTAACGGGGATCTAGAAAGATGGTCTCTGAGGAGAGAGGTCGTTTTGGGGGGCGGGGAGCACCTATTTTGAATGAATTATTACTGCACTGGTTTTCATAAAGATTACTGTAATAAAATCAAATGACGAGTCCTAACTCCCTAATGTATATTTGAATATTTGGAAATAAATTTCCGTGGTTTCTGCAGGTTTTTGTTTTGTTTTATTTTTAAGGAAAGGTACATGCTGGAATGAGGGGAGTAGGCAGGCAGGAGGAGAGAAGAGGAAAAAGCATTTTATTTTTTATTTTTATTTGTTCAGACTGGTTCTCACCATCCCTGGGTATTGAACCCCAGACCTTGGGATGTGCTACTCCCAGGTGTAGTAGACTTCTAGGCCACCAGCTCCTTCTGCAGTTTATTTGTAAAGTGACAATGGTTGTCCAAATGAGAATACATTTTGTAATAGCTCCTTTTTGCCCCTGTGCGTCAACTCCCTGTTGTGTTTTTGAATATTTGGAAATATATATTTCCACCATCTGCATTTTTTTTTAAAAGCAACAGTGTTGTATAAATGCGAATACATACACCAGTTTCATCTTATTATTTTTGCCCCTGCGCCTTGGTTTGGGCTGAGAACCCACTGCATTCAGTTTGTGCCTTAGCTGCCTGAGCCCCCGGGAGCCACCAGAGAGGGTAACATTTCTTTTTAGTCTCTTAAAAAGTTACCGCTTTCTAAACAGTCAAGTTATTCATCAAGTCTCTTAAGGTTGGACAGATTGTATGACATCTCTAAGTCATGTTTTCTTCATTTGTACATTGTTCACTGTACTAGGAATAAAGATGAAGTTACGTAAAGTCTTACTACAGGCCATGGTATATAGTAATTGCTCAGTGTGCATGTTTAATTTTTAATGTCATCGCACTTGCATCATGGTTATGATATCTTTTTGTCGTGTTACTTTTTAAAATGTCAATATTCTGTATAATGATTTCAAACGAGTTAATGGCACAGACAGAAATTCAGTTCTTTTCAAGGTAACTCCCTGATTAAATTGTGTTACTGACCAAAGGGTCTAGTTAGGAGTTTAGAAACCTGGGCATTAGACAGTCTCACTTTTATAGTCTTTTCTTGTTACAAAAATGCCTGAAGTTTATGTTACATAATGTCTTTTCTTGATTTCAGCTCTTCTTTATGAATTGCTATATGAAAAGGTATTTAAAACTGATGTTAGTAAAATCTTGATGGGACTAGACACCTCTGAAGTAGCTGATGAGAATAACAACAGTGAAATATCAGATTCAGAGGATGACAGTTGCAAGTAAGAATAAATTTTAAGTTTTAAAATATCTTCCTAGTGCCCTCTAAAAAGTTTAATAAATGTTTTCTGGGCGGAGTTGTCTCACAGACGTATTACAGTATTTCTAATATACAGCAGTTGCAGTTCTTTATTCCTGCTACTATTAAGGGACTGGTTTTGTTTTGAAAGTCATGAGTTTTTGGTTGATGAGGCTCTCTTGTTTCGGTGTAATCTAGATGCATAGCTCTAGAAGAGATTTGGTCATACCTGTATCTCTAGCCATGTATATGTATTACAATATTTTAAAGTTAATCTGTCAATTGTTTACATATCTAGTGATGGAAAAAATGACTATTTTGATTTTCTTGGCTTTGTTCTGTTCTTTCTTATATAATTCCTTCTCTTTTCTTTTTTGATAATAGAAATCCTAAGTTGGGCCATGTGTGGGGTGTAAGTTTGTAAACAGTTCTGAGTATTGTCGCTGTTTAGGTTGTGAATAAGTCTTTTAAGCTTAAGAATCTGAGGCTTACTTTTCCACACAGAATATGTAGGAGTAATAGTTTAAGAGCTTGAGCTTTGGACATCCTAATTTGGATACAATTCTGACTCCCTGCCAACTAATTAAGACTCGGGACAGGTTACTTTACTAAGAAGCCAAAGTAAGAAGCCTCAATTTGGTAGTTATAAAATGAGGATATTTTAATATTTCCTCCAAGGAGAGACTTTGTAAGAATAAACGTGATAACATGTAAAGTGCATAGCTTGGTTCCTTGATATAGTATTCTACCTATGTTAGTTTCACCATTAATATTAATTTAATTCTATAAGAACCAACCCTGTTAAATTCTCAGTGAAGCTAAAACTCCATTACTCTTATATGAAAGTATGCTGCTTGGTTTAACACATAGTGAAGCTGGACAAAAATGAAATTAGGCCTTAGGATATCTAATTCTTTATGACATACTTAAAAAACCTAGCTTCTTTGATATGTATTCCAGGCATTTGTTGAATTAAAATTTTCTCATCCTGATTAAAAATTTGATTGACTGTCATTTCTTTGAGGCAAGTTAGAATCTGGGTCCAAAATTGTAAGTTTAATACTAGAATAGACGAATTAACTGTACACAGATAGAAATTCTGCTGTGGTTGTGGTTCTCTCCAGGAACCTGTCTCTGCTTAAGACACACTTTGGTGTAGAGGGGAAGTTGAAAAAGAATAACTAGCCTTTGTAAGGTGTTTGGCATCAGGAAGTTTCCAGCAGTACCCTTGGCTGCTGGTCTTGTTATCAACAGTCTGGATGGAGCTGGCAGTGAAGTACTGACATATGAGTAGTAAAGGCGAACGAGTTTACCAGGGAAGGGATGCTCACTGTTTCTTCCTATATTGTACTCTTGTGTGGCGCTTGGGATATGGAAACTTTGTAAATTAATTTTTTACCGCATTGTTAAGATTTTTTTCTTGTGTTATTCCTGGCCTGACATTAAACTTAATTTGGGGGAAATGCTCTATCATCAGGGCAGGATAGCGAGGCATAGCATCGTAGTAAAGAGGAAGGAGCGAGGATGTTGCAGTACTCTTGTCCTGGATTCTTTTCCATTCATATGGGTCCGTCCTGAAGTAATGGAAATGAGTGCTTTTTAAGACTGAGACTGTAGATATTTGGGTCTCTTAAATACTACTGCATTTGAAGGTGTAGACATAGAGATCGTCCTGGAGACCAGAGGGTGAATTATTAAGGAAGAACAGGTTGCACAGAAGAGTCACAGGAACCTCTTCCTAATCTCCACTTGCCTGTCAGCACTCTGTTCCGGCTTCACCAGCCTCCTGGCCACCTCAGGGTCCTTGCATGCGATGTCCCCTCAGCCTGGAATGCTGAATTGCCATTTGTTTTACTGTCTTCTTCATTCCACTTTTGATTATTTGACCCTATGCCTTAGCACTGTCATTTATTCCTCTTTCCCCCTTGGCACTTGTCAGCATTTAACACACTGGCTGCTTATTTAGTTGGTATCTACTCTTCTGAAACTGATGTATCTGGTGATATTTTGCTTAATGGGGCCTCATCTGTATATTGAAAAGAAACTTTTACATTGAATATTTTAATAAACTGTTTTTTCTGCCCACTTAAATTTCACTCTTTATGATTGAGCCAGAAAAATTAACCTGTTAAAAGTCTTAGATATATGTATATACATACACACACATACCCACTTCTGAAACTTCTATGAGCACATTGAAATACCACTTTGACTTTTTGGAATGTAACTAACTTTTGAGAATTTTTGATGACTGTAGAGTAAGTTAGCTCTATGCAAACACATTTTTGTGCTCCTAATTATATGTTCTATATCTTATTTTATTAGGAATAAAACTGCCACTACTAACGATGTGAATGGACTTAAAACTTTGTCAAGTGATCAGGTAACTTTAAAAAAAATAATTTTAACTAGTTCTTCAATGTAAGAAAGCATGTGAGTTTATGGTTTAACATTTTTTCTTTTCTCATATAGTTTTAATAGAATCAGGACTATTAGCTAGTAAATTTATCAGCAACTTCCTAATTTTGGGCGTCTTACTCTTCATTTGACCTCATTCTTACATATTTCTCAAACAAGGATGTTTAAAAGCATTTCTTTGTTGATTGCCCCTCCTGACCTTCTCTAGCACCGGAAAAACAGAGGCAGCTCTCCTAGTCTTCCTTTGTCTAGAAAGGTGCTGAAGTCACTCAACCCAGCAGTGTATAGAAACGTGGAATATGAAATTTGGCTGAAGTCTAAACAAGGTGAGTTGAAATGCTTTATTTCCCACGAGTTTGTTTTGTGGACTTGAAAATAATTTAGTCAGCCTGATACTATACTGATATTGTTTTCAGCGCAACAAAAACGTGATTATTCCATCGCTGCTGGTTTACAGTATGAAGTTGGAGATAAATGTCAAGTAAGTGATTGGTATAAAGAAAGAAAAATTTTACTTCAAATCTTATTCTAATGGGAAGCAAGAAACTCCGAAATTGAATGTGGTGTTAATTTGAGATTTCAGAATGTATTTTATCATATATACATTTTAATAGGTTACCAATATTAGATGACTCATTTGAGTATTTTACTAAAATTATATATATCTAAGCCCATGGCATCCATTCCATGATCTTTTACAAACAATTCCATTTTTTAGATTACCTGCTTTGAAAAGTAGCAATCACAGTTTAGGTATTTCTGTTACTGCTGGCTAACAATTTACTGAAATTGATTCAGACTTGACATTATAGGTCCATTATTTTGAGTGTGAAAGTCATTCTGGAGGTCTGGTGTTTTCTGTTGGGTGAGACAAGGCGAACAGCGAGAGGGTTGTGCCATTGGCTTTGAAAGCACTGCTGCTGTGAACCTGTGCCTGTGATTGTGAAGGGAAGTGGGCTTAGATCAGTGTTCGTACCTCGCAGTGATTGTGTGCGTGTGAGTACACGCACGTGCACATGCCCACGAGCAGTGTGCAGGCGGTTTGGGTTGTCACGGGGTTGGGGGGTTCCTGGTGTCTAGTCTTCGAGACCAAGGGTGCTGCCAGACACCCTGCGGTGCACAGGTCAGCCTGCTGAGCCCAGACAGGGAGCATCTAGTCCAGCGTTGCCAGCGCCAAGGCTGAGGGAACCTGGAGAAGACAGTTTTCCTTTCCTGTTACGTGCTTCTGAAAAAGTACTACTCAAAAGACAAAAACAGTTCACATACCCAACAGTGCTGTAGTTTTTGGAAGATAGTTTTCATCAGCGATGGTTTCTGTGCAAGTGTTGCCTTGTGAGCATTTCTTAGAACAGCTGTTGACAAACCTTTGTTCCTGGCTTGTGGAGCAAACAGTCTTTGCGTTTGAGAAGAAGTGGTTCATGAAGGATGTCTAGCCAACACGGTTCTCTGGGCACCACCGGCAGGTTACCTAAGAACTTCCGTGGTTCCGCGGTACCTGGATCAGCTGGAAGAGGAGGATACGATTCATTTAGGTACTTCCTTACAGGATTGTCAGGGATATTGTCTAATCACAGAATAGAGTTGTTGAAGCTTTCACTGCAGCGATTTGGCAAATTTGGAAGAGAGAAGGGCAGAGTAAATCCAGGGCTTAGGCCTCCTGCCACCTACTCCTGAACAGAGGAGGCTGCTTATCTTAGGCTGCATCTTGATTTTGTGTTGTTACTGTAAATCCAGCATATTTCCTTTGAGGTTGTTATTGCTTTTGGTCAAGTAGGTGTTGTTGATAAAATAGATGGCAAAGGGTTTGTTTCAGGTTTTTCCTTTTTAGAGCATTTTATTTCTATTTGTACTTGTTGACTCAGCTGTATAAAATTTAATTTAAATTTCGTGGAGGCTACGATGACTCAGGGTGACTTGTTTATTCAAGTAAGCACGCAGGTTACACTTTTGATAAAAATTAACTACAGAAAAACCTTCTTTACTGTTAAGCTCTTTAAGACAGAAAGGGAATGCAATGATGACATGTGAAACCTCAGCCTGAGGACTTGCATCTCCTACTAAAAGCAGTGCTGTGAGCTTGGGGTCCTTGTATGCTTTTCAAGACATACCTTTGAACCACAGAAAGATATACCCAAAGGCTCTGTACTCTGCTGTAGTTTGCAGTTGAGTAGTACCAACTGTGTGATAGAGAACAGATGGTGGGTCCATTTGCAGGGAGAAAAGAGGTCACACAGTTGGATATTTTAAATGTTGGAAGGATGAGAAGATAATAGTAATTATAATAATAGTTGCCCTCATGTGTAGAGTGGTTATGATGTGCAAGTTGGCATTTTGATATATATTGTATGTACCTCATTCCATCTCCACGAGTCCTGTGATGTTAGCTATATTATTAGCCCCATTTTGCTTCTGAGGTCATTGAAGCATCAGAAAGTAACTCGTCCAGGGTCATATTGCTGGGAAGTAGGAAAGCCAGACCTGGAATCCTGGTGTGTGTTGTGCCCCAGCCCTGTGTTCAGAGCCCAGGCTGTGCTGCATCTCTTGGTGGAGCCTTGATATAGATTGTATTTCTACTTTAACTTTTTAGAAAAGCAACTTAGACAAATTTCAGAAGGGAGAACAGAAAAGTATTTTACATAGAGAGGTATGTACGTATCAAGACAAACGTCATTGTGCACACCCTCTTAAACTTTGATTTCACTGATGTACATTCACTTCTTCTGTGATTGAAAACTAAACAAGAAGCAGGTGACGGATTTTTCTTTCTGGAATTGTTCCTTCAGCAGGTTAGGATGGATCACAATGGGAAAGTTTCTAATGCAGACTTCCAAGGGGCTCACTCGGAGAATGGACCCGTTTTGGCTGAAGAACTTGGAAGGAAGTATGTACTACTCTTCAGCTAAGGCGTATACTATCTCTTTCACTTAGCCTGAAATCACAGGTATTTCTTTAATGACTGCATATTTGCAAGTTCAGTGAAAGGCATTGCCTTTGGGTAGATAATATATTTGAATCTTTAAAAAATATTATTTTGAATTCAAATTTAGTGGGGTTTTTTTTGCATGTTGGCATTTGAAATATAAATTATTTGCTTCTTACTGTTTAAAATGTGCTATTCTTCACAGAAGCAATTTGGGAAATGGACTATAGTGTAACTCTACGTAGGAGCTTTGGAGCGCAGGAGCCGTATTCATTTGTAAAATCATTCGGTCCTGCACTGCGTGTAGTTTGTCCTCGGTCAGTGTCTGATTGCGGATACTGTAGTTGAATTGTTGTTTAGCACTGTTGCTTTAGAGTACCAGTTTTGTTCCAGTTGCTGCTGCTGCTTTAATTAGAGAAAAAGATGGTACAGTCACACCTCAACTTCACTCTGGAAGATTTCCAGTGTTCGAAAATGTCAGCTGGGTCGTGCAGTGAACTTTGCGGCTAACCCCGCCAGCCCCCCCATTTCAGCACCTAATAGCATTTGCAGCCTTTCCTAATCTGTTCTTTTTTTTAAAGTGGTATTGAAATATTTTAAAGCAAATGCCCCACATCACACCATTTCTTCCTTAGATCTTGTCTGTGTTGTGTCCCTGTGCCACCAGAGCTGCAGCATTGTCATCACATCTAACACAGTAGCAGTCATCTTATTCTGGATTTTTTGCTTAGGTTGCGATTCGGTCCTTTGAGTTTTCTGCACGGGTGCTTTCTCCTTTAGGTTAGACAGTACTATGCTTTTGACTTGTCATCTTACTTGGTGAGAATTATACCTGAGTTGCTAACTTCTTTGTTCTTTAATTTGTTTTCAATGTCAGAAGTAATCCTGGATGTTCCTACATAAGTTGAAAAGAAAATACTTAGGCAAAATAAGTAGGTAGCTCTTCTTACTCAAGGAGTCCTTGAGTTACGACGCATCTTTTTCCCTTTTGAAGACACTCACCGAAGAACCTCAAAGCATCCGCCTCAGAAAGCTGGGACACGGTGTCAGGGAAGAAGATGAAGAAACCCGCCTCTTCTGGACAAAGTCTCCATTCCGGTGGGAGCACGTCAAGTTGCTGTTTCTTCTGGGGGAAGTGGGGTGAGGGTACTTGGGGTCGATCATAATAGGAAAATTGTGAGGTATTTCGAACTTCTTGTCACAGACGTGGACTACAGAGGGCCAAAGAACCCAAGCAAGCCAACGAAAGCGCCGGCAGCACTACCTCCTCGCCTCCAGCACCCTTCGGGAGTGCGGTCCTGCGCTCCCCCGGCTGGGCCGCCGCCGCCTCAGAGGCCGCCCACTGAGCTCAGAAGTGTGAGCAGGGCTCCCTCGCACATCACCAGGTAACCTTTCTGAGCGCACAGCACTGGAAGTTAGGTACAGGGCGTTTTTCATTTGCTGAGGTAGTACATGCATTTAAGTAGAACTTTTTGTTTGTATACTTGTCTATAATATTAAAAGTAGTGCTGGTGAAATAATGCCATGTGAGGATTTCACTTTTTATTGGCCCCTCCACCTGCTGCAGGTCTCCTAGCGCCCGACTTGCCGGGGTGGGTTTCACTTCTTTACAGTGCTTTCTGAACCAGCCCGAGCCATCTTACAGGGTGAGACGTCTTATTTTGGATATCTTCAAACAATAGAAATGTCTTCTTGCAGTTTTGGAGGCTGGGAGTCTGCATTCAGGGTGTCAGTAAGGCCGTGCTCTCGGGACGGTTTGGGGGCCTGAGGTCCTTGGCTCGTAAATAAATGGTTCCTGTCTCTGCCTTCATCAACCCGCGCTCCTCTCCGTGTGTCTGGCCCTCCACTCAGCCTGCTGCAGTGTGAGCTCTGGTAAAAATTTATTTAACAGCGAAGCTCAATAAGAAAATGTACACGGTCCAATGTTGACATCATAGTAAGAAGATGTTGTGGAGAGGGAAGTGTTTGATTTCTCTGGTGAACAGTCATTGTTTATTAAACTTTCCTCAGGCTCTCAGAGGGTGATATGATCTTCTTGTCTCACCACTTCCCAGATTGTTCTGTTGCCCACTAGCTGCCATCTGTCTGCACAGTCATGTGTTACCGGATTCATCACAGAGCAGACTCCGGCGGCAGTGTCCATGGGCATGTTTGCCACCATTTAAGTCAGCAATAGCTTCTTGTTCATTAGTCATTTTACCAGCTCCTGATGAATCCAGAGAATCCTTTTTGTTTCCTTTTTAAAGGGAAGGCTGAAGGCAAAGTAGGCAGGCGGGGAGAGAGGGAGGAGAAACATTCTTACTTGTTTTTTTTGTAGTTGTTCATCTTGGTGCTTATGGCCCTGGAGCCTGGACCTGGGTCCTTGTTATGCGTGTGGACACTGCATGTGGCCAGAGGTGACGGACCTAAAGTCCTGTCCCACCAGGGCACACGCAGAGGGTATTTTAAGACCTCACTTTTTAACTGACGAAGTGAGCTTCTGCTCCTGGTGCCTACGGGGTGAGCTCAGAGACGCCTGCGGATGACAGTCCCAAAGACACGATTTAAGGACTCGCATCCGGAAGGATTGGGGACTAGGGCTTAAGCATTTGTTTTTGGGAGACACAAGTCAACCCATAAGAAATTCCATGCTTAAAACCCATTACTTTTTCTTTTTCAATTTAAAAAATTAGATAGAGTCCTGTGTTGGTGGCTTAGCAGATAAGTCTGCAGATGAGTCTGCCAAGGCACAGCCCACATCCATCCCAGGAACCCAGGTTCACGCCCCGGGGCTGAGAGGAACAGCCAGGATGGACAACGGAATAAAATACATAAAATGCTGCTTCCTGCCTGCACTTTTCCTTTAAGAACTCTTTTTTTTTTTTTTTTTTTTTTTGTTAATTTAGAATAGGAAAGTAATTATATTGTTCAGAATCTGAAACATCCAAGTGGTTGTTTATTCTGTTAATTCTCCTTCCGGCTCTACTTTTCCAGTGTCTGGTTTCCTTCTCCAGAGGTATCCTTTGTTGCAGACTCTTGTATATCCTAGCAGGGGGCCTTTAAACGTGTGTAGAAAGTACATCTAATATGCATATATATATATACATATATATACATATATATATATACATATATATAATGTAATCCAGTTTTCCAAAAGTTCTTAGGAGAGTAAATGACTAAAATTCTCTCAGGAAGATGTAACTGCATCCCTCAGGATTGGTTACTGCAAACAGAACCTAAGAATTGGCCTGGGGTCAGGGCCTTGCCTTCTGGGCCTCCCAGGGATGTCTGGATCTGTGGTGGGTTGCTTCTCCCCACACAGCGATGCCCTTAGTCAGCTTGACCGGATCTGCTGTTTGGACATTGACCAGACTCCACGAGTGCCTGGCGGCATCTCACTTAGTGCAGCATAGCACCTGAGACGACACATTTAACCTAAAAATAGGAGCTGCTACAGAGGAAGATAATAGGCAGAAATGAGACTTTTCTTTTTGAAAAACACACCATTGGGTTGACATCTGTTGACTTTTAAGTGGTTCTATTTGAGGACATGAAATGGCAGTTCCTTGTCAGAGGTTAATAAAAAGCGACTAATAGTATCAGCGTTCCTTTCTTTTCAGGAAGATTCTCTCTCTCGGTATTCTGACTGAGTTTTTCCTTTAAACTCTAGATTTTCATGTCCTGCGGTTGTGGAACTGTTAGGTATGTTAGATGCAGATTTAGTATCTGTAGTAACTGTCAGCCATGTGACGATGCTGGGACTGTGCTGCAGGCCACTACACCGAACTGTCATGCTTCGTCGGCCAGAATTCCATGAAAATGGCAGCAGTTCCAGCTGTGTGGTTAGGATGTAACCTGCTTGTTTACATTTTTCTTTGAAAGCTTTCTGTTTAGGTGGTGTCATCACCAACAGGAGTATGGTCCTGGTATCATTTCCCTTTCCGTAGAGCAGAAAATCAGCACGCTGTTGAGATCTACACTAATACTTGCCCTTTATTTTGAAAGTGAAATCTTAGGAATTTACTGGAACATGGCATAAAGAATATATTCAGTGCTTACATTTCTGCCCCAATGGAAAAAAAAAAAAAAGAATGATTTGTTATTACTTGGAAGTGAGTTACACTTTTTCTCCCTCGTAAGCCCCTGTTGTAAATTTGTCTTCTTGTCATGTGGACAAATGTGTCCTAGTGCTAGAGGAACTTTCATTTGTTCAGCAGTTACTAATCAGGCCAGCAGAGGTTCTATAATGTTACAGTGTTAGCTAAGGTAGTTGGATATTCATATTGCAAAACAGTTTATTTTACTTTAGGCACTCTGTATGTTTGATCCTTTTTGTATGTGACAAGAATGTTTTATTTGACAGGAAACCTGATCGTGAGAGACCTGAGGATTTTGATCACACGAACCGAGAACCTAACTATTTTGGCTTCTCCCCAGAAGAGCGCAGAGAGAAGCAAGCTATAGAAGAATCTCGTTTACTTTATGAGATTCAGAACAGAGACGAACAGGCTTTCCCAGCCCTTTCTGTATGTATGACCAGATGTTGTAGAACTTATTGTTTGGAAGTCTCTCCTTAATTTGGTTTTTATCTTAGCCCATCGTTTGTAATTATAGACTAACATAGTGCCTCCCTTTTTACATTTTCCATGGTGAAGATGAGGTCTGACCATACTACTCAGTTAGTGGCGAACTTGAGACAAGTAAATTGCTTGACTCAATCCTAGTTTAGTGTGCTCTTTTTAACCAACAGGTGTGTTTCTTTTTCTAGCTACCCAGTTAGGGTCATGGTGGAGTTAATCAGATGCGTGTTCCTAGTAAGATGTCAGGACCCCACAGGCACTGTTCAGGCGCTCGCTGTTGGCAGCGGGCTGGAAACCCACCCAGTGCTTCGCCTTTGCTCTGCCATCGCCTTTGCTCTGCCATCACGCTGGGCCGAGACAGCGCTTCTTGGTGGAAGTGTTCTCTACCCTTGGGTTGCGTGATTTTGGGGGAGTCGAGGGAAGCGGGTTCTCCTGTAGGACGGAGTGAATGCTCCCTGAGGGCCTTCACTGGTGCTGCGGGAGGGGTGGCTCCTTCAGTCTGGGTGCTCAGGGACCTTGTGCCTGTGGCCTTGGAATGCTGGGGGTGCTGACCTATTCCTGCCTGTGTGTCTCTTCCTTCACTTTTAATGAATGCGGAGAGCGCACATCATCTAGACTTGTGCTCATAGCTTGCTGCCTGTTTTTCAGCTAGTAAATGATGAAAGGAATAGGTGAAATACTGTTATTGTTAAAATGCCGTCTTCATACTTGTTTTTAGGCAAGGCAGTTTGATCTTGCCTTGATTTGACAGTGACTCAGGTTCATCTTCTAGAAAACTCCTGCAGTCAAGGGCTGAGATTCTCTTCTCCCAGCTGTGTGTACATTTACTTAGAATTAGGGGAGGAAAGGGTCTTCCATGATGGGTTAGCTTGAAACCCCTGACTTAGCCCCGTCTTGTCTCACCGTGAGAGGGCTGGAGCTCATGCCCCACTTAGGTGACGCTGTAATAATAGTGTTTCTCAAGAAATGGTAAGAATCACAAGGATTCTGGTACCTGCTAATTTGCTTCTGGGTTTTTTTCCTCAAATGGCTGCTTCGGAAGTTTGGTGTCGGGGTGCTAGTCTTCGTGTAACGAATGTGAGTGGACAGCAGGGGGAGGGTTTGGTTTGGGGGCGCCCTGAAATGGGCTTTATGGAAAAGTCTCACCACTGATTTAGGCCAGAGATCTGGCTGCCTGATACTTGGGCTTATTAATAAGCCCGTTGCTGTCGAGTATGTGAGCAGCATGACCCGAGGCCCCGTTTTTCTATAGTTTGGGAAGGCTAAAGCTGTGAGGCGTTGGGGGCTTTTAGTCATGTATAACGAGTCAGACTGATCACAGGACTTGTGTTCCTCTGTTAGTGCGTAAATCCTTTAACACAGAATGTGGCTCTGTTCATTTGAAGAGCTCCTCAGCCAGCCAGCCCGCCTCGCAGAGTAGCAATCCGTGCGCCCAGAGAAAACCACCACATGGAAGTGACCGGAAAGGAAGCCGGCGGAGGATGGACACCGAAGAGCGAAGAGAGAGAGGTAGTTAGGCCGCTTCACCTGCGAAAGTGCGCTCGGAGATCTGTGTCTCGTCTGGAGTTGTGTGTTGGAAAAGAGCCTTTTAAAGCTGTTCAGCAGTTTAATGCCACATACTCCACTATCACAGAGCGACACTGACTTGAGCTAACTCATGTTAAATGGTATTTTGGAAACTGCATTTTTCACTTGGCTTTCTCTCTCATCTTCTGTCTTCATATCTGACTGGTTTGATCTGGATTTTATTTTATTTTTTAATGTAAATCTCGATCTCTTACAGACTCTACCCATGGACATAGTCACTTGGATAAAAAACCTGAGCCAAGCACACTGGAGGTAAAAGTTGTAAATATTAACTGCATCTTTTCTTTTTTCCTCACACATACCATAGCACAGCTGGAAGAAGTAGGAAGAAAACATAGAGATGGCCTCATCGTTTAATAACTGTATATTAGGGAAATAAAAGGAGAAAAACTGGGAGAAGATGATAGTGCTTGGAGTGAATTCACTCACAAATTCTAACCATTTCTCCACGGTGCATTATGCTGCCCTACTAAGTGGGGGGTGAAAGCCAGCTTTTACTCTCCATGGCTCCTTATTTTAAGGACAAGTCTGTTTGAAACTGTACCCCCAACAAAAGCACTCCAGTTGTTAAGTAGGACATCGAGACAAAGGCAGAGTTACCTGCCGGTTGAAGACCAGACAGAATGGGAAAGATCTTTCAGCTAGAGACTCAGTCAGGTGCAGGGGGGGTGAACTAGAAGCGAGCGAACATGATCATCCTGGCTATGATGTGGGCCTGTGACACACAGAATTTCATGAATTTTGTTTATTGATTTCCAAAGACTCTTAGTGATGATAAATGTGGGAGCGTGTCTTCACCATCCAAGCCGAAGCAGTCGGAGTGCCCGCCTCCTGCAGAAGAAGTAAGCACATGATTGTGTCTGTCACTGCTCTTTCTCTGGGTCTGTTCACGTGGTTTGCTCATTTTAAACAAAACATCCACATGGGAAGCGGGCAAGTTTGTTCTAGTGTCATATGAGCAGTTAGGGGTTCCCTGTTTCTCTCTTGTTGGTTAGTCTAGGATGTTCTTAGTTTTCGTGGTGTGTTCTTGGAATCGCCACTTTCTGGACGGAGAAGCCATTCTTCTGTATTGATGCTGAATACTTATGTTTGGCACCTGGTGTTAGCTTTGTGGTGGATTTTTGAAGGGAAATCATAAATTTCTACTTCATTTCAAAACTTTTAAAAGGAGTGACTTGCAGCTTTAACGGTTATTCAGAGAGAGGCGGGAACTAGAGATTCAAGGGATGAGAAGACATCCACGTAAAAAGCAGCGCCACTCGTTGAGGGGTCCGCTGAGGGTTCCACCCGAGCAGCTGGTCTCGGGAGGCGCGGCCTGTGGGGCTCTTGCTTTGGTTGAGCACCCCGTGCCGCTGGAAGGTGGCAGCGTGCATCTGCCGTGAGGGTGAGGAGCTCAAACCCCGGAAGCGAGCGCGCGCCGGGGCTTGGCATTCAGGTTGCTTGAGCCTTCCTTTCTGTTCGTCTCTGACAGCGACGTCTCTGACGGTGGTCGACAGTCCTGTGCAGGTCACGCATATGTGCCTGGACCTTGCAGCTGCTAGAAAGGCGGTATATAGAGCGACTGTGCATGAAAGCAGGAAATTCAGTACTTTGGTTTAAAGTTACTGTTAAGCAAAATGAACTCTTGTCTCTCTCCACCCCTCTTTTCTTGAAGAAGCCAGCAGAACATGTGTCTTTGTCAAATCCGGCTCCACTTCTAGTTCCTCCAGAGCTGCATCTAACTCCTGCGGTGCCTTCTTTACCAGCCACTGTGCCGGCCTGGCCAAGTGAGCCTACAACTTTTGGACCAACAGGTTAGAGAAGAATTTAAAAACTCCAGCGAGCCAGCCAACCAAAGCTCCAAGTCAGAAACTTAAGTTCCTGCGTGTCTGACCTCCAAGCAGGGCTGGGGTTTGGGTCCACCGAGCTCTTTGACGCTCTGTTTTGCGCCCTGCCACGTGGCAGGGTTGCGCCGTCGGGTGGTGGTCACTCGGGACGGCCTCCGGGAGCGGATGTCCACTTGGTTGTCTGCGCTGGCACGCACTTCGCTCTGCCCCTGAGCGCCCCCCGACTGCCCGGTGCCAGGCTGTGCTTATGTGTTTGGAGGGGCGTCTGTCGCAAGACTTTGACTCCAGGTTTGTTTCCGGCTCCTGCCTCCTGTGTCCCGGGCGTCCTGGTTGATATGAAGCATTTAGCACATCGCCGTTAGAGCGCACCTGTTGGACAGACCGTACGACGGTCTCATGTTTAGCTTCATGTAGCCTTGCATCTGTAGAGTTCTTTTCACCTTTTTACAGGTTTGATTCCTTTCCCTCTTGTAGGTGTCCCTGCTCAAATTCCTGTCCTGTCGGTGACACAGACTCTGACCACTGGACCTGATTGTGCTGTGTCCCAAGCCCATCTGACAGCCTCTCCAGTCCCTGTGTCAATACAGGCAGTTAACCAGCCCTTGATGCCTTTGCCTCCAACACTGAGCCTTTACCAAGACCCGCTCTACCCCGGCTTTCCCTATAGTGACAAGGGGGACCGGGCCATCGCGCCACCTTACTCACTGTGTCCCTCTGGGGAGGACCTGCCTAAAGGTGAGCTCTTTCTCCGTGTTCAGACTGGGTTTGTTTATCAAGTACAGACGTTTTAATGAGAAATGGAGACGTACATAAAGACAGGTTGTGCTGCTGCTAAGGGGAAGGACGGCAGAGTTACTCCTTTTCTGCTTCAGCTTGTGTCGGACTGCAGTATTGTTCTTTCTTGTTTGGTAACTGCCCTGCTCCCTGATCGTTGGAAATCATTTTGAATTAAAACCCTTTTTTTTGAAAAAAAAAGAGAGGAAGGAAGGGAGAAGATGAAGTAGCAGCGGTAGAAGGAGGGAGGGAGGGAAACATTTTTTATTAATTTTGGTTTTTCTCCCCCCACCCCAGGGCCAAGGCTTGGGCTTTGCATGGTCCCCTCTGGCTGCTGGCTCGAGCCTGCGCCATTAGCACACACCTGAATTAAAATCTTAGTTACTAACCTTGGTGATTAAACATTACTGAGTTCTCTCATTACTGCTCTGGTTTTGCAACTTCTCATATGCTTTATTTGTGCAAATATGCAGGAAAATGAAATAATGACGCAGTAGATGCCATTAGAACTACACTTAGCAGTGTTTCATTTTTAAGAATTCTTTGAAATTTGCCCCACACCCATTTTTAAAGGCGTTTTTAGTTTGTAAAACTTCCTAGTGTTATAAAAATAGTAAATACAGTAGCTGTATCTGTGCTGTGTGACTACTTACCTGGTCAGTCAATCAGTGGTTTGATGTTTGACTGGATAACTGCTAATGTCCAGTGAATACTTGGGCTTGTATCCTGCTAACCTTCTGTTATTGATGAGTTAGGTTCATGTTGATTTTTCCACGTATCCCCCCAACATTTTTGCCTCATAGTTTTTTTTTTTAAGGGAAAGTACAGACAAGAATGAAGGCAAGTAGTTAGGCAGGCCGGAAGAGAGAGGAGAAACACTTTATTTTATTTAGTTACTCATCTTGGTTGTAAACCACCCCCAGTCCCCGACTCGCGTCCCCATCCCCATCCCTATCCCTTGCGTCTTGAACTGGGGACCTTGGGCTGTATGTGGACTACGCCTGGTGGTGTACTAAAGCGCTAGGCCGCCAGGTTGTGCCACCTCATAGTTTTTTAAACTCCACAGAGAGGTTAAGAAGAAATAGAGACCACCTGCATTTCCTTCACTGAGAATTAGTTGTAATCAGATAACAATCTCGATATAAGCCTTTCTGGAGGTTAGATGTCATTATTGACAAAGTATATTGAACCTGAGATTAAACTAGTAATAGAGCCTGCTTTTGACTGTATTCCTGCTTGTATCTGTGTTTTATGTTAGAGGCTAGAGAAAAGAATACTCGGCAAATTGTCTTTAGAATTCTATATTGTTTGAAGATAATGGGGGACAAAAGCTCTCTGAATGTATAATTTTAGCAAGTGATTATTGCATTATTTGTTTTCAGATAAAAACATTCTTCGATTCTTCTTCAATCTTGGTGTAAAGGTATTTATTTATATTTTATCATTTTAAAGTTATTTTTAAGTTAATACTGTTGTAAGGTATTACTATATGATCGTAACACTTATCTGGCCAGTAATTTCAGGTGTGTCGATCGTCAGTTAGAGCTAGTGTTTCCACTACTGTGGAACTGGGTTTTGGTGATGGTTGAGATTCCACTCTTTTTTAATCCCCAGTGGTTTCACCTTGAGCATGTTCAGAAGGCTGTCCTGTGGAGGCACCTGGTGGAGGTGCACTCTGAGGAGTTAGGTGAAAGACCTGGCTTACCTTCTGCTCCACCTTTCAGCTCTGGGCTGAGACACTGCGTGTGTCAGAGTCCAGCTTTCTTCATTGATGGAGTGGGAGTGATCATCGTCCCCCCTATGTTGTAGAAAGGAGCAAAGGACAGTGTCACGTGAAAGTTGTCTCTGAAGGTGGTGTGTTCACTAGCAGAGCAGAGGTCCCTGGGGAAGAGGCTGGAGACCTCCCAAGTCCTTGGCTGTGTTGTCTCCTGTCCTGGATTCCTTTCTGTGGGTTCTAGACTAGTAAAATAGGAAAAGAAAGGAAAGGAAAGGCCCTTCTGTAGCCTCCTGACCAGTTCATGAAAGGAGGCGTGATTAACTTTACCATTTTACTGCTTCATCGCCTAGTTTTATTTTACCTCGTTAATGTTAGCTAATGGGTGAACTAGCCAGTTAGCTGCTAGGTTTGCTGTTCACCCTTGCCAAGGGAGGAATGTGGAGCGTTTCATTTCCAGCATTACCCTTCTTCGACTAGTGGTCTAGCTGGATCCTTGCAGGTGGAGCGTTGGGCGCCCCTTGGACTGTGGGGTCCTAACATCGGAGGTCATCTACTCCAATACCAGCTTTTTTTCCGGGAGAGCCGGCAGGTCACTGAGTGAGTGAGGCTGGAGCCCAGTTCCGGTCCCACCCAAGCAGCTTGTGACCGAGAGATTCGCAGCTAGAGGTTCAAGTGCGTCGGGGTCTGTGCCACCCACAGTTACTGCATCGTCCAGCGAAGGGTGGCTGCTCTGGGGGCTCGTCGCATTGCCTCCTGTCGTCAGCCTCCCCCGGGCGGCGCGGTGGTCTCAGGGTGGGAGGAGGAGAGGCGCCTCGGAGCAGGGACTTGTCACGCGTGTCACAGTAATGTGGTACTTGGACTGCAGATCAGATGGTCTTTGCAAACAGGAGAATTTTCTCTCGCCTAATCTCTCTTCCCCTTTGTTTATCTGTCTTATGTCTCTTTCAGGCATATAGTTGTCCTATGTGGGCCCCGCATTCTTACCTGTACCCTCTGCACCAGGCCTACCTGGCAGCCTGCAGGATGTACCCAAAGGTTCCTGTCCCTGTGTATCCTCACAATCCCTGGTTCCAAGAACTTCCTTCTGCTCAGAATGAAAGTGACTGTACCTGTCCAGACGCACACTTTCCTGTGCAGCCTGAGGCCAGTGTCAATGGTCAGATGCCACAGGCGGAAATGGGACCGCCGGCGTTTCCTTCCCCTCTGGTTACGCCTCCGTCGCAGCAGGTGTCGGAAGGTCACGGACAGCTGTCCTGCCAGGCCGCCCTGGAGCCGGAGACCTCGGGGCCGCTGCTGCACGCCGAGCTGGAAGAGCCGCTGAGTGGCAGGACTCTGTTCCCGCCGCCCTTCGGCCCCAGCCCGTTCTTAGGCGCAGTCCCCCTCGCGCCTCCTTTCTTCCCTCCCGTGTGGTATGGGTGCCCATTTCAGGGCTTCATAGAAAGCCCGGTGATGAGGCAGGGCCTTGTGCTGCCCTCTGATGAATCGGGCGAACTGGATCTTCCCTTGGAAAACCCGGATCTGCCTAAAGAGCCAGGCGCGCTGGCGGCGGCGGCGGAGTTTCAGGACGCCCGGGGCGCAGGCTCCCCTCCTCCCGCTCCTCTGCCCTCGCTGCCCGAAGCCGGGGCGCGCCGCTGGGAGCAGGACGGCCGGGCCGCGCGCTCGGGCCACACGCCGGTCCCTCCCGGAGTGGCGGGCAAGGCCGCGCCCCGCACCCAGATTCTGAGCAGAGACAGGGAAACGGGGCCCGTCCAGCCGGAGCCGAGAAGGACCATTCCAGGTGTGAAAGAAAGACCCGAGAAAGGCGGGGACGCCCGGACGACTGCTGGTGTGGTCAGTGGGGCCAACTCGGCGGACAGCAGAGTGCAGAGACCAAAAGAAGAGAGCTCGGAGGACGAGAGCGAGGTGTCCAGTATCCTGAGGAGCGGGAGGCCCAAGCAGTTCTACAGCCAGGCCTACGGGGGCAGGAAGCACAAAGCCGACTGGGGCCCCTCGGGCCGGGGAGGCTATCCGCCCGCCAGAGGCGAGGAGGCCTGGAAAGGGCAGCCGGGCCGGGGCCGCGACGAAGGCTACCACCGCGGCGCGCGCGCGCGGCCGTGCAGGGGGGACCGGAGGCGGGCCGGCACGGGCGACGGCCACCGGGGCCAGCGCGCGTGACTTCTGCGGCAGAGCCCGTTCTTGGGTGCACTGATTCTGAAGGCTTTCAGCAGCTGCGCTAAGATAAAAACCCGAGTTGGAACCATCTCCTCCCCTGCCCGGTTCCCCTCACTCCCATCCTGGACGAGAGGTTTGGATTGAGTTCCAGGGGGCAGGCGAATTCCTGGTGTTGCTATTTTTCTTCATTGGAAATCTGTTTATTTATAGGGTGTCTGCCCCCGTAAAAAGTAGAACACAAGTTTGTTACAGTATTTTTTATAAACAGCTTAATATAAAACATTATAGATTTAGTGTCTGGTTCTTTTCTTTATGTAAGTTTAATTTCAGATGTTGAAAATGTGTGCTTTGTAGTGTTTCCTGCAGTGACACGAAAACACCCCGTGTGACACACTGTAGATCCCCAAAGCTGACATTGCACCAAACGGAAACGTGTGTTTATTCTGCAATGCCTTAGTCCTCAGCGGGGCGCAGACGGCTCTCAGCCCGAAACACTGTCTTTTTGAAATGCTTCCAACCCAAAGGCCTTTTTTCATCTCAATATCTGTCAGACTTGAATAATGTCTTCTCTTGACTATTACGTGTAAGGCAGCCTATTAACCTGTGTCTTAGAAATGTTGTATATAGTTCTTTTAATATTCATAAGGTATATTTTTGAACTTCGGTGACTTTTTGTTGAACTCGAGATCACATACAAGGACAGATGTTGAAGAAGTAATAGGAAATGAATGAAATGGCTGTTTCCACCACGAGTTCTTGTTTAGCACTGGTGTCAGTATCATGGTGCCTATCAAAAGAAATATAGATGCTATGCATTTTGAAAATTTATCTGCATCTGTTAAAACTGCAGACGTTTTTTAATGCCACTTTAACACTAATGCACTGACTGATTTAAATATTTTGTGAGAAGAAATGTTGACAAGTGGAGCTTGACAGCTTTCTGCAGATTTTCTGTTTTGTTTTCCTTGCACCCGTGGTTACGTCACTTTACGTTTTGCATGTTCAGTTGTTACAGCTGCAACTATTGTACAAAAAGAGGATGATTGTGACTTCTAGTTCTTTTCTAGAGGATGCTGCTAGAAAACGGTTTTGCATTGCATTTCGTAGCTGTTACCCGTGACACCCTCTCGAATCCTGCTTCCTCCTGTCCTCGCAGTATTCACCAGCAGTCCCCTTTGCATGTTGCACTGTTTTCATTTAGAGATGGGACTCTCTGAATTAGCACAGTATTTGTTCATCTGTGTTACCCTGTAAAAATAACTGTAGCTTCTATTTCTTATTTGTACATACCAATATGAAAATTGACCCTTTTCTGTTATCTTTTGATCAGGAAGTTTGAGTGCTATGCAGAATGACCCGAGTAGTTATTTCTCTTTGCATGCCACTTGTAGTCTACCTAGCCAAACATAGATTGAAAAAACAAAAGCAAATATAACTCACTTGAATTTGAGAAACTGAAGTAGATGAGTTTTCTGGGTTCTCTGATAACCTCTCGGAATGTTAGGACGCCAGCTAGGCTCGGTGACTCTCCACTGTACTGTAATAATGGTCACTTACCTCTGTGTTGTTTAATTACCTGATGTCTGTGTAACTGCTGATTTGAGTCGTGATTAGCATTTAGATGTTTTATAACATAGGACTTTAGAGAGCACTTTGAAAGATAACGTTTTATGATGATGGTGCTTGGTTAAAATTTGTCAAGACGGGGATGTGTGGAAAGGAAGAACGTTCTTGAGAGAAGCTGTGGAAAGGATTTCTGTGGTCACTTAAGCTAGAACAATCGGGGAAGGTGGTCGTGCTTAAGGCATTTTTTCTTCTTAGTTAACATCAACAGTTGCGGTGGGATGAGAAGGGAAGAGGGTCCTTCATTTTCAGCTTGTGCTTTTTTTAAATGTAGAATTAGCTTGTGACCTCTGGTAATTTTTATGATTTTATGAAAATCACATTTAGATAGAATTACTAGATCGATTTTAAAGTTCAATATTAGTTTTCTCTCAGGAGTACAAAAAAGAAATGACTATTTCCAGTGTCTTTCATTTTATTGGCTGGGATTTGATGTCCTCAGTTTGTTCTGGAAATATTTAAAAGTTGGGTAGTAAAGAATACTGCTCTTTATTTCTTCACAGTCACTGTCTTACCTCAGTTGAGTAACAGAATACTTGGATTGAACCTGAAGGAAAAACCCATTTGCTTCCTGAACCCCGTCTCTTACCTCCAGGCCGTAATGGGGACAGTGCAGAAAGCGAGCTTTAGTAGATGGTACTTCACTCGGTGACCTCCGGAGTAAAAGAACTCTGGCTTTCGATAATTAGGTAGGAAATTATCAGGCTTTGATTGAAGGCCAGGTTTGGTTCTCGCCCCCCTTTCCCCCCTTTAGGTTTCTTTTAAAATGTTTGAGTTCCGGGGAATTTTGCCTTATGCTGAGATCTAACAAGGGCCAAGCAAGCTTTTGTTGTCCTTTGTTTTAACTGAGTCATACAGATTTGTTGACATGAGATAGTATTTCTATATAAGAGAAAAAAGCTTAGAAGTGCGAAGCATTTGTATTTTGAGTTGGTAATTACGGAATGTCACTGTAAAGTGATGTGCACATTTGGAAGAACACGTTTAGAATGACCAAAGCCCACTATCCTTTTTTGTTGCTTTTGTGACACTTGATTCTTGCCCTTTTCCTTTTAGATTTGTGTTTGTTTCTCTTCATTTCCTCTCTGATCAGCCTTCAGCACTCATCCGGGTATTTGCCGGTGGCAGGATGCTGGCACCCGGTCATCCTTCAGCCTGGTAACTGCACGTTCATTTTCACGGCTGACCTCCGCTCAGACCCTGCGTCCACCCCGCAGACGTCTGTATTCCAAACCACAGTGCCGGTGCCGCCTTTTCGCTGCGAACCCTACCCACCTGCCTGTGCGCTCCTTTGTGACGCGAGGTTGACTTCACGTGCCTGTGATCCGCACGCTCGCTCGTGGCTGACTGGGTGCTGTCAAGTTCCTTTCTAGCCACTGCTGTTTTAGGAAACATCCAGCCATCCTAGAAGCTAGCAATATTTATTTATACCTCATGTATTTGACCTCCAGTCGTAGATGAGGTCAGCTTAGTCTTTTACCTGAGTACTAAGCAAGTCCATCTTAATGTGCAGCTGAAGAGAAAGCGTGTGTGGCTACTTGTTTCTGTTTACTGTATTTGTTCCCTTTTTGTCTAACTGCTGATGTTCTTGTTTTCAAAATCTTAATAATGACTCAGTTCCAGTATGTCGATTTAAAAGTCAAACGAAAAAACTCCAACAGGTTTTGCTACTAGTATCAGCCATTTACTCTCCCGCTAACTGGGACTTTTTTTTCCCACCAGAAACATTAGTTTTAGAAAATCCTAGAAGAGGGGTGGGTGCATGTCTTAATGCTGGGAACCAGCAACTTTTGGGGTTGAATTTACTTGAATGGATTATAAATTGCATTGTTACAGAGCTAGAAAACATGTATGAAAAATGATAATAGCCTTACACTGAGTACAAATAATACTTAAAAGCATGTGAAGATGTGATCATTTGTGATGTTACTTGTATAAAAAAGTATATTATACATATCTTTTGAAGTGTTGAAAGGAAAATAGTACTTTATATTCTTTATCATATCACTTTTTGTAAGTGTTGAATATATTCCTGTTTATTTTTCTATGTTCTGTTTTGTAGCCTTAAGAAGTGTTTCAAACATATCTGAATGTATAAAATAAGAGTAAATGCCCTACATGGTGTGATGCTGCATTATATATAAAACTGTGTGCATATATTCAGTTTTGTCTCGGTTCTGCTTGTGATTCTTTGGTTAAGCCAAGTAGCAGTATATAAATCTTAAGAATGATTTCAGTACACTTTTAAAAGATAGTTTCCATGGTTTTTGATCAACTCAGAAGTTAATTCTAATATGTGCAACTAAGAACCCTGTGGGGTTTATAATCTATGGAGTGGTAGGTATGTTCTCACACACACCACACACACACACACACACACACACACACACACACACTTTGCCTAAGGCAATGCAGCTAAGAAGTGATAGAATTAGATTGAACTGAACTCTGGATTTAAGTTAGTATCTACTAACTTTCAGCAGTCATTAAATGGGAGTGTGTAGAATAAAGATTACCTATAGATTAAATGGTCCTTTTGCTTTTTTTAAAGTTAGTATTTGCCTTCTGAAGAAAGACAAAGCAAATGACTTGAAATTTTTATTTGAAAGCAAATTTGAAAGCAAGTGTAGACACTCTGAAAACCCATTTAAGACTATTTCTTTATGAACGCGGTCACCCGAGGACAGTCAGTACTTGCTTAACCTGCGGCAGGCCGTGTGGCCTGGCTTCCGCGGAGGCTGGCTGGCATGTGCATCGGTGCTAGGATTCGGTCAAGGGTGCTCCGGCAACAGTGGGGAGCTTGCCGGGACGGGAGCCGGGTGTGGAGAGGAGCAGACGGGGAGCGTTTCCCGGAGTGCAGGGCAGCCGTCGCTGCAGAGCTGGTGACGGCAGTGAGATTAGGTGAGCCTGACACGAAGTGCCCTGTGCAGGGTGTCTGCGAGGTTTCCGCAATTAGCAGGGCGGGCGGCTGGCTCTTCACTTTGAATTGTTACACTCACTTGACGTTTAGGTTCTTGTCTGGGAAATCGTTTTGAGAGTAAGTAAGCTACAGAGGAAGAAGAGCACACCTTCCCTGCACCGACTCATTTGTAAGCTCTTCTGGAGTGAAACGTGGACTCAGAACACAAGCTTTAGAGGCTGGCTTTTCAGACCCGTCCGGTTTCGGAACTGCGCTCCCTGCAAAGCGGCAGCAGAAGAGCCCGCTGGCCGCGAGCTGAGCAGCTGCAGGGCCTTGGGCACAGGCGAGGTTGGGAGCCGAATAGAAACATTTCCCGCGGGCAGACCAGTCCTGCACTGAGAAGGTGACCGTGTTTGTTTAGGTTTGAGGCCCGGTATTCAGACATGAACAGTGGGGGGTCCAAATACTAAGACCCGCGGGTCCTCCAGAACTAAATGGAGAGACCGATGACAGTCACGGAACCAAGGTTACTTTAATAGGAGCCGGTCAGTTCTACTCAGCTTAAGCAGAGGGACTCAGTCCCATCCCATCTCATTAGAAACCTGGGAGGGCAGTGGTGGCCCTGGCAGACGCAGGGCTTGCGATCAGGCTACGGTCTGCAGCTTTGCTGGCATTTCCCTTCCCGGTGACACCAGCGGGCACCACGGGGTACAACACACACGCAGGCAGCTGTACCAGACGTAGCACCTTTGTTAGGAGAGCAGGACAGCTTCCAGAAGTGCCCAAGTTCTCGCCATGCTGTCAAGGTTGTCAGCCCACCGCCCAGGGCTGGGGGCACAGCCTGTCCCGTCACGTGGGCCCTGGAGGTGCTGGTGACGCAGGGCGGGGAGGGGTGTACCATACACTCAGCAGCAGACTGCAGATGACGCTAGGAAAGCACCTCACCACGCAAAGTAACACACACAAGGAAACACTCCAGGACTGACAGCAATGCAGGAACTGAGCTGCGAGAGTAGAAGACAGAATAAAAAATTACAAGCGCACGAATAACTGCCGTCGTAACTAGCTGCTTCTCGAACTCCTTTAGCTCTTCAGTCCCTTGCAGCCTGGGCAGCTCTCCAACCTGCTGGCTCAGTCATTCCATCTGCCTGCACCATCCTTTCCTCACCGGTCGGTCTCCGCTGACCTGACTTCTGCTTCGCGTGGGTTCTCCCCTCCTTTACCCAATCAGTGAATCAGTGTCTTCCCTGGGAACTGCCGCCTTCGTGGAGCCCCAGCCAAAACCACCTCTCAGCTGGACACCGCTCACCACACAGCAGGCACGGCGCTGGTGGGCTCGACATACACGCTTCGAGATGCTAATGCGAGACGTTACAGAACCAGCCGGGCACTTACTGGTCCTCCTCCTTTCAGCCAGACCCAGGCCTTCCAGGAGGCCGACGTGCCGGACTGCTGATAAGGGGCTGGGTGTCCAGGCCGTGATCTGAGACGGGACTGACACTAAAGCTCTGCTCTTAAGAGGCTGTGCACTACTGGACATAAAAAATGTGGATCATCTCTACTGAAGATGGAAAAACTTGAAAGATTCCTGAACAGCTGATGTGTACAAAACGTAAAATCCAAAGGGTAATGTGCATGTGTTTGTCTCCTTTTCTTTCCTGTTCTTTAACCAAGTCATCCTTTCTAAAACATCGTTATTTTCTTGGGTATCCTTTTGTGTGCTTTTTACGTATTTTCAAACAAATGGTGGTGTATTTCATAAACTGCTGTACTACGTTTTGTTTAGATTTCTTTCCAGTCAGGGCACATGGAACAATCTCTCAGCTAAGATCTGCATCGATGGTGTATCTGAGTTGGTAAAACCGATTTCACAGGCATTTTGTGTGTGTGTGTGTTACAACTGTAAGACCTTCCTATTGCTATATAAAATTTTAAGTATCTATTTCCATATTTTTTAAATTAAGAGATTTACGTAAAAAAAAAAAATCCCAAAATATTCTTTCATCAGCCTTTCTGAGGTCAAAAGAACTGTTCTCATTACATCAAGTTATTTTCTCAGGACAAAATACAGAATCAGCAAATAAAAATGGCTTTTGTCTTATTTTATTCAATATATTTGAAATAATAATTCACAAATTTAACCTATCCTTAAAAATAGGCACTACTTATTTTAGTATAATCCCATTTATGTACAAAACAAACCCTTTACATATTCACACTTAGGTAAGTGCACAGGAAAAAGCATGGAAGGATGTATATTACACACACTGGGTAGTATGACAGGGTCTGTGAAAGGGATCATGACTCTATTCCATACATTTCTGTATATTTTTTTCATGTATCTATGGTTATTCACATAAATTACTTTTTATAAAGGCCTAACAGGACCCAGTTAGACTATTACTATCCACTGTTTGCATGTGAAATCAGAGCCATTGTTTCAAGTTCTAAAAGTCTGTTCAATAATTTCTCATTTTCTTCTCTGTTTTGTGTCGCTTTAGTTTATTAAGCAAGCGTTTTCCTTGCAGTGGAAGTGAGTTCCGTTCAGCATACCTGACAGAGGCTGAATGAGTTGTTTTCACACCTCAGGTATCTCACTGAATGAACTCAGGAACTTCAGATTTGGTTACGTTTCTAGAACACTGTTACATACTATAAAAAAAACCCAAACTCAAATATGAATATATTTGGTACCGAGGGCTGTTTCGTATTGCTATTTGAGGAGTCACTTGCACTGTTGCTGCCTTTAGGTGAGTGGCTCACGAGTCTTTGGCTGCCCCTCAGAAATCTAAGGAAGTTTACAACTGCGCCCTCGCACAGGCACCCACTCTACATGGATTTGAAGCCTGTACTTTGAAGGGGAGCAAATACTCTTCAGAAATGCAGAAATGCCTTTTCCGGAATCTTGAATAGTGATTTATATAAATGTATGATTAAAGAATGACACTGCCTGAGGAAAATAAGGAATACAGGATTTTATGGAATGCCGAAACTAATAATTCAGAGTAAAATTAGTCTTTTTTTTCCCGGGGGTGGGGTGGTATTGAAATGATTTTTCATAGATATTCACAAGCACCAAAAACACTGTAAACAATGCTTAAGTTGGTAACAAACAGCCATTTCTAACAGTGGTGTCTTATAATAAATAATCTCCTTTAAAGTCTTGACAGATTGACAATACAGTGCAAAGACTGAAAACAAATAACAAATATAATCCCGAAGTTTATTTATCAAATTTCATCAGCGAAGGCTTAACTGATTTTAAAAATAAGGGCAGTTTCATTATACTGGAGTACTTGGTAAACCAGCTAAGAACAGAAACCTTTTTCAAGATCTTTTCTAAAAGGGGCCAACACTGGTCAGCACTGGTATACGAATGCAGTTTACCTTCTGAAAATCTTCCCGCACACCATGAAAACTTGGAGGTAATTTATAAAGCTTGAAATGTCTTCATTTTGGATGTTATGCAGGAAAAAGGGCCTTGTCATCAAGAACAGAAAAATGACATTTTCGGTGTTCAGACTATAATTAACAACACGACTGGCTTTTAATGTTACATTAATTATACTTTAAGCTCCAGAGTAGGTGAGGCATAAAACCTGATTAAAGTTTTATACGAAAAAAATTCCAATGTTTCTTTGAATGGCTTGTTGATGTTCTCGTCTAATCATCCAAGAAAAAGTAGTTTCCGCTCTTCTTTTGTTCCACATCCTAAGAAACAAAACAGAGAAGCAATGAAAACCGACGCTGCCGTCCCCACGGCGCGGAAGCAGAGCCGCGCCCGCAGTGTGACGCGGCGGCACCGGCCACAGGTCGGCACACCTTGTTCTGGATGCCCCTGCGTCCGACTTAAGATGGAACCACCTCTGCCGCCCATGCCTGCGTCCAGCACACCCCCTCAAGTCCACCTCAAAGAAAGCCCCTTTAATGTTTTAGAAAATGCACTGCCCTACTTATACATCTGAAAATTTGCTATATAAGGGTTTCCTGGAAAACTAAAATTCGTTTTAATCATTTTAACCGTCAGCTTCTGCTCTGAAAGCTTCAGTCTGAGAACTGTCGAGCACAGAACGACACTAAAGTGACTGTCCCCATTACTGCGACAGACTGGCCAGTAATGGCCCAGCTACTCGCCCGGCTTCTTTCTAGGACTAAGTTAAGGGATGACAGGTCCAGGATGAGTAGGTACAGCTGGGACTGACCAGGAGTCTCGAGAAAATAATACAGTGCTCCTAACACTGACAATACTTGGGAAAATTTGGTTGTGCTTAAATTTAAGTGTTCCAGAATTTACTCTTTTCTGCTCAATATGCTTTTCAGAACTGAGAAAACTCAAGCCTGAACTTGTCATTTTTTATCCTCTCCAGAGAGTAACATAAATCATTTACAAACAAAATGAATATAATGAAGGATAAAGACATACTGATCATGCTGGATGCTTCAGAATATACGGTGTGATAGGATCTAGTCTCTGCCTCTCAATAGTTCACAGTTGAATAGAAAAATTAAAGGAGTAAAATTATGAAAATATTATAGTATATAATATACTTCTTAGAGCTCCTACGTATTAAGGATGATAGAAAGGCATGAAATATAAGCAATGTCTTAAATAGGCACTGCAGAGAATGCTAAAAAATGGAATGCTTTTAGAGTTTATTCACTTTTTTTGGAAAAAGCAAGAAATTACTGTTTTCTAAAAATAATTGCACATTTCATAGACTGCATTAAGTGTAGGCGCACAATTATTTCATGTACACAAGCACACGCACAAAAGGAATCACCACCACAATGTTTTTCCATTGTTTAGAATTTTATGTTTCCTGAAGGATCCTGTTTAACTTTTGAAATAGGTATTTTAATCATATGAACAATAAAAAAATATTTATCTGAGGGCAAGTGGTTGAAGGACTTGTAAAAACCTCTTTGTCTAGTGGTGAATAAGTATCTTTCTGAAGGTATTTTAATGGCACTAGTTCAGCACAGCCCAACAGTGGGCACAACTCAGAGACAACGCCAACAGCTGTGCCCGAGTCCACAGCGCGGCGGGCACCTCACAACTGTGGCCACCGGACAGTCAGTGTGGACACGTGGGAGCCACATGTCTGTCTAATGAAAGAGGCTGGAGCTTTAATAACACAGTCTTCAATTTGAAACACGTACCTTAATTGAATTCAGTTTGTTGATTCTTGGCCTATAGTTGTTGGGATCTCTTCTGAACGTAATTTCAAGCTGAGACAAAAATTTATTCATGCCAGCCAAAAGAGTCTGAGGACTAAGGGAAAAACAATTGTGATTAAATTTTTCTTCCCAAATTTAATTACCTTTGGGAATGAAGCACATTAAGAATTACTGTTCCCTCTTTCGCAAATAAATCTCCAGAATAAAGTATATGCACAGCACATTAGCAATTCTACGTTCAGAGATGCCTTTGTATGGCCATACGGTTTGTTTGGTGATAGTATTTTTTGTGTAAAACAAACACCATTGAACCTGTTTTTGAAATGAAAAACAAGACAGAAGTACTACTTTAGAAAATAGATACTTAGCACAATTCAGAATCTCAAATCTTACAGTTTAAGGGGAAAAAGGAACTTAACAGAAAAAGTTAATATTTATGTTAGAAATTTGGCACTGGAGGAGTGCATACTATAAAATGACATTTGGTAGTAACCATTTAGATTTCTATGCTTCATTCATCAATTTCACCCAAGCTAGCTTTTAAATCAAGCTGAAGCACACACATCATTTCAGTGTGAGCCATTTTAAGTATTTTGTAAATACAAAGAGAGGCTCATTATTTGAATTAACAAGCTTTATATGTCTAAGAAAACGTCCTTACCTCTCTAAGAAATACACTTAACAACTGATACACAAATTTAAAGTGAAAACAAAGGAATTTGGGAAAGGAGCTCAGTAGAAGTACTTGATTTCTTGGATGAATTATTTAAATAGCAATTTCATTTCTTCTCTAACAAGAGAAAACATGTTAGAATCACAGGAACTTACTGTTTTTATAGGTCAAAAATAGTTCTGACATCGGAATTTCATATGGTCAAATATTCTCATTCACTGATTTGAAGACGAGGCTTCTCTAGCAAACAAGTGCTCTCAGTGAAGCCAGTGAGGAAAGAATCATTTCAGCTTTGCCACCAGTTGGTCACTTGAGTAAGCTATGAAACCAACACGCATCTTATCTGTCATAGCAACACCGATGGATTTCAAGGTATTATTAGCAGAACCAAAATCCTCATGAATCCATTTTGGAATCCAAATAAAGCAGCAGGTGAAAGTTGAGATGGAAAAAGGTGAGAGGTTCAGAGCACCGCCCGCTGAACCCTGGCGTCAGTTCTGTACTAGAGCACAGACAGAAAGCTACTGCTCCTGGGCTGCATCCCTCTTAGCACTTACTATATATATATATACACATATATATACATATATACATATATATATATGTATATATGTATATACATATATATATATGTATATATGTATATACATATATATATATATATATATATGAATAATCTTGGTTGTTCAAGAATCACACCTAGAATTTCTGGCTCTTTCTAAAATATAAAGTGGTAAGACTAATGTTTATAAGCCGATAAGAAAATCTGAAATAACTTTCTAGTTGTTAGATCATATAATTAGGTTTGCCTATTTCAGAAATCAGTCTCACCTGTTTGCAACTGTGTTCTTAGATGGAATGCCATCAAAAACGATGACCCGATCTGCTAGGTAGGTGGCCATGATGAAGTCGTGCTCCACGACGAAGGCTGTCTTCTTAGCATGGAGTATGAAACTGAAACACATGAATCAAACCCTTTCAGTTTTGTAGCAGCACATATTTAGATGAGATTTAGCACGTGGCTTGCCAGTGTACACAGAAGTGATGCCCCTAGGAGCAGGTGGCTTGCCAGGCACACAGAAGTGACACCCCTAGGAGCAGGCCAGTACCGTTTTACAACTCGAGCTGCCATCAATCTTTGCTCAGAATCCAAATACGCAGATGGCTCATCGATTAAATAGACGTCGGCAGGTTTGCCCAAACAAAGAGCAAGGGCTACTCGTTGCAGTTCGCCACCAGACAGGGTCTGTACCTGTTTGGAGAAGACACTTAACAAACCAAGGAGAGACAATTCAAGTTTAAAATAACAACAGAAATAAAGTAGCAAAAGTAATTACATTAGAGTACCTCTTGATCAATGATATTTTCAATCTGTAAGGGCTTCATGACATCAGTCACAAACTGTGGATGAGTGTAAGCATCTCTAATCTTTTCATGGAGTAACTGTCGGACACTTCCCTGTGTTTGACGGAAAAAAGTATTTTAGTAAAAATTTCAGGAAAGAAAGTCTTCAACTGAAAAACCTTGAAAAAGTTGAGCTTCACATCAAAAGTATATCATTTTTTTTTTTCAAGGAAAGGTGAAGGCAGGAATGAAGGTAAGTGGACAGGCAGCAAGAGGGAGGAAAAAGCATTTTATTTTTATTTGTCCAAATTGGTTGTTTCCTCAGTTTGGTTCTTGAACCCGGAATCTTGTGATCTATGTGGACTATACTCAGTGAACTAAACCACTAAACCACTGAGACTTTGTTACAATAGTGAAAAGAAGTTATAGGGGTATGTGTGTATAAATATAAACTCAAGAGTCAAATAACAGAATATGAACTCACAGTTGATTTGGGGCTGATTTTCTGTGGCTTATAACTGACATTTAGAACAGGTACTTCTCCTGTAAAACAATGCAAATAAGTAAGACACTGAACACTGCCCAGATCTTTAAAGTTTACTACATGGAAGAGAATAAAAAGACTCCGCATTATCACAGTACCTCCTTCATCAGGTTTAAGTCTTCCAGCAAGCATTCTGATAAACGTCGTCTTCCCGGTGCCTGGCGACACAACACACAAGAAATCACCTGAATGATGCCTCACATGCATACTATGTACTATCACCATGTCCTACTGGGCTGTAACTGAGATGTTTGTCTTAAACACATAAACTAACACTACTGAATTTTGTAGATTATGGGAGACAATATTTGAACTTTCATGATTTATCTCAAGTTATTATTCTAACCCAATTACAAGGCATATCAACCAAAGCCTATAATGACCATGTTAATAATGGCAGGTCTATAGTCTTAGATTAATTTTAAAGATGCATTTACCTAAAACAGAGGTACATAACTATGTATCTTAAACATTTATTAAGCTAAAATAAACTATTATTAAGCTAATGTAGGCTGTTTCACGACAGATGACTATAAAGTTCATTTACTTGAAATATTTAAGTTAATTGCAGCTTAACAGAAACTTGTTAACTAATGATTGAGACCTTGTGACAATCCTCAAAATATTTTCTTCTACAGTTTTGTAAGCTCAAAGAATACAATTCGAACACACACATATTTTTAAATCATTAAAATAGTTAAAGTATTCGGTACCCAAATATGTCCCATGGCCATATTTATGGTGGCAATATAATATTTAACAATTCTGATAATACAATTATTTATAAAGGAACATGACCAGAATTTAAAATAAGAAAAGCTCCAAATGGAGTTGTCCAAGAAAAAAAAAAATTAAGCTAGGCTGCTTCTGAATTATCCTTAACTTTCTAGTCCGTTTCCAAGATGAATATAGGTCCTTATCAACTTATACACAGAAAGAAACAGCTAAGAAAAATCTATTTCCACTGAAGGGTTATGAAACAAAGAAACATGAACTGGATGGAATGACAGGGAGATAAAAAATCAGTGTCACAAAAATGTGACTGATGTATGAATTCATTCCAGCTCCCAGTTCCATACCCGAGTGAATTTGTCACGGAGTAGTTAAGATTAAGTTTTGGATAAAAAGATTTTGAGCTATCACAAAGTAAGGAAAACTTACCATTTTCTCCCAACATCACCATGATTTCAGAATCTGTAAACTCCCCAGCTACAATTGCTAGGTCGAACTCTCCCATCTTTTTTCTCATTCCGGGATATTTATACATACACATTTTTTTAACTTCTTCTTCATTTGCTGTTTCAGCCACTTTAAAAACAAGTGATGCATCTCTGAATCTCAAGTTTTCTGTTGGCACATAGCCATCCAAAAAAATGTTTATGCCTGTTGGAAAGAAAGTTATTGGTAACAGATTAGCAAAGATCAATTAAGGACTAGATTTTACCCATACAGACATACATATATACATACACTTTTTCATTTTTATGTAAGGTATTTTCCATCAGGTTTTATGCAAAAGCATACGATGCCACTTCTGTCGTATTTTTAAATAAAAAATTGTATTTTTTCTCTATGCAAAGTAGGTAAAAATGGAATACTTTCATAGATTGACAAAATTATATAAAATAATTTGAAAAATAATTTCTTAAACAATTTAAGTTATAAGTATTCATTTTCACATGAAATACAGGAATAGAGTGAAATTATAATTTATTGCATTTATTTCTGTATTAATTTTGGAGATCATACCAGCCCGAGTTTCAAACTCAGGTCCTTGAGCTCTATCTGGCTGCACCCTAGCTGCCTGAGCCACACGGGCGCACCCGATTTGGGAGATACTCACGAAATTCATAATCATGAACTGTATTTTATCTCACTGTACAAAGAAAAATATTATCATCTGAACAGATGTCAATAGTAGCTGAAAGTGAACTAACACTGTACATGAGACCCCCTCCTGCTCAAGTTAAGACCTGTGCCACGGCAGATACACCGAAATGAAAAAGTGGATTGCTCAGGAATCAGTAAAACATGTTTCCAGTGCTTCCATATCTAAATAAAAGAAAGATAGTAGCTGAAGTTTTGGAAGGCCCTGAAAGAAAGTCTAAGGAAGGTATTCATTTAACCTGGAATGACGGTTACATCAGGAGTTCTGAATCTTCAGTGTAGAACACAGATGATTCAGTAAATATTTGCTGACAGAACAAATGAACTGATACATTTATTATGCCAAAACCGGCATGGTATTTGATCTTAAACTTTTAAAAATGATAAAGGTCGTGGATTAAATCAGGAGAAAGACAAATACCTGATGATGTCACTCATACGTGAACTATAAAGAAATAAAGCAAACAGACAAAACAAAAACTAACACCCTGAAAACAGGATTAAGGTTACCAAACTTAGGATACAGATTATAGACACCCTCAAAATGAGAAAATAAGATGAGCACTAAATGGATTTTAAGTAGCTTTACTAAGCTGGTCTGTCATAAAGTGGAAGATGACAGACACTACAGTGAACCCGCATTAGACAAAATATAGCCAAAAAGGGGAAATTAATAAAGCATTTCTACCCAGCCCAAGAGAAAACTTTCGAAAATGTTTTGTGTGGTAACGGACATACATCATCTCATATGCAGTGTGTTGAGTAAGTTCCTTAAGAGCCGCGTTCTGGACAGAATCAGAGCGGCATGAATCTACTTGCTGTCGACAACACCATACTTTCTTAGCATCAAGCCAAGAGAAGACAACATTGTGAAAAACTGTCAAGTTACCTTCTCGTACACTGAAAGGCATAGTAACAACACCATAAGCACTTGGTACGCCGTACAAACAGCAGATAAAGTCAGAGAGATAGTCTAACACGCTCAGATCGTGTTCCACCACAATGATGTACCTGAAAACCAATACAGATTGTTATTCTTAAATGTAACATAACACATGCAATTAACTACAGGTATTACTTTCACTTTTTTTTTAACTAGTGGAAATTTCGGGACAAGTACACTTAAAAAAATAAGTATAAAGGCCTTATTAATCAAAAACCATAAATCACTTTTTAAAAATGATTCATTATCAAAGTTTATTATTTCCTTTTGTCATCCTATACTGAAAAAGTTAACATGGAAGAGTTCGTGGGTAAACGATTTTTCAATAAAGAATATTTTTTTAAACTTTACCAAACAGAACTCTAACAGAGGTTTAAATGAGTCAGGGCCTAAACTGTTTGACTGCCAGGTGATTCAACTCAGGTCTTATGTCCTTCCGCTTGTCCCGCCTGAGACGGGCATGGGGTGAAGAAATGTGTCGATGGAACCCTTAGCCTACAAACTCCCATTTAGCTGGAGGAAGTAAGGAAAAGAAACAAAACCAAACAAAGGCCTCATAGTAAAATATGTTCAATGGATAATAAATGCAGTGGCAGGAGATGGGCTAGCTTCCCAGAGTACTTTATAAATGGAGAGGGGATGGGATGTGCCTCCGAAGTGGCAAGAAAAAGTACCACTGGCTGTAGAAATTATCAGGCAAGCAACAATTACGAAGCTTTTATTTGGCACTTTATTCCTGCAACTTAGTTCAAGATGTTGAAAAATGATGTCCTACAGACACCTCATTCTCCAAGACTGTGAATTCCTTCTCATCAATGTCTTCTGAATCTATTTCACCTTGTCTTTCTCTTCCTAAATTCTAGTTCAGGACTCACTTTCAATATTGCTAAAGACTTTTGACAAATCTCATTTTCTTCAGGTCCTCCGATGTTTGTCTCTGTCCCAAATGAAACGAATTACTTTTAAACTTTCTTTCCAGATCTTCCAAAACTTCAGCTCTTATTTGTCTTCATTTATGTATAGAGTACACTGAAAACCAGCTATTTCCACTGTATCCTAAATACTTTTGTTCCATATCTATTTAAAGGCTATTCATTCTCCTAAATGGCCTCCTGCATAAATCTTCACCTGCTGAAATTTACGTGATTCTACAGGGTCCATTTCAAATCCTACCTCCTGCAGAAAGTCTTCCTAATACACAAATGAACTTTCTTCTATTCCAGAATCCTCATAACTCTGTACTTAATTTAGACTTCTAATATTTTTGAATACTCCTAAACTTGTCCGTAAACATTTAAAAAATGACTAGTGTATAATACATTTAAGCATCTTTATGATCGTTAAATCTCGTGCTATGTGCAAAACAGGTATTTAATGAAGTTGTTGAATGACAAGATGAAGTTAGAATTAAGCTAACTGGCAATGGGGAAAATGGTCAGTTCTTAAAAAGAATTCTTCACTCTAACTTTCTATGATTACAGCATTGTTCTATTTTATATGTTGCCTGATGTGGAAGCAAGTAGTCCTTTGGAACGTGACTTTTTTTAAAAACTGAAATTTTAATTTTAATTCAATTAAAATAGCAACACATGGCTAGAGCTCTAGCATACTTCTAAAATAAGAGAATATGAAAAACTTCACCAGAAAGAATAACCTGGCTAAAAAATCACAGACTTTTTAAAATTTTTTTTTTTTTTTGAAAGAAGAAGCTAAGAATGGCAGGCATGCAGGCAGGCAGAGAAGGAAGAAACATCTGCATTCGCAGGCTCATTCTTTCTTGTTGCGCTCCCACCCCCCAACCCTTGTTGTGAACCCGGGTACCTGGGTTTTATGTGGCCTACACCTCAGCAGCCAATTTAGCACCTGAGCCATAAGGATGTGCTATTTAAAAATTTTTTAGCTTATTTTTTCGAAGAGAGGAAGGAACATTTTTAAGAAAGAAAGAAGCACTTTCATTTATTTAAAAAATTTTTTTGCTTGTTGCCCCAACCTGGGTCATGAACCTGGGTCTTGGGCTAATCTGTATGGCTCACACCCCAGTGGTCGACGCTGTGCCTGAGCCAACAGGGCTCCCAGACTCTTAAAAGGAAGAGATCACAATAATCGAGGGCTTAGGTAGCAAAATAAGGGATGGAAAAAAAATGGGGGCAAGCTTCACATGTAAAATATTAAGAGGAAATGTTTTCTAATACAATGGTGCTATCAACAAATGGTCAACAGCCCAAGTGAATCAGTATTCATCATGAGTGTCTTTGTTGGTAATGTTCTATTATCTGGAATAATTCTCTACTTCTTACTGTCTTTTCAGTTCTTTTTTATTATGGCAAATAATATTAAATAATTTTCAATATTAAAAAAACCTATGTACCGAGACAGATGATTTATCTAGGATTTTCATTTGAATATAATAGAGGGCTATAAAAATACTAACCTGCAATTAAGGTTGAGAACTACAGATCTGAATACTTGCATATTTGCTACCAGACTGTGAGGTCCTTGAATATTAGGATTATTTTGTATACCTCCATTTCCCAGTCTATCAAAATGCCCAGGTCTATGTATACAGTGAAAATTATGGCTACTGATTGGCAAACTAACAGCTTCTATACCACTGATATCCTAAATTTCACTTCCAAGCATGTATGTAGATAATTTGCTCCTTGAATCTAAGAGGCCAAGTTTCTCAGTTCTGAAAAATTCTCAGCCATGATCTTTTTGTGACTTTACTTTTCAGACTTCTATATAAATAGTCTTCTAATTCTATTTTCCATACCTGTGAAATCTTCTGATTTCAATCTCTTTCTCTGTGGTATTAAGTAGCTCAGATTAATTTTCCAGGTTTCTAATGCTATTTTCTGCTGTCTCTAATCTCAGTGAATTTTCAATGTCATGACCAGGCTTTAATTTTTTATGAACGTCTACCTACCTTTTTTTTGCACTATCACATTCTTAGGATTGTGACATCCTTCTTTTATATGTATAATTATGTTAAACGGTATTATTTTAGTCTCTTTCAGAATGTCTGTTGACTCATTTGTAGCCATTTCCTCCTGTCATTTATGACCCTGGATTGGAGAGTCCATGAGTCTTTACTTGTAGGAACCCTGTGTGACCAAGATTAAGGGCATTTATCTCCAGAGTGGTTTTGTATTTGCTTCTGCTAGGTACTACAGGACTGAAGATTCTAGGATTCTCTTTTTATGTTACTTTCTTACATGGAAGGCTCTTAGACTCGCTTGATGACAGTAGCGCCCCCTTATCTGTGGTTTCGCTTTCTGTTGTTTTAGTTACCCGCAATCTCAATATCATATAATGTTAAGATATTCTGAGAGATCCCACGTTCATCTTTTATTAGAGTATACTGCTAGAATTGTTCTATTTTATTAGCGAGTATTGTTAATCTTTCATTGTGCCTAGTTTTGCTGTAGGTGTGTATGTTTAGGAAACGCATAGTACGTGCATGGTTCTGGACTGAGGGTCTAGGCATCCACTGGAGGGTTGCGGAACACACATTCACTGAAAATAAAGGGGGATGCCTATATATGCATCTCAGTTCCATTGCATGTGAGTTTCTGGTCCACAAATGGATTTGAAGGGGAGCCACCGTTCCACTCCTAATGATCTGAGCAAGCGACAGACATATGTTTTCTAACATCTTCATTTGCTTCCCCTTTGGCTGAGAAAACAGTTCTGTGAAGGAACTGCATTTTATGCGTGATGATCCAGCACAAAGCCTTGTTTGATGCCCAGAAGTGGCTGTTAAAGCTCAAGACCTATGCCTCCCTCAGGAAAGTCATATTCCATCCATCCCATTCCGTCCCCAACTCTTCATAGCTCTCTTTGGCTTCTGATTCCTAGGGATCTTTCTTGCTCTCTTGTAATAAAAGTAGTATATTCAATCAGTCACTAAGGAAAGGCACAGAAAATGCGGCACAGGAAAAATCCTGTTTTCCAGCCATGGCTTTGCCATATGGTAAATTTGTAGCTTAGAATAAGTAAGTAGTTCTTCTGATCTTAAACTTTTTCATCTATTAAGTGGGAACACACCACCTGAACGTTCTCATAAGATTACTAAGAGGCTGAAAAGAGATAATGGATTTAAAACCTACAAACTACTAATGTACCCACCCCCATAACATGGGTGCTATGACCAGAGGTTATTAAGGACTCTCTGCTCAGTGAGACCCCAAACAACTGGAATTACTCTACTGATTCTTTTATATTTATTTTTTAAATGTATTTATTTTGTATTGTAGCAATTATTCTACACATTAAAATAATTTCCTGTAATTAGGTTCCCCATTTCTTAGGTATATGTCAACACACTATGCCCTCTATGCCCAAATGGTGATTCTTTTAATCATTTAACTCTGTCTATGTGTGAGTTACATATCTATTCGAGGATCTGGTAACGGCTAAGGATCTGCTTCCCAGAAATCCACACATAAACAAAACAATTTGTGCATCATCCCAGTCTGTTTCCAGGCTCCCTGGAAATAGGTAAGGTAGTACACGCATCTTGCATTAAGCACCTCTGTTCTCGCCAGAGGAGGGTAAATTCATGTGATAGGTCCAAACAACCAAGATGGAAAATATGCACATGCATGACACTGATGGTCCTGACACTGATGGTCCTTGGGATGAATCTTTCGAAATCTGCAAACTCCCCAAATAAAATGAACACAGGCAGATACCACATCTGTACTTACCTATCTGGATTGATTAGAGATCGGATAGTAATAGCGGCCTTTAAACGCTGTTTGACATCCAGGTAACTAGAGGGTTCATCAAACATGAAACTAAAAAAAAAAAAAAGAAAAGCAAATATAATAATTTAAAAGACTAAATAAGACATAATTTTATCCTTGCCATATTTTAAAGCAAGTTATACAGTTTGACTTAACAAAAATTCCCTGTTAAACAAACAAGAAGTCTACCCTGAAAGGATAAAAATCTCCTGTGCTATTCAGAAGCAGAATTATGACAAGCAGGACTGCATATCAACTCTAGGGAGAGACGCTCAGATTAGGCTGACAAAGTGCAATCTCTTCTTGAAAAATATTCTGGTATAGCCTGAAGTAATTCAGACAGCTTTTCTCTTAAATGATTAAAGTCAGCTGTATTAACACAGACTTCGTGGAGTAGAGTTAGCCTGCAGTGGCTGGCAAAGCAGAGATACAGAATACTTGGGAGAAGAGAGGCACCAGAAGACAAAAAGGAAAGGTGCCTTCCCCCACCTCCCTTTCCTTTCTCACACGGCACGTCACCCTGATTGAAGGTAACAGAGACCGCATGTCTTAAGGTATTTAAAACTTTGCTGGCCTGGACGGCGTGTTGAAGTCTTAAAAAATAATCTTATACACAAAGAGGGTTTAAATAATAAACTGGTATTATATTAAAAAGCTCTGGGAATCAAAAGTTGTAAAGTACTTATTAAATATTTGAGATCTGCTCATCCTTGTAGATTAGCAGAGAGAATGGGTATTGGACACACACCGATCTCAAATGAGAACCGGAGATATTCTCTCTATTAATTCTCTCTAAACCACTGCCTGATTCAGGGTCTTTTATTATCCCCAATAAAAACCCCAAAGTAAGGATTAAGATAGACAAAGATGTAAAGTAACCTACATATCAGCTTTCTGTATGCAAACCACAGCACAAGCAAATCTCTGCAACTCTCCTCCTGACAGGTCTTCAACATTTCGCTCCTTTAGATGGGTTAGATCTATAACGAATATAGAGGCACCGTGTTCAATGTTATGTTTTATTTCACCCCTTTCAGGCAAAACGTATACTGCACATCACTGAGTTTAAATGATTTTTCTGTTGGAAATTGTAATATTTTATAAAAAGTAAATATGACAATTACTAGAGATTTTCCTATATATTTCAATAATTCATATTAAAGTTTCTCTCTGAGTGATAAGTTCATGGCTAATTAAAACACACACACGAAATGAACACTTACCAAGCTGCTGACATACAATTGCTTGTGTCTTTGTTTCATCCTTTCGGTCCAGAATAGATCCCACTGTCCCCTGTCACAATATACCAGAAATAGTTACTACTATAATCTTCCAATATCAGAAAGTTGTAGAATAAAACAAGTCTCTGATTTCTCTTGTATAACCCTGGCGACACCTGCATTAAATTAAAAAGGAACTGACCTTTGCAGCCTTGGGAATCTGGTCTACATATTGAGGTTTGATGATGGCTTTTAAGTCATCTTCTAGAATCTTGGTAAAGTAATTTTGCAATTCAGATCCACGGAAGTAGGTCAAAATTTCTTGCCAATCAGGTGGATCCTAGAAACAGATGTATAAAATTACCTGAATTAAACTGAATACAATTACAAAGGGGATGATTGTTATACCAAATAAAACATATCCAACTAGAATGCTTCTGGCTTCTAACTTAACAGGTAGATTTAATTTCAAATCAAAGTATATAAACTTCTAACAGTATATGTAAGCTTAGTATTATCAGTTAAGTAGCATAACAGCTTTCATTCATTAATTTAAAGTGAAGTGCAGGCAGGAATGAAGGTGAACAGATAGGCAGCAGGAAGAAAGGATTTTCTTTTTCTTTTTCTTTTACTTAGTTGTTCATGTTGGTTGCCCTCCCCACCAACACCCCCTCCACGGCTCTGTGTTGCAAACCTGGCCCCGAAGATGAAGAGAGGGCCGGCTGGGCAGGAGTGCCTAACAGCTTTAATTAAAAAAGTTTCTCAACATTAATTATAAGAATAATCTTGAAAATAAGGACATTAAAAATAATGACACATATATTCTCCTTCAGTCTCATAAAACCAACCCAAGCTATTCGTTTTTATCAGGTGGTAATAATACATACATCATACTTTCCAAGATTTGGTTTTTGTTTTCCTGCTAAAATTTTTAAAGCAGTTGACTTTCCAATACCATTAGTTCCAACTAATCCCAAAACTTCACCCGGACGAGGGATAGGCAACCTATTTTAAGAATAGAAAAATAATAAGACAACTCAGACAGGTAGAAAAGGCTCCATAATATCAGAATGATATATTTTAATTGCACTCCACACACATTCATTAAAAAGCTAAGCGATATGTGCCAGATATTATTGGCTATTAGAGGGGAAAAAAACCAACAAGCAAAATGAACTTAAACTGTTAATTGTTAGCAATGCATCCATGACAAATATCACTCCAAATTTTATTTATTCAATTTCCACCCAAATTCAGTTCTAAGGTCAGATTTCTTTATATCTAAGGCTGTTTTAACGTTGAACAAAATGCTTTGATCCAGAGCTGCGTAGCAGGTGCACCCTTGCGTCCGTTGTTTTGGCCTGCCATTTACTTACAAGGAGAGAAGTGCCACATCAACAGAAACACTCCACTTCATTCTCCCTGCTGCAGCAGGCTCTTAAAGCTGGCAGGTCGAGAAACACCTTTCTATTAGTTAAATCTAGACCCCCAGATTCAAACTATTAGTATCTAACAGATTAAAACCCTCAAAACTCTGTGATTTAACAAAGTATGTCCAAGTTCAGAGTAACAGACTCTGTAGATCATAAGATTAGTAAATAAAAGACAAGTTCCCTTAAAAGTTATGTTGCAGATACGGTTGTTATGAGTAACAGTGATTTCCATTCCAAGAGAGCTTTTTCAACTGACTGAGGTCAAACTCTAAACCAGAAATGATGAAGTAATTCAACAGCCTACACCTAGGCATATTAGTAGTTTTAAAAAGACACCTAGGTAATTCTACTGTTAGCCAGAATGCCCCACTGACATACACAGTATGATTCTGCGTATGATGTTATACTATTTTATTTCTCTTTAGTAGATGGTTAACAGTACTTTTAAATTGTTGCACTTCTCTGAAAATTCCAAATGTATTTGACTCTCGCCTAAAGAGGAATACTGAGTTGAAAACATACCTGTGAAGTTTGAAGGCATTGGCACAATATCGATGTGTTGTTTCTTTTTCCAAGTTGCTTGGTAAATTGACAATTGATAAGGCGCCAAAGGGGCATTTCTGGTATTTAAAGAAAAGAATTAATTTTTTGTCAATATTTAGAAATATATGATGACTAAAGAGGATAGATTAAGAATTTTTGAAGCAATCTTTCAAATTCAAATGTGATAAGTTTTACAAAAGATGTAAGATACGGTTTCATTTCATTATATCAACTCATTTTGTATTCCCCTTAGTGACTGGCTAATCCTAGACATTTCAGACATGTATATTTTCTACAGGATTAGATAAGAAAAAGCAAGAGACAAGATAAAACATGATCACTGGGTATGCAATTCCACAGGCAGCCCAGGACACATGCTTTCCTTCTGCCGCTCTTCTGTCCTTATACTCTCCCTTTACTATCTTATAAAGTATTTTAAGGTCAATAATAATACATACTTGGGTCTTTATAGCTCAAAATATCTAGCAGAATATTTAGAGAGAGCCGGGTCAATGTCTTTCTGTTGTGATTTTTAAATATCCATATGAAAAGTTGCTTCGTATTCCAAATGAATAAATTCACATTAAAAAAAAATAAAAGCAGCTTGTCCACAGAAAAACTTATTCAAATAACAGTTGACTATCAATCAGACAAATGCCCAAGGAACAAGAATGGCAAGAACTGAAAGGTAATTTGAGAGTGTTAATGTGCCTAAAAAATATCTCAGAAGCACAGATAAGTCATTAAAAGGTACATTCAGAGTAAAACCCTTGACTGGATATCTATTAAACAGAACTTTTCAGTGAGCTCAGAGAACCAATTCGAAAGTCTCCAAATATTAAGATTTCAGTGAATTCCCACTTTATAAGTTACAAAAATAGAGGATTAAGAAAAAAAAAAAACCAATAACTCTTTACTAACAAACTAACTGACCCACCCTCTAACCAAAACTATTCATTCTCTACACAGGCATTTTTCTGCCAATGGAGTCATCTCCATTTACAGAATTCTGTAGTATTCTCTATCAATGTATATACAATGCAAGTAATTCAAACTTCTCTAAAGCTACCAAAAAAGTACCCGAATTGTTTACATGAGGTTTGGTTTAAGTGTCCCCCACATTAGTATTTTTTTCAATTGCTCAAATGCATACTCAACATTCTGGAATCTCAGTTTTTTATAGCAGTGAAAAAAGAAGAGAGAACAGATGGTAACACATAGCTCAAAATCAGATCTCCAGCACTCAGGAAATTGGCAGGCATAGAGTAAACGATGAGTAAATATTTGTTGGAGGAATGTTTTCTGCTATTATTTTGAAAACAAGGGCAAATACTTTCAAGCACCAATGAAATCTTTCTGGACACTTAACTGAGGATTGAGAACCAATGTAAAATACACATAAACCTTCTTCGATTAACAGTAGCCACACTCAGCTGAAGCGTCTTCCTAAACATACACTGTCTACAAATAAAAACATCTCAGTTAAGAACCTTATGTACTGACTCCTGAATTGTTTTTATGAACTAAAGCGGAAACATTGGTCTTAAATCAAAAGCCCCAGTCAAAACTAATTGAAGTATTTTGAAAAATAAACATTAGGATACACCCGCAAATAGAAGAATGTGTAATATAGCAGAAGCACATAAGGATTAGGGTAAATTTAAAAGGTGTGAAATAAACTTAAAAAATATTGTGTACTATGGTTCATATTTTTGTATTTATATTTTCAAAAAGTTCTGGTAAAAATCACTTGAGAATGTCATTGTGAAAGGTTGGAAAAAAGAGAAATTCATTTTGGTTGGCGATGGCTTTATAAACTTTATATTTAGCAATGATAACTTTTAAATAGGGAGGTTTAGTTAAGTAGAAAAGCAACAATGTTAGGTTACTGATACAATACCCTTTCCCCCAAATTTATTTGTTTTTAGGTTGCTTTATAGTTTTCCTTTATAGTAAGTTAGACATATTCAGAATTTTCAGATTACAAATTTGATCTTACAAATAAAATATCACTTACCTTGATACAAATGCCACAGCCAATACAAAGAGTTTCAGAAATCCACGCTATTTTGCTCTGGGGCGTAACCTCTATGCATAATTTTCCTGCCAGAAAAAAAACAGAAGTGGTCTTCCTTGACATTCTAATTTTCTGATCATTGTTATTTAGGCAATTCTACTTCCAAATTTTTATACAGAAGCAGACTTTCAAAAATAAAGGTCAAAGAAATACCTTTGAGACAGTGTCTTATACATCTGAGATAATGTCTTAAATTAGAGCTTTGTGGGGATAAATTTCTGAATTTATGCTAGCAAAAATATGGCAACTCCTAAAACAGTATTACCTTTTAAGCTGCCTGACCTGAGCATTTAATTCACAAAACATGCCTTGGAGATGATAAGGTACACCAGAGAAATAAGTGAAATGTCATGCAGACCAGTGAAGCTCCAAAAGCGAAGTACTCATCTAATATACAGACAATATTAACTTTGTATTAGGGGTTTAACAGTGCAATTTCGGAATAGTCTGGCAGACAATAACAGATGACATCGAAAGTTTCTTTTGAGATTCAGCAAGCCTGTATCTTCTGGCTTAATTAAAGTGCGACTCCATTCAGAGTTCTCTAAAACTACCAAGAGTTCCAACTCCGAATTGTTGGAATTTAATCTGAAAATTAGCAAAACATGAAAAGCCATTCTTACTAAGCTCTTCATTTTTGTTTTGTAAAATGAAAATACTATCGAATTTAAACAGACTGACAATTCTTAGGCAAGAGGATTTAGTAGACTAGTTAGCAATCTCAGTAACTTTAATTTGAGCTTATCCAGTCAATGAACTTTGAAAATATTGATGCTAATCAAAATTCTACAATCTTGTGTTTTCACTTTCTCAGAATCATTTCTTCACAAAGCAATGAAAGAAACTTAGGACACAATCTGGTCTTATCTTAACATTTTAAAGAACGAATGGGGGAAAAAGGCGTACACTAGCCCGCAGAGAATTAGCAAGTCAGTTTCTTTCTTTAAAATCTTCTCTTTTTCTCGAAGAATCCAGACAACAGCTTACCCATTCGAACCACAGGACAACTCTTTTTGCACTCCTGCCGGCATTTCTTAGGTTTACATTTGTCATGGTTGACAATAGCGATTCTTGTTAATTTATCCGCCATAATTCTAAAGAATATCCAGTTCTTCTAGTAAAGAAAAATTAACAAAATTACGGCACAGACAGTGCAATAGGTCAATTAGTTGACACAGAAATCAGACACGTTATCACCATGTCCAGACACCTGAAAAACATGAGACTAAAAAACTAGCAAAAGCAACAATTTAATAAAGCCGAAAAAACAGAATTTTACGTGTATCATTAATCAGAAGATTTGTATAAAAAGGAACAACATTTATAGTCACAAAAGACCCAGGAATTAACAATCTATATATACGTATATGAAAAAACTTTCAAAACACCACTATAAAAACACAAAAGAATGACAAAAAGAATGACATGCTGACTTAAATGTTTCAAGAAGAATAGATTTCAACATCCCCTGAATGTATTGACTAATCTAATCTCAAAGGGAAAGAACACAAATCAAACCAAATTTCTTAGCAAAAAGTAGCAATAGTTAGGAAAAGTGAAAAAGAGCAAGGGGTTTAGGGAACATACACTAACAGGTGGGCATAAAATGATAAAAGGTCTCCCTAATTAATACTGATACTCCAAACATTAACACTAATACACTCGAGAAAGATGTTTATTCCTTTCCTCACTGAGCACTACTTCACGGTTTATTCATCTGACTATGACTACTGACAATGATGTCAATACTTAAGGCTGCGACCATCATGTAGACCAACAGAAAATGTAAAAAGTACATTTCTCTAGGAATTTGTAACATGGACAAAATGAATTTTATGCTAATAGCACAGAAATTCAGAAAAGGAGATCAAGTAATTATATATAGACTGTTTTACTTTTAAAGCTTTCATAAGTTTTGATATTTAAAGGTGTCTTCAATTACTTAAAGTCAAAGTGAACTTAAAAATCTTGGACAATATGAGCTTAGTGACAGACATGAATTTTCTGAGCATGGTGATTCAAGTAAGAAATTAATGCTTATTTCAGTATGGAATAAAAATGCCCGCAGTCAAAAGACTATCTGAAAAGACATTCTGTTGGCCTTTTCTATCACTAATTGTAATCTTCAGGCTGCTTCTCCTTTGTAGAAGGTTCTCACACCCCTCAGTCTCCACAGGCTCGGAGTGGGAAAGAGATTCTGCTCCTCACGCTGGTTCCAGACTATTACCTCTCCCTCTTCCTTCAAAGGCGTTTGCCTCTCGGAGCATCCAACCATTCTCGTCATTTACTGACCATCCGATCATTTCTTCCTGTTCTCTGAAGATTTCAGTCCTGGGCTAACTCTCACTCTCCTGTCGTATTTCTTGGTGAGTTCAGTATATCCACAGACATGGTTTCTTTTAATAGGCTGTCCTTTCAGTTTATTAACCCGTCTGCCCCAATGTTCTATCTCAGCCACTCACTTCCCTTTGGTCAAACCCTAGGCCTTGTCATTCTTGGTAACCAAAATCCTTCATTAAGCTCCATTTCAAATACCCGATTCTCAAAGCATCTCTCCATCTTTCAAGCTCACCCTTCTTGTACAGAACAATCCAACAACCCACGCCCCAGACAACTACCACTGGGCACACACTGCTGAAAATGGGTGGAGTACAATCAAATCCATGCTGACTAGTTTCACAGCTCATGCCAACCAACGACCACTACGTGTTTTCTACAGCTAAGTCCCTGTGCCTGTGTACTAAAAGACATCCTCTAAGGAAAATGTTCCAACAATTCCCCAGTCAAATAGTCTTTCTATCGCTTATTCCCACCAGCACGCAAACATTGTTATCTGACGCCATGCCTTCCCATCACTTTTTCCCTTTCCCTCCTTTTATAGAAAGACTACTTGAAAGAGTTACCTATCGTTAGCGTTTTAAATTTCCCTCTCTGTTTTCTCTGGAATCCATTCCAGGCTTTAGAGCCCATCATTCCATCAAAGCAACTAGTCAGGCCATCACGCCTAAAATGAATGCTCGATATCAGTTCGTAATTTACCTAACTGGTTGCATCTGACACGAACCATTAGAAATTGGTTCTGGGATATAGCACTAATTTGATTTCCTTCCTACATTCCTGGTCATTCTTCATCTCCTAGGCTTCTAGAAGTTAAGTGCTTTCATACTCAATACGTTCTATCTATACTTATTCTGGTCTCATGACTTTAAATTCTATTTTATATGCTGCTAATGTTGACATTTCTCTGGTCAGGACACCTTTCCTAACCCCAAATTCATACATTTACCTGATCACTTAATATCTCTTCTTGAAAGTTTAGTTTGCATCTTCCAAATTGAGCTCTTAAAATCCTTACCAAAACTTGCTTCTCTTAAACATTCAGTTAAATGACAACTCCAATCTTCCAAAATCCTTGATGCCATCTTTCATACATACCAATTCTGTTGAATTTACCTTTCAAAATACTTCCAGAATCTGACTACTTCTCATAATTCTGGCCTAAGCCATAGGTTACTCTAATAGCTTCATCAATGTCTCTGCCTGGATCCTTCCATTCCAAGTCTCACAGTTCATTCTCATTCTAGGAGCTAGTCTGATCTTTTTATAGCGAGGTCAGATCAACTCACTGCTCTATGTAAAACCTGTACTGGCTCTGAGAAATGCCTAAGTTCTTAAAATAACCAACGGGACACTGTCAGATTCTGTTCACTTTCTTATCTCATCTCTACGTACTCCAGCTCTTATTCATTTTGCTCATTACACTGCTATTTCCTTGATGTTCTTAACACATGCCAGATGTGTTCTTGCTTCACAGTCTTGGCATTTTCTATTCCCTCTGCCTTTAATGTATTCTCCCTCGTGAGTAACGTGGCTCACTCCATCAATATCTACTTCGCAGCGAGTCTTCTAGCAATACTATCAAAAGATATCAAATGGCTTTCTACCTTTTCCCTTTTTGTTTTTTCCTTAGATCTTTTCATTATATGACAGTGTATATTTTCACTTACATGCATATATGGTATATGGGCATATATCATAAATATACATATTCTCTACACACACAACTGCCCCCCGCACCCGCAAGCAGAATGTACTCCACATGAGAGCAGGGATTTTGTCTGTTCATTCCAGGGGCTGGACCAGTACCTTGTATCTACTAAGAACTTATATATTCATTGAATGAATGAGAAAATGAATTTAAAATAAATAGTGAATAATATTCTTATAGGTTAATGTAATAAATCCTGCAAGTTACCAATTTTTATGACAATTATTCACAAGTGCATCCTGGAAAAAAATCACCAACAGGAAACTAAATATTTATGTAATAAACAGAGTTATGCTAACTAGCGGGTTCCCTTTATTCCCTTTAAAAACAGCTCCATGTCTCAAAAGATTAGAAATTAAATGAGTTTTGAATTGTTAAAAAAGTTAGCACTGTGAACATGACAACTCCCTAAAAACTGAAGATTCTTTAGTTAGCTATTAAAATAAAACTGGACACCATACGGATTACTCAGTGAATGATTACAATAAGCTCCTTTCCAGTGGAATAAAACATCATGAAATTGCTTCAACTTTATTTGTCAAACTACCAAAATGCTTTAATATTTCAAACCATTAAGAAACCAAAATGAGATGATTTTTTTTATAGAATAAAATCCAGATGTGGTTAATAAGTTGACTTATATAAAAACTAATAAATTATAATGCAAATAAAGATTCTTTGTAAAACTGCTAATTTTAACAGTGTTTAAACACGGTTGATTCAATTTCTTTATTAATTTCAAATGTGGAGTAAGAATAAGAAAGAAAACAGAACAGTAAAACTTTAAGGGGAGGATAGTAACAGACTCCTGGGAACAAGGGAGTTGAAGATATTTCAGATGTGAAAACAAACTGCGTTGAAAATAGGTATTCAAACAAAGGCCCTCACTGTCATTCCTGCAGTTGGGAGAAAAAAGGAAAAGTGGCATATATGGAAATCATCTGCAGTCTAGGCCAAAATTATTATAAACCATGAAACAGCATTTCGAAGAGTGCAGTTAACAAATGATGCTTATTATCACATGAGACAGACTAACCTATGCTTATGGTAAGTTACTCGTCTTATAAAACACACACGGGAATGGTGCAGAACTCTGACTTCAGGGTCATAAACTGAAGCCATTTAGAAGGGACACTAAATTAATATTACTTTCTTTTTCCCCCTAGTAATTACACTGAGTGTTCTATAAAAACTTTCGTATAGGGGAGAACAAAATTTTAACTTAAAAAAAAACCCCAAAATCCTTTTAGCTCAGAAGCACATAAGAGATCGGGGTTAATACTGACAAAGCATGATTGTCAGGGAGCTGGCAGAGAGTGTATTGTCGACATATGAGACACATATTGAGGGACTGCAGCACAAGGGCCTCTACCCTAACTGCCTAGCAGTCCTGTGGAAGAAAGGTGGAGGGGGCGGGCGGACCCTTCAAACCCCAAATACAGCTTCGACAGTTACCTTACACTCTTATCTGATTTTATACACACAGAAAATAGCTCTCTCCAGTTTCTGGCGCCCTGAGTTTTGGGCATCACATCGTGCCTAAAACACCACTGAAGGAAAAAAGAAGGTCTTCTGAGCTAAGACACCACTTCTGCTCTCCGGGAGCTTAAAACACAATAAAGAGGAGAACGGAAAAGCCACCGGGAGGAAAAGTGCCCAGCGCTACAAAAATGCACCGAAAAAGAGACAGGCGTTCAACTGGGAGATGACGTGTGATCATCGCAGCGACAGAAAAAGAGCCGTCATTTCTCTCCACCCCGGGAGTGGACAAGGCGTACTGGACTCCATGGCGGCAAGATGCTGTGACTCACTCCACGGTCACCAAGCCGGGGAGGACAGGCACGGCTTCCCATAACCAAATGCGCACGTGTGACCGTGCAGTCACCTCTCAGTGCCAGGCCAGGGTAAGGGTCGGGGGGTGGGCACGGAAGCTCCAAGTTCAGAAGGCGCCGGCCCCCCTAGGGAAGGAGGGTAACGACGAGGGGAGGCGGGGGCATCGCGGAGGAGAAGCATCAACCTTCATTCTCCGAGTCCCCGCGGGGTGGCAAGCGACAACGGCAGAGCCGCAGGCCAGCTGCAGGGGACGCGCGCGGCGGCCCCACGCCCGCGGCGGGGCTCGCGCCGGGCGGCCCCAGCTGTCCCGCCGGCGCCGGCTGCCACGCGCCGCTGCCGTCCCCAGCGCCGCCACCGGAGGCCTAGCCACGAGCAATCGGAGAACGTCCCCACCACCTCCAAGTCGCGGCGTGCCGCAGCCGACCGCCCCCGCTCCGGGGTGGCCACGTACCTGGAGAAGACGACCCCCTCGCGCAGGGGAAGCGCGGAGGCCAAATCAGCGCCGCCTCACTTGCCAGCCACGCAGCGTGAGCCTAAGGCCACCGGCCAAAATGGCGGTGCCCTGCCGCCGCCTCGCGCATGCCACCAGGTCCTAATGCGCGTGCGCCGCGGCGGGGAGCGAGGCGGAGTCCGGGAGGAGGGCGGGCCGGGCGGAGAGATGACGTCACTGAGCTGCGACCCCCGAGTCCCCGGCGCTGGGAAACCCAGCGGTGCGAGGCGGCGGAGTGGGAGTGGCGCGGAGCTGCAGGGCATCATAAAGACCGGAGTGGCCGCCTGCGGATGTGCAAGAAGTGAGTGGAGGGTGGTTCTAGCGTGAGCACTGCGTTGTCCTCCGGGCCTCAACCTCCTTTGACGCTCAGGAGCTCCTCGAGCTTGGTGGGTTCGGAGTGGAGGCTTAGTCATCGCCCTTCTAGCCGAGGTGACTACAGCCTGGGGCCACCACCGCTCTTGGTGGCGTCCTTGGCCTCAGCAACTTCAGGACCCTGTAACCAGGAACCCAGTCTTCCTCGAGCTCCTTGTTTCATCGACTTGATGGCGTCCAGTCTCGGGTCCGGCAGTTGAATTTGCAGAATTTGACATGTTTGGACATTTGACAATGACAGGACATTCAGCTTGTAGTGGTGGCCACAGCTTTGTCTCAACCTGGACCTTTCTTAACTTGCAAACACTGTAGTTTATGATTGAACCTATTGATCCAATGGACAGATTTCGAATTCAGCCTTTAAGGCAGGCCATTCCGAAATGTACGCTCCAGTGACTCCACTATTATTTAATATCAAGTGCTTGTGTAGAGGTAACGGAGCAACTAAGATCCAGTACGAGGGGTCAAGATATACAGAACCTTTGCATCAGGTTTATAATAACGTGTTCAACGATCTTGGTCGGTTGTAAGCGCTACCAAAGTAACTGCATATTTTTCCGTATTTTTTGCTGCCCAAAGAGGTTCTGTTTTTGTTTTTGCATAGATTTACCAAGTTTAGCTACCACTGAGGCGAAAGATAAAGTAAACTTTTGGTTTAGAACAGGCCAGATACTCATCTGTAAACTTTGAAGCTGTTACTTTGAAGCTGTTTTTCTGTCTCCTGTGGTAATAGAACATATAAATGGAACTTTTGACAACTAGGTGGCAGAAAATTTCAATCTCACTTTTCTAGGGCAAAAACTTATTTCGTTAGAGTTTTTACCAATGTGAGGTTAAGATTGCATAGTATTAGACATTAAATCACTCCCTTTGACAGAAAATGAAGGAATGCTCAGACCTGCTTAATGACTTGACTAATTAGAGAGGCTGAAGCCACAACCTGATCTTCTGTCCCTTTGACCACTGTACTCTGCTGTCTTGCATATCTTGTAAGTCCTAATATGTATTTGAAACAAAAACTGAATTTTCCAGAGTTCTTAATTACAGTGACTGAGCGATGTTAACTGCATTTGAGAAATAGATGGCTAAAATCAAGGGTATATTAAGTGATTCATTGTACTGTTGCATTTTTATTTTTACTTTTTGGAGAAAGTTGCTCAAGTCCTGGTATAATGGATATGCTCTCTTTTTCTAAACAGAATATTTAAAAAATGACCACACCAAACAAGACACCTCCTGGTGCTGACCCCAAGCAGTTGGAAAGGACTGGAACAGTGCGAGAAATTGGGTCACAAGCTGTTTGGTCGCTCTCATCTTGCAAACCAGGTAAAACAAAATAAAAAGTCTGTCATAACTACTTAGTTTCTCTGCACACTGGACTGACTTTCATATTCTTTCGACTTTCATGTTCTTTTTTGTTTAGCTTTCTTTTAATTCTGAAATAAATTTAATGGAGTTTTAATTTATTATACATCTCTTCCCATTTGCTTTACTAATGTCTACTTTGATTAACTGCATAGGTCCTAAGGTCTCTATCCTCCCCTGTTTCTGTTGTGATTCAGTTGTTATTTGGTTAGAGGTTTTTTTTAATTGGCTATTTCACTAGATGGGATAAGTGGATGATAAATTTTTCGAGTGATTACATATCCCAAAATAACTTTATTTTCCTCTTGACTGAGATAGAATTCTTGGGTAACAGTTTTGTTCTCTCCAAAATTTGTGGATACTCATTCACCCTTTTCTCTTGTCTTGTTGCAAATAAGAAGACCTGTGCCTGTCTCTTGTTTTCTTGCAACTTGTTCTCTCTCTCTGGAAATATTTAAAGCTTTTCTATTTATTCTTAGAATTGAAGACTTTTGCCAGGAAATGCCAGGTACATGTGTCTTTTTCCTCTGATTTATAAGTTGATGGGCATTTTTAGTTTGCAGACTCCAGCTCAGAGATACTTTTTTCAGCTTGAAGAATTTTAATTATGTTATTGATTTTAACAGCCATTTTTTCTTCAGAAAATTCTATTCTTTATGCTTTAAGACTCCTGTAAAAAACCTTCCGAATCAAATCTGATTCTCCTTCCTCCCTCCTTTCCTCCCTTCTTTCTACCTTCCCTCACTCTCTCCCTCCTGCTTTATACTATTTTTCTTGTACATTTAATTTTTTGTATATTAAATTCCAGAATATACTGTTGCTGTTTTTGTTGTCAATGGTCAGTTAGATTTGAGAGAAATTAAAAATAATACCATGTATGTTTACCTTAATTTTCTCAATTCCATTTCTTTGAGTATATCCAAGTTTCTGTTTGATATAAATCCCTTCTTCCTGAAGAGCCTTAACATTTTTTTATACCGCAAGACTGCTAGCAATGTTTGTCTAAAATTTCTCATTTTGACTTTATTATGATAAATTTTCCCTGTGTGAAATTTTAGATTGGCCAGTTTGTTCTTTTACTACTTTAAAGATGCCATTCTGTTATCTTCTGTCTTGCATAGTTTGTGAAAAGAAGTCTCTTGTAGCTATACTTTCTTTCCCTGACTGCCTTTAAGATTTTATCTTTGAATTTTAGCTATATAAATATATTTTGTGTTACTGTGTGTGTTTAATCCAGCTTGAGAGTCACTGATATTCTTTAATTTTCCGGTTTTATGACTTAGTTTATGACAATTCATAGCCATTATTTCTACAAGTTTTTCTCTTACCTCATTCCTTTTATCTTTCAGGAATTCCTATTATACATACACTAGGCCAGTTGATTCTGCTAGACTGTTTAATATTGTAAAATAGCCTTTTAATTGTTACTCTGTTTTTTGGGTTTTTTACTCATTTTTTTTGGGGGGGGGGCATTTTTTTGGGAGGGGCAAGCTTCCAGTCTACTGTTTCTTTCTTAGTCTTAAGGGTCTTTCATCTCTGATAAGGTGATTTTTATTTATGACTTTTCCATTTAACTCTTAGAGGAGTTTTCATCTATGTTCAAATGTCCTGTCCCTGAATTTCATCTGCCTTTCTCCCTAGATTCTTCTAACATTAATCAGTTATTTAAAGTCCATGTCTGCTATGTGCAATGTGTATATGTGCATCTTAGAATCTCAGAATGTATTTCTATTGATTGCTTTGTTGTTGTTGTTTTTTAAACATATTGACATTTCTTACTTTTTTGGTGTCATAATATTTTATTGAACACCAAACATCACATACAGTTTAGTAGATACTGCGATGAATGGTATTTATACTTTAAAATGAATATTTTTCTACTATCAGTCCTTTATAGTGGGAAGCTGAGTTAGGAATTGAGTTGGTTTTTATTTATTTTTGTTGTTATAATTGCCTTCAGTGCCTCATAGGCTTCACGTTCCTCTAAGATGCCCAGTGATGATGGTCAGTCTGTTTCTAGACATGTTCTCTGCGAGGAGTGTAGACACAGAGAAAGTCAAGCCAGACCTTGCAAAAGTATTTCAAACCTACACGTATGTCACATTTACTCACATTGTCTTGACCAAAACAAGTGATGGTTGAGCCCTGATATGACTGTAGTAACACCTTATTTTTCTCCTATGGAGGGTGGATAGAAAATAATGAATATTTGTTAAACAATAACCGTTACCACAGATGCATGCTGAACTTCCTTTCTGTAGAGTAGTGACTCTTACCTGGGTCTGATTTGCACTCCAGGGGATATTTGGCAATGTCTGAAGACAGTTTTGATTGACACAACTGCCGGTGGTAGGGAGCGTTGGATTGTCATCTTGTGGGTCGAGGCCCAGGATGCTGTTAAACATCCTACAATGCACAGGACAGCCTCCTCACCCCCATGAAGAAGAGTCTAGGGCAGATGAATAGTAATGCCAAGAGTGGTAGTTACTCCTGTCTTTATAGAGTACTGCTAACATTTTAGCATACATCAGAAACACCTGAAGGATTTTTTCAAATACAGACTCTCAAAGTGTGTTAATTCTCAAAATTTCTGATGTCAATGATGTAGCATTCCTGTCAAGTTCTTAGGTGACAATGATGCTTCTGGTCCAGGGACCAGAATCTAAGAACCACACTGTTTAAGAGTGAGTACATCATGTACAATTTTCTTTCTGGATAATAGTGTTGTTTGTGTGTATTATGGTTAACTGTCAAAACAGTGATCAATGTCTTTTTATTCTTTTGTTTGGGCTGAAAGAATTCAGATACAATACTGAGGAGCTCTGGAATAGTTTATGAGACATGGCTTTGTCACATACGTAGATGCTAGTAAGGGATTCTTTTTCTGATATATTGGAGGAAATATAAGTTGGTTATAATTGTTTGTATTCCAGAGAGAAATATTAGACTATAAAGAGTTCTTGAATAAATTGCACCTGCTTTCTTGTGCTGTTATAGTTTCATGAGCAATATTTTAGAGACAAATTTAAAATGATTGCTCTTGAGTTATAAAACTTACTCTGAGTAAGTTATTCAGGGTTTCGTTCTTAAGTTTTTCTTTTGTTAGTTAAGACAAAGACCGTTTCGTGAAATTCTTGCAGCTCCTACACATATAAAGTTGTGAAATTAAAGAGTAAGAAAAATTAGCTGAATAACTAAATAAAATGTATAAAAAAATCAGTAGAACATTTAACTGTGGCTTGCTTATGAATCACGCGATTTAATTATCCTCTCTTTGGGAACTTCAAAGTATTAAAAACAAAAAGGAGTTTAAAACTTAAGAACTTTTTATGTTTCTTGCAAATCAACTTTTTACCTTGTGACTTATGTAACTGAATATTCTAACTCAATCTTAACAGTGTTATGTAGTGAGCAAGCAAAAGTCTTACCCAATAGAAATATAATATACGTTGTATGTATAATTTTAGTTAACCTTTAATCACCTTCACATTAAAGAGGGTGAAGTAATGGGTGAAGTTAATTGTAATAAAATGTTTTAATTCACTCTAGACTATTGGTGAGATATTTTACAGTGTATACTAATCTTTAAAACCAGTGTATATTCTGCACATCTCAGTTCATGCTCCCCGTATGTCACATGTTCAGTGATCACATGTGGGTAGTGGCCACCATATTGTAGAGCACAGGGATGTGAGAGGTGAGCAGTGAGTAAGGAAGAGCCCAGTTTTTCACACCTTAAGAAGTTTTCTTCTTCCTTTGGTGAAATAGAAAGCTATTTTTTACCTGTTTCCCTCTGACAAGAAAGCTTGGTATCTAAGCTTTTGTTATCATGGAAACACAAAGGATCATAAGAAACGATTACGGACGTCTATATGCCAATACATTTGGATCATCTAGAAGAAATGAGTAAATTTTGAGAATTACATGTCCTGTAAAAACTGAAACACGAAGTAATAGCAGGTCTAAATAGAATAATCACAAGAAATGAAATTGACACAGTAATCAAAAGTCTTTAAAAAAATAAAAGCCCAGGGCAAGATGACTTTATTAGTAAGTTTTATCAGATCTTTGATGCCTATTCTTCCTAATTTTTTTTTTTTTTAAATTGAACTAGAGGAAACTCAAGCACATTCTTTGAAGCCACATTACTTGGATACCAAAAACTGATATAGCTATCAAAAAAGAAAACCACAGACCGATATCTTTGATTAATATAGATACAAACTGAATTCAACAGTACAAAACAGTACAAGCAGTACAAAATATAACAGGAACGAAACAAGACTGCCCACTCTCACCATTGCCTTTTGCTATGATACTGGAAGTCTTAGCCAGAGCAATTGATAAGAAAAATAAACAAGAAGAAAACAATTTGGAAAAGGAGACCTGAAGCTCAGTATTTGAAAAATGGCATGATAATATCTGTAAAAACTCTAAAAGACTCCATTAAAAATTACTATAGCTTATGAAAGAGTGTAGTAAAGTGACTAGTTACAAAATTAATTTACAAAAATCTGTTGCATTTTAGTGAATTAAACGAAAGACTAAAAAGAAATCCCATTTACAATTGTTCAAAGAAGTAAAATCTTGAGGAATAAATCTAGCAAAGGAGGTGAAAGACCTGTACAATGAATATTATAAGACATTGTTTAAAGAGAAGACACAAGATGGAAAAATACTTCATGCTCCTGGATTGGAAGAATTAACATTGTCAAAATGGCCATCTTACCTAAAGCAATTTGCAGATTTTATGCAATTCCTATTAAGATTCCAAGGATTTTTTTAAGAGAGTGGTACAGAGTACTAAAATTTGTATGAAACTACAAAAGGCCTTGATAACTAAAGCAGTTCTAAGAAATAAGTAGAGAAATGAAGTTATTAGGTGCCCCAATTTCAAAATATAGTACAAAGCAATTGTAATAAAAACAATATGGTATTGGAATAAAAACAGACACTCAGATCTGTGCAACAGACTTGAGATCTTTGAAATAGACTCATACATATGTCATCAGTTAATTTATGACAAAGTTGTCATGAACAGGAGAGTTTTTCCAACAAATTGCATTGGGAAAACTGGGCAGTCACATGCAAAAGAATAAAACTGGAATGTTCGTTAACACTATACACAAATATCATCTCATTATGGTTTAGAGACTTGACATAAGACTGGACACTATAAAGTATAGAGAGGAAAACATAGGCCATTTACTTCATGATGTTATTTTTGAGATATCTTTAGGGACTCACCTTTAATGGCAAGGGAAATGAAAGACAAAAACAAATAATTGGGATTATATTAGACCAAAAAGATTTTCTGCAGTGAAAGAAACTGTCATCAGAATGAAAAAAGCATCCTACCGAAAGGGAAAAGATATTTCCTCATTATATATCCAATAAGGGGTTAATATCCAAGATTTGTAAAGAATTCATACAACTCAGTAACAAAAAAGAAATTACAAAATGGGCAGAGGATCTCAATAGACACCTTTCCAAAAAAGATAGAAAGATGGCCAAAAGGTGTTTGGAAAAATGTTCTTCATCACTTACTGTTAAACACAAAACACAATGAAATCACCTAATACCAGTGAGAATGACCTATATCCAAATGACAGGAAACAAATGTTGGCAAGGGTTGGAGAGACAGAAACCCTCATACACTGCTGATGGGAGTGTAGGTCGTTCCAGCCATTTTGAATAACAATATATAGATTTCTCAATAAATTAAAAATAGTTACTGTAAGAGCCAGAATCCCGCTTCTGCATATCTATCTGTGGAATGTGAAAATGTTAATTTGAAGAGATGTATGCACCCCTATGTTTATTGCAGCATTCTTTATAGTAGCCACGATATGGAAACACTGGAGTACTACTCAACCATAAAAATGGTGAATTTTTGTGTTTGTGATAACATGGAGAGAACCTGAGGTTATATTCCCAAGTGAGGTGAGTCAAAAGGAGAGAGACTGATCTGAACTGTGTTTGAAATATCAATTTGGAATTTCAGTTTTACTTTTTCCCTTGTATTTTTTTTTTGTCTTTTGGTCTGTTTTCATTAATCAAAATAAAGGGGAAAATGGAAAAGAAGTCTATAGGCTTTTGTCTGTGCAGGTGATACTTCTGAAAGTTGAGGTCTGGTTAAGATCATGGAGGAGGTGTGCCTTGTGGGAGTGGCGGTTGGGCACAGTCCACATATATCCCGAGGATCTGTGTTCATGTCCAGCCCCGGGAAAAACAACCGAGATGAACTAAATAAAATAAAGTGCTTCTTCCTTCTCTCTCTTTCTGCCTGCCTGCCTGCCGGCCTGCCTCTGCTCACCTTCATTCCTCCTACCTCCCCCTTTCCTTTAAAAGGTGGAAGCATTCTGGTTATTTAAATTTCACATCTTGTTTATCAAGCTTTTTACACATACATATGTATATGTATGGTAATTTTATGTTTAGAATATATTACTCTTTATTTTTCATGATAATTTATTGTCATTTGTGGTGTTTTTAGGATTTGGAGTGGATCAATTACGAGACGACAATCTGGAAACATACTGGCAATCAGATGGCTCCCAGCCACACTTAGTGAACATTCAATTCCGGTAATACATCCTCGAAGTTTTTGCTTTGTGTAGGTTATAAGTGGATGAAGAAATCTTTACATAATTTTATTTAAAGTAATATAGAACTTACAGTACAGTATATTTAGTTGTGCTTTTCATGAACTGTAGAGATTATTTTTCTGCTCAATTAGATTGTAAATGTTTTGAGTTTACTCTGTCGTGTCCTTTATGAATTTCTTAACCTTGCATCATTCTCTAAGGTAGATATTTCTCAAACATAATTTTCATTATGTGTTTTTCAGAAAAACACACTCTTCTTGTGGCCCAGTGCAATGCTTGCTATATTGTCTAGAATGATGATAGTAAGTTCTTAGCTATAGACAGTTCATGTAAGTTCTCAAATTTGTACTTCATTAGAAAAAGAAATTTAACTTAGAACCTCTAAGGACATTTTCCATTTTAAATGTTCACTTTTGGGAGAAAAAGAAGCCAACCATGTATTATTACTTTGAATTTATTGACATAGAATCCAGTTGTCTTGGCTATCTTGCTCCATTTATAACATCTATTCTAACATTATATAGGGTTGTGTTTTTTAGTTTCTTTTAATTGTTCTATAGTACAGATTATTAAACTTCTAATGAAAAAGCCAGATAGTAAATCTTTCAAGCTTTATGGATTTCTGATTTCTTTTGCCGCTACTCTGTATTCTTTTAAGACACAAAAAGAATCAAAGGCAATCCATAAATGACTGAATTTAGCTCTTCTAACTTAACTTTATCTTACAAAAGTAGGGTGGACAGAGTTCAGCTAGTAGAATCTTGTATGCTAGCTCCTACCCATGGGTATTAATTATGTACACACCAAAAATAAAAACAGCAGCTAATATTTCTTTAAAAAGTTTTAAACTATCAGATACTTTGTTAAATTCCTTATCCGTTCATTTCATTTAAACTTTATAGCTATTACTGACCTTATTTTGTAGTCTCGGAAGCAGAGACTTAGATAAATTAAGTAACTAGCTCAAGGTCAATAGCAGAATTGCAATTTGAGCACAAGTACTCTGCCTTGAAAACCTGTGCTTTTAACTGTTACACTGAGCTGTCAAAAGTAATTGCTTTTCTGTGACAACAAAGGCTAGCACTTAAAAGTTGTGTGAGTGTCCTGATTTAATTGTATTATATTACAATAGCAGGGTTTTAATTTTAAAGCAGATATAATTTTATACAAAAGGACAGATTATAGTAAAACTACTTACATTTATTGAGCACTTTTTTTACATTTATTAACTCAGATGCTGTATTACCTCGTTAAGAGTTTAAATTGAATATGTAAGTTATTTATATAAGTTTAAATAATCTTCAAAACAATCCTTTAAGACGTAAGTGCTATCATTTTTCTTATGAAGAAACTGAAGGTCAAAAGGTAAAAGTCACTCAGTTTCCCATCATGCAGTTAGAGAGCAGATTTGTGGTTCAGCAGCCTGACTTAGAGAATGGTTTCTAGTCACTGTTTTGAACTGCTTGTCAACAAAGGCTTAGCTGTTCTTATTGTAAGGTCAGGAACTCCAGGCCTTCCTCACCTTGTTTAGCCCACGTTTCACTAGGGAAGCCCAGGGCTTTCAGGAACACAGTTTAAGACAAATGTTTATGAGAAGGGAAATTCATTAAGAATTCTGAAGCAATCTCACACTTAAAGATACGTTACAGGTATAGTACAACTTTACTTAATCATTTCAGGGTAAGTCGCCAGCCAGTATGATAACCCCTCCCTCTGGAATGCTTTTGTTTGTCATTCTTATAAAGAAGGATATTCTCCTACAGTATAAGCACAATACATCCTTAGAAAATTAGCTTCAATAATTACTACCATTTAGTTTTACCTCTCCACTCAGGTCGCACCAATTTTTCCAGCAAAGTTGAATCACAGATACAGTCGTCAGTTATCTTTCCTCTCAGTCTGAAACATGACTTCCTAAGTTCATTGATTTTCATGATCTTGTCGCTTTTGAAGATTACAAATCAGTTAAAGAATGTCCTTCACTTTTAGTTTCTTTGCTATTTCTTAATGAATCACTTCAGGTTATAGCTCTTTGAGAAAAATAGTGCAGAAGTGATGCTATGTCTCATTGCCTCCTGTCAGGTATGGTACATGATTTTGAATTTGTCCCATTTCGATTATGTTTGCTTCTATCATATGACTTAAGGTAGTGTCTAGCAGGTATTCTTCACTGGAAAGTTTCTTTCATTTTATTCAAAATTACTGGTATCAGTATGGACTCAAGAGTTTCCTGTTTCACTCACTGAGTTAAAAGGTGTTATTATCAGTGAGTCCTGGTGGCTTAGCAGTTAAGTCCTCAGTCTCTGGCCTGCACAAACCACATACATGCCAAGGACATGGGTTCAGGTCCTTGGGCCAGCAGGGGACAATTAAGAAAAACAACTAAATTAAATAAATAAGCGCTTCTTCCTCCTTTCTCTTCCTGCCTGCCTAGTCACCTTCATTCTTGACAAAACCTTTCAAAATAAAAATCTGTTATTATTTGTGTCAGTTTTCCTCCCCACTTGAAGATAGTCTGTCACCTGCTGACAGCTGGCATTAGTGACCCCCTGCTATGGACACTCTCAGACTGCCTTTCTCACCCCTTTTGACCCAGAACTGCACCCAGTGACGTGGCTGCCCTCTCCCCCTTTGGGTTCTGACACTGTGACAAGCTACTCCACGTAGGGAGGGTGGTAAGAGTATGACCTCTCACCCCCACGGGCACTGTCCCGCTGGATGGGGTCCACTCACGGCATGGATGCTTCATCGCTGTTCAGCTCTAGTCCGTGAACCTACTGCTTTCCTCTTCAGAGCTCTGCTCACTGAATGGACCGGACACCTGCACCGCTGGCGCACATCACCCTCTGACAGGCTCCAGGATTTCTGTGCAGGTGCCAGCCACGTTTGCTACCTTTAATGACTTTAGGATTGATCGTTCCAAAAATGGAAGCCCTGCGTTTCTTTCTAAATAAAAGTTTCATTGCATTTCTTAAAATGGTTTCAAAAATCAAAATGACATTAGAGACTTGTTTCTTATATTAGTAAATCATACGTTTTATCACAAGATGGTGAAATATAATATTAAATTATAGTTCTACTTTTAATCTGCATCTGTCTTACCACCCCCACCAAAAAAAAAAAAAAAGGTACAAACTCAAGATGGCAAAAGAGGCCGAGGAAGGAAAGATATTTGGTAATTTTAGTGGATAATAAGTTTAAATCAGTGGTGTGTTGTTAGTTCTAAAAGAGCTAATGTCTTAGGCTGGGGTAATGAAAACATGGCGCCTAGAAAGGCCCCCCTGGTGCTTCGTGTTTCATTTTGACTTTTTCCTCTATTACTGATAAAGAAAAGTAGAATGTGCTTGGAAGAGTGGGTGGAATGATTAGAGAATTGAGATTAGATCATTAACTCAAAAATTGGGAACCATAGTTGCTGAAGACTTTGATGGGAACATGGTAGCTTTCTTTATATAATGGAAAGGATTTATGCTTTGTGGAGGATTAGATTTCTTTGTGTGACCTCAAAGGAAAAAGCTTCAGAAAGCAGTATAAAAATTTCTCAAAAAGTTAAAAGCAGAACTACTCTTATGATTCAGTCATTCCACTTCTAGGATTCTATCCAAAAAAATATGACAATATTTACTCAAAAAGATATATGCAGCCTTCTGTTCATTGCAGTACTATTTAACCAAGAAATGGGAACAATTTAAGTGCCTATTAATAGATAACTGATAAGATATGCTATAAATACATAATGGAATTCTACGCAGCTATAAAAAAAGTGAAATTGTGCCGTTTGTGACAACACTGCTAAGTGAAATAAGTCAGAAGAAAGACAAACACCAATAATTTCATTGATGTGAACTAAAAATAAACAAAGCAAATGAACAAACAAAATGAAACAGAGACTGATGGACTATGACAGCAGAGCTGATATTTCCAGAGGGGAGGAGGGAGAGGGAATGAGAGCATTGGGTAGTGAGGGTTCAGTGGACAGTGATAGAGGATTATTAGAAACTTGTGCCTTTTGTGACATAGCTCATTAGTTGGTTTTAAAATGTTGAATCACAGTTAGATTCCTGGGATAAATCTTACCTGGCCTTGATGTGTTATCCTTTTTAAATAGTACTAATATTTTGCTGAATAGTCTTATGTTTTATTCATGAGAAATACTGGTTTATTAAATTTCTGTTTATTGTAATATCTTAGTCTAAGTTCTTGTGGGCAATACTAGCCCCATAAAATGGAGTTTTGGGAAGTGTTTCCTCCTGTTTCCTAAAATAGTTCACATAGAATTGTTACTATTTTTTCTTTAGGTATTTGATAGAATTCATCATTTACTATGTTTCCAGAGTTTTTTGAAAGTGTTGTTTCTTTGATTGATTTTCTTTCTGAGTTAGTATGATGATTTTTGTTTTTCTAAGAATTTGCCTATTTTATGTAATTTAGCTGATATTTAGGCCTAAAATTGTTTTCAATATTCTGTTCTTAACCTTTAATTCCCGTTGAACTGTAGCGATATCTACGTTTTTATACCTGATAGTAGTCACTTATATTGTTTCTCTATTCTGTTACCCTCATCAGACTAGAGATTTCTCAATTTTAGTGATCTTTTATTAGCTTCAGTGTACTTAATTATTTGACATTAAATTATAAAATAGTAGTTACAGTATTCATTTTTAACTCAGCACAGAATAACTTCAAATAATGTTATCATACTTAATATATATACAAGAGTATTGCAAGTGTTTACTCCGACTTTCCTTTATGCCGTTGTTTTGTATTTATAATCTCTGTTTTTGTTATAGCCCCGCAGCATGCTGTCGTTATTTTTCTTTAGACAGTTATCTTTTGGGAAAATTTTCTAATGTTAAAAATATTTAATATTTGCTCACATACTTGTCATTTCCAGTACTTCATTATTTCTTTGAATAGATTCTAGTTTCTATCTGTTATTTTCTTCCCTTAATATTACTTTCAGTGGGGCTGCACATTCTGACAGCTTTTGTTTGCTTGATAATATGTATTATGCCTTCATTTTAGAAATGTTTTTCACTGGGTGTGGAGTTTTAGGTTGTTTGTTTTTTCCCCTCTAAGACTTTAAAGAAGTTGTCCCATCACAGTGTCTGATGTGAAGGCTGTTGTCATTGTGTATAAGTGCCCCTCTGTCCTCCCACAGCTGCTTTTAACTTTTCTTTTTTTTTTTTTTTTTTACCATCTTAGATAGGAAGCTTGGTTTTTATTGATCTAAAAAAAGCAAGCCATAGTTAATCATTATTATTAGTGTCAATTCTTTCAAAAGTAGCCTTAAACTAAAAACCTCTTTTTAAAAGAAAGGTGCAGGCAGAATTGAAGGCAAGTAGGTAGGCAAGCAAGAAGAGAAAGGCGGAAGAAGTATTTTATTTTTATTTCGTTGTTCACATTTGTTCCCCCCACCCCCTGGACCTGGGACTTGAACCCAGGGGTATGTGGCCTGCTCCTTCGAATTTGATTGACCTAACCGCTGCTCCACCAGGGCTTGCTCAAGCATTTCTTTAGTTGTTCACTTTTGGTTTTTCAATACAGCCCCCATCTTGAACCCTGGTCCTTGGGCTGTATGTGGCTTGCACATCAGTGTCTCAGCCCCCTCAGCCACAAGGGCATACCGACTTTTAACTTTAAATTGCAAAATTCTAATTATAACATAATGTACTTAAGAGATAATAAAAGCTAAGTGTGAATTATATTATCTGAAGTACTAAAAGCAAAATATGTCATTTTTTATGTCAGTGTGATTCTAATATATATATGTAAAATATATATATAAAATATATATGTGTGTATAAACAAATTCTATGAACAGTGAATTGAAAGAATTCTTAAATGTGTTTTCTAAGAAAACTCATTTCTATGCCAAGCAAATTTATATGGGCTTTGTTTTATTTTGCATATAGCATGATACCTTAATTTTTGGTCCACCAAAGTTTGCAGACTACAGAGCTAGATACAAGAAAAGAACAGAAGGGAAGGCTTTAAGCAAATACTGACCATTTGAGTGATTATGCTTTCGGGATAGTAATTAAATCCCCGGAGTGAATCAAAAGAGGTTTTTTTAAAAAAATAACTGATTTTTTTTTTTCTTTTAGCAGTTTAATCCTGACTTATCTTGGTGTGAATTTCTTTTGTATTTATTTTTGTTGTATTTCTTTGACCTTGAGTCTATGCGTATATAATTTTTTTAGCAACTTTGGAAAATTTTGTCCCTAATTCTTTCAAATGCTTTTTATTATCCTCTCCCCAAATTATATTTTAGTCTGCTTTACACTGTCTCACAGGTTACTGGTGTTCTTTCCCTTTTAATAAGGGATAGTGACTTACTGTTTTCTGTGCCTCATTATGGAGAACTTCTGTATCTATATCATGTTCACTGTCTTCTGTAAGGTTTAGACTACTATGGCCCTCATCCACTGAATTCCTTATTTCATTTATTTTTCATATTCAGAAATTCCCTTTGTTTCTTTTATTTTATGTTTTTAAATCACTCCTTATTGTGTTTATATTTTCTTTTAATTCTTCGAGCATTCTTTAGCAGACTACATTTTCCAGTATGGCCGCATTATTTCCTATTGTACATACTCATCTAGGACCTTGCTGTTACTTAGAGACAGTATCTATGTCTTCCCCTCCTGAAAGCAGGCAGGCCTTTCAAGATGTCTTGCTTAATAAAATCCACATCTTTTAACACTATTATTTCTAGGGCTGCGCCCTAAAAGGCATTGCAACCTCTGCCTTGTTCTTTCTTTTATGTGACACTCTCCCTTGATGCTCATCTTCCATGCCATGAGAAAAACCACATCAAATGGAAAAGCCTACAAAGAAATGAGCCAAAACCCAAGACCTCAGCTAATTTCTCAGCCAGCAGCTAGTGCCAGCACACTAGTGACTTATTTCGGAAGCTGACGCAGCAGATCTCAAGTCAAGTTGCCACACCTAATGCTGTGTGGAGCCTTCCTTTCTGAGCCCAGGTTCATAAACAAAATAATGATTGTGTTCCAAGTCACCAGGTTCTGAGGTGGTTTGTTATATACCTACAGGTAGGTAGGTGTATTTATGTTCTCTTTTGTCTTTTCTTTTAATTTCTGCATCTCATTTTGCCTCTAGTCTTTGTGCATCTCCTATTTTTTGATAGGGTGCTGGTCATAGTAAATATTACCTTGCTAAGTGCTGAATTTTTAAAGAGGTTTAGACTTTGTTCTATCAGGCAGTTAAGTTACTTAAGAGTCAGCTTGAGGAGTAGCAGTTGGGTCTGCCACCTCTGACTGAGCGCAGTCCACAGACATCCCAAGGACCTGGGTTCATGTCCTGGCCCCGGGGAACAACCAAGATGAACAACTAAATAAAAAAAAATGAGATGCTTCTTCCTCCTCTTCCTGCCTGCTGCCTGCCTACTCGCCTTTACTCCTACCTGCACCTCTCCTTAAAAAAAGAGGAAAGAAGAAAATTAGCTTGATTTTTTTGTTTTTGTTTTTCTTTTGGAGGCTTGATTTTGTTTAGCGCATTGTCGGTGAGCCTTGAGTACCCTCTGCTCTAGGTCAAGGGTCAGCAGACTTCTTGTAGTAAGATAGGTAGTAAATGTTTAAGTCTTGCGAACCATATTTTAAGCTTTTGCAGTCACTCACCTTTGCCACTGTAGTGCAAAAACAGCCACGGAAAGCCTGTGCACAGGTGGGTGGTGCTTTGTTTCAGTAGAACTTTATTTGTAAAACAGTGCGGGCTCTCTGGCCTGTGAGCTTCGGTTTGCTGAGGGTGCTGTGGCCCAGCCGTTCAGCCTTTTTGCTTTAGCGACCACTTGAAACTCCTATTGAGGATTCCAGCGCCTTTGTGTTTATATTTTTTTATCTACCATTGTTTACCATATAAGAAATTGTATCTGAGGAATTCTGTTGACCCAGCTGAAAAGAATTAACCTGTGTTAACCTAAGTAACATTTTTCATGAAAAAATCTCTCTTCCAAAATAAAAACCAGGAGTGTTGCTGTTTTACATGTCGCGTGGTTGCTTTAGTGTCTGACTGAAGGCAACTGCATGTCACATGTACATCATCATTAAATCTTTAATAACAGTCAATGTCAGATAGCATCTGTGAAGCCTCACTGTGTGCTCATAAAAGGATTATTCTGGAAGAGGGAAAATGACATCTTAGTATCATTAGGAAAATCCTTGTGACCTTACCACTCCCCCCAGGAGCTTGAGGTTCCACAGGTCCTGACCACCCTGAAGGTACTTTCTCCTGGGCACGCCTCTTGGTAGATCAAGGGATTCCCTTCTGGAATCTCAAAGGAATGTCCTTGATCTTTAAGGCGGAGTCCGCACTTTGGTTTAGCTGCTGACTCCCAGCCCTGGGTGACCTCCGACTTGTTTGACTTACTTACTGCTCTCGGGAATTGTTCCTTCCCTGACAACTGCCGGTCTCTGCAAGTCCCTGTGGCCTGTCGTCCTCTGCTGCTGCAGAGTCCCAGCCGACTTGTGGAGATTTTGCTCAGCGAGACTGCAAGACCGTCCAGACTTCACCTCCGGCCTTGCAGTGCAGACGCTGCCTTCAGCCAGAAAGCCCAGCTGCGGTAGCTCTCACTTCGTTGGCTCCTTTCTCTCAGGATTCGGTTCTGTGCTGCCCATCGTCTCTGCAGACGTTGTCACCTGTACGCTGTGTGTGGCAGGAAGGCGGTCCTGGAGCCGTTCCTCCTTCACAGCAGGCCTCTGACTGCATGTTGCTTGTCTTGTTTTTGGCTGTACCTCCTGAATATTTTCCATTGAGCGCTCATATGTCCTATTAAAGTGAGGTCTTCGTGGTTGTGGTGTTTCCTGAGAACTTCCATTTCAGCGTCCTGTTAACACTGATGAGAAAGACACTCACACCTAGAGGATTCTCTTTCACCCTTTGAACCAGGAGCAGAAAAGAACGTTGTCATTTATAAATGTGAATCATTAGTTTACTTTCTGTTTCTGACGAGTTTGTGGACCCCTGGTGTTTCTTTTATGCCTCCATCTCTTATTAACAGGAAATAATTGACAGAATTTTAGAACCATTTTGTGGGGTGAGTTTACGTCTCGTACCGCAGCCGTCAGTAGTTGTTCTCATAGAAAAGCTGGATTCACGTTCTGGCTCAGTGCTCTCCTAGATGCGTAGGTGATGCCCACTTGCTCGACCCGACTTTGCTTCATCTTTTCTCATCTGCCTTGACTAGAGTGAGAATTTCTGCTCACAGAGCCTCTAACAGCAGCGCTTTAAACAAGATAGACATTGATTGCTTCTACTCCTCCTGCAAGAGGAGCCTGGCTGTCAGCAGTGGGGTGGCAGCCCTCCTGCGTCCTGGGGACCCGGGTTCCTTCCCCTTCCAGCCCACCATTCTGAACCTCAGGCCTCAGCCTCACAGTCGCCTGATGCCCTGGACGCCTCCTGGAACCCCGCCCGTCAGGTCGTATCCCAGGAGCCTGCAGCAAGTGGGCGGGAAAGGTACAGGGAGGACGGACGGCTTCCTTAAAATTTGTCAGTAAAATCGTTGAACCGAAGTAACGGTGATTTAACCTTATATAGGTTTCAGATATACACCCTTATAAATCAGCGTCCGTGTATGCTACCTGTGTTCGCTCCAGAAATCTCATTTTCATCCATCACCGCACAGTCCAGCCTTTCTACCTTTTTACCCGATTGGCTTGTCCTCTTTCCCTGCCCTCCTGGGAACATCTGTTTTGTTCTTATAATCTGAGCATTTGTTTTTATTTCTTTTTTCTTTCTTTAGCTTCCACTTATGAGTGAAATCACACAGTATTTGTCTTCTTCCATCTGACTTACTTCACTGAGCTTAAAAGCCTCAAGGTCCATTTATGTTGTTACAAGTGGCAAGAGTTCAACCTTTTGAAAAAAAAAAAAAGTTTTTTTAAAGGAAAGGCATAGGCAAGAATGAAGGCGAGTAGGCAGGCAAGCAGGCAGAAAGAGGAGGAAGAAGCGGTCCATTCATTTTCTTCAGTAGTTTATCTTTGGTTGTCTTCCCAACCCTGGGTTTTGAACTGGGGACCTTGGGATGTATGTGGACTGTACCTGGTTTAAACTACTAGGCCACCAGGGCGTACCTCAACCTTTTTTTTTTTTTTTTTTTTAAATAGCTGAGTAGTATTCCATTGTCTCTACACCACAGTCTATCCACTCACCTGTCACTGGGCTTTAAGTGTTTCCCTGTCTTGGCTGTTGTAAATAAGCCTCTAGTGAACATAGAATTTAGTGTTTTTATAGTCTTGGGATAAATCCCCAGAAAAGGAATAGCTGAATCATGTGTTTCTTCCTTTTAAAAGAAAATTTCTTTATAACACAGGCATGTGGCTTATACCTATTGACCATAACTTAGTTGCAGGACTACACCTAGCTTTTAAGGGAACCTGGGAAATATATTCTTTTAGCTGGATATTATGAAATAAAACATGGAAGAGGGGATGTTAGGTAGGAAAGTTGGAGGAGCTTTTGTTTCTAATGTCTTCTATTGCAGTTTCATGTGTTCCAAATAAATTGAGAAGTTATTCAAGAGTCAAACAGGTGGAGACCAAAACATCACCCTTATAAAACTGACAGAGCTGATGTTTGAGAAAGGGGTTTATAATCTTCTGTCAAGTGTATTTCCCAATATTGAACCCTAGAATTAAGCAGCCTTACCTATCCAGTTATAAAAATGTGAGACCAAGTAGAGCCTGCCCCTATTAAATTGTGTCCTGAGGGACAAAGCATGCATCTGCTTCTTTGCCAGCAGCTTTATTCTCAGAAGAGAGGCAGCAGTGGGTGAGGTGATGGAGGCTGGGAGTGTCACTGATGCCATCAGGAAGGGCGAAGTCTTACCCTCTGCCTTCTCCCTTCCTTTAGTACCTTGTTCTGAGTGTCACATGGTATCTGGCACAGAGTAAGCATTCAGTATGTGGGGATTATTACTGTGTTTTGAGCACTTTGAGTGTCTGCCACTATTGCCCATAATCTCTGCATTTAATCTCCCACATGCAAACAGCATGATTTCCTGCGCAATGTTGCGTTTAAAATTCTCCATGAAATGTAATCGCTAAATACTTTTTTAATGGTTTACAGTTGCTTTCTAGAGTAGTCAATTGAAGCGTTTGGTGAGATCACAGTTTCCTTTGTAAATCTAATTTATGTATAAAGCATAAATTCTTGGGATGTGGGGACCTTAGGATAAGAACCTTTGGGTAGATAAAATTGAAAAAACTACAAACATCTATGTCTTACTGTAAACTGATCAGTGACTGTTGAATAAACCAAGTGAATTAAATGTTAGAAGGCAATAGTGTTAAAATCATGTGGGGCAGACAGACAGACATTTGAACTCCTTAAGACTGTGCCCAACGAAATGAAGATGAGAACAGCTTCTACATCATAAGGCTGATGAGATAATACATATAAAAGCACCACTTCTGGGCCAGGGATAGAGTATTCACTATAAATTTGCTGCTGTTTTCGTAATTATTGGTGTTATTTTTCTTTGCCTTTCTAAAGATTTTCTTGTAGGCCTCAGTGACCACGTTCTCCTAAATTTCCTAACTTAGAGATAAAGTTATTCTGAATAAAAAGCCTGGCTTTTCAGTCCTGCTTTTGTTTAAAAAGAAAAAAAAAAAACTCTTAATAGTAATCTTAATGATCTTTGATCTCCCCACAGTAAGAAAGACCTTTCTTTGCTGACTTCTGACTCATCAAGAAAAGGCTTTTTGTTTGCCCTTCAAAATTTCCCTTCTCCCCTGGCTTCCCCTCTTGTCTCCTTCCTGGCCCAGCAAAAGAGAAAGATGGCAGTTTGATACCTCAGGCCTCTTTTGAAAACCTGGAAATGGTACTTATCCTGCCTGCAGTTACTGGGCAGTTAGCGGTTTACATCTTTATCCATCTTTATTATTGAGGAAAACTCCTTAACTCTCCCCATTTGGTTCTGATGAATAGCAGGGGCTACAGAAGTTCAGTCCCCTGGAGAAGAGCGACAGATCCCCTGCTGCTTTTATGGCCTGACTTTTGACACAGACTGTTTCTGTTCAAGGAGCTCATTGTTATTAAGTTTGTGCCAGTTTATACCAGAACTCCGCTTTTAAAACACTCTATATAGACTTCAGAATGACAGTTTTTTAGGTTGATGTTTAAAATTCTCTAACTTTTTCTCCCGATGACTCAACTGACACGTGCAAATGATTGAGAAAAGATAGAAATCATAAAGAAATAAATCTCTCCCTTCTCTGCTCTAAAATACTCGCTTTTCTGTTTTTGTCTCATTAGACCTAGATTTATATATATGTTAAATGCCTTTGCATTTTTTCCGTTTTCTCAAAAATGCACTTCTGCAGATACTGTTTTATAATCTGCTTGTTCCCTATTATAGCCATATAGCTGCATGATTACATAGTATCTCATTGAACGGACATATTAAAAATTTAACTTTCTATTGAGATGGATATTTAAGTTTATAATTTTTCAGCAATTTAGTTATAGGACAATAAAAACTTTTCTACATCTATTTTTGAGTAGCTGTGTTATTTTATTGTCTGAATGCATCCTTAGAAGTTTAGTTCGATGAAGGCTGTGTAGTTACTAGTTAGGAAGTACCGTTTTCAAATCAAGCCAAATTCAGCATTTTAATGTTTTTAGAGTGATGGTAAGATCATCTCTTAATATGTTAATTTTGTTTTTAGAGTTGAACATCTTTTTATGTTTTCTGGTCACTTGCTTTTTTCTGAGATTATTTTTCTGTTTTACGGTGTTTATCTTTCTAAGATATGTCTGTTTTTAAAACAGCATAATTTTACTTCTTGTATAAGTGATTGATTATACTTTCCATTTTAAAAATGCTTTTCTCTTCGTTGGACCCAATCTCTCATTTAGTTATTTTCAAGTCTTAACATAGGAAATTAAGTAATTAGTAAAAAAAAATCAAACTTGTTAGAATCATTCCTTTGTCTAAAATACAAATAAAAGGACTGAAATCCATGGTGCTTATTTGTAGGCTAAGGGACTTATTTTGGCTTAACTGTTCCTTCTTTAAACATCCGGTTTTTGACCTTTTTCTAAATGAGAGATTCATGTAGGTAAAATCTGTATGACATTATAGTGTCCTTCATTTTCATCATTGCTAAAATTAAAGAAAATGGAAGATTCTGATACAGATACTCATTTTAGCAAACTGTGATTTTAAAAATCAGAATTTGTAAGATGCTGGTGTACTCGGTCAGAGTAGTGGCTTGGTCCATTGCCTCTGGCTGAGTGCAGTTTATATACATTCCAAAGACCTGGGTTCGCGTCTGTCCCGGGACTGAAGGGAAACAATCAAGATGAACACTAAATAAAACACAGTGCTTTTTCCTCCTCTCTCTCCTGCCTATCTACCTACATGCCTTCATTACTGCCTGCACCTGTCCTTTAAAGTAAAAACAGAAAAAGAAAATACGATGCTTTGAAATAATCTTTCCACATAATAAAGAGCATGTTTTTACCATTTTGCCTTTAGAAGAAAAACCACAGTGAAGACGTTATGTATTTATGCAGACTACAAATCTGATGAAAGCTACACTCCAAGCAAGATCTCAGTCAGAGTAGGAAATAATTTTCACAACCTTCAAGAAATTCGGGTACGTCTTTCAAATGTGTAAGAATATGTAATCCTGTAACTCTTGATTTTTAGATGTTTGTCACATTGGATATTATGTTAGACATATTAAAACGTTAATATATAAAAGGAAAAGAATTGCTATTTAAGAAAACATTTTTAATTTTTATAATATTAAAAAAATTTAATTCTGATTGTCATTTTTTCTCCCCCAATATTGTATCATGGAAATTTCCAGACACATGGAAAAATAGAAAGAATTGTACAGTGAGCACCAGTATGCGCATCTCATAGATTCTACAATTGTCAGCATATTGCTCTATTTGCTTTATTACAGTCTGTCAGTCCAGTCATTTTTAATGCCTTTCAAAATAAGTTGCAGATCTCAGTCCACTTCATTGCAAATATTTCAGCATTGTGTAAGATGACTGGTGAGGGTTCATTTTTAAGGTAAAATTTATGTAAATTTTACACAGATAATATATTATGTGGTGAATTTAGCCAAATGCCTAGTTTTTATAATCCCACCTTCTGTTGAAATATAGAACATTTCCATTATTCTAGAACATTCCTTCATAGCCCTTCCCAACCTCCTTCTCCACCCTACCCTCAGAGATAAATGTTCTGGCTTATTCATTCATTCATTGTTTGTATGGATCGTCATGCTGTTCTAGAATGTCATAAATGGAACTATAAAGGGTGTAACTTTTATGTAAGGCTTTTTTCACTCAGTCTAATTTTCTTTCTATGTTTTTGAGATTTATCATGTCACATATATCAGTACTTCATTTTTTTTATTGGAGTCTGTCGTTTCAGTACAGCATTGTTTATCCTCTGTATCACTATTAGGACAGTGCTTTTGTGACCTGAATTTTATTAGTTGTCAAATATTTGCATCTCAGAGATAATGTTTATGATCTTGAACTGTATACTTTTAAAGTTCTGACCCTTAGCATTTTTTTTCTTGTCAGAAAATTGTAGAACTCAGCCATTAGAATCTATTAAATTAATTCATTCTTGAGAGCTTCTGGAAGCACCTGTGATTTTGGAAAGATTTCCTTCTGGTTCATTAATGACCTAGATTCTTATTTGACCTAGAGTTTCTACATTTGTATTTCTTCCCTGAATTATAACAAGATACTTAATAAAAATCACACACTTGCATTGTATTCTCAAATGTGATTATTCTCTTGTGAAATTTGCTTATGTATTGAGAAATAAGAATAAGGAAGGACAGTGTTCATTGTATTTTTTTGTTTTGTCCTCCTTTGAGGGAAGAGACCTGCTCTTGTCCCAGAGTGTTATTTTGTTCCCTTTTAAAGCATGATCCTGTATGTTTTCAGGAGAACAAAGTTGACTTAGAAAAATTGTCCTAAATAAGATGTTCTTCTTTTAATTTTAAAGCATTTTTCATTTTGCCTTATAAGTCACACTGGATAACACACATTTCCCATGGTTGACTAAATTCATAAATAGATAGCTCTTAATTTTCTTGGTAAGTTTCTTCATTCACCCCAGTGCCTTCAGTGCCTTTTCATTCAGATTTTTTAAAAATTCCTTTTATTATTATGATCATATTAGATCTATTCATAGCCCTTCTTTTAGTCACATGACTGATATATTTTATCAGTATTTGGTGCTTTAAAGACTTGAGATATTTATTTCTTATACTTTAATTGTTAAGCATTTTATATTTAGCTCATGATTCAGTCACTCAGATTTAGAAGCCTTTTGAGAACAGAGTTGACTTGTTTTAGTTTAAAATGAAAGATTGGCTATATAATTCCTCTGGCAGGTAGACATATGTGAAACGCCAAAAAGAAAATGTTTTGATGCAAGTTATCTGTGTATATTTGAAATGTCCACTAGATGTCACTATTGTTCTTTAATTACTAGTCTTATTTCCTAGTCTGTTCAAGACTCCAAAGTCTTAGTTGATTTAGTTTTTCCTAGAGTATATTCAGAACTTTTTGATGGCTTTTGAAAAATATGCATCTTCATATATAACTTCTAGATTTGTGTATTAAATATATGTTTGGAATTCTGTTGTAAGTTTAAATGATATTTGGACCATTGTGGAATATTTTTAATCTAGTCTTTACTTCTACTATAATATTTAAGTACTGAAACTTAGTCATAGAGAATAAGAGCTCTTTTAGGTAGTCTCTTAATTTTATTCTAAGTGTGTTTATATTTCTGTGTAGTGACCACATAGCCTCATGAGACCAGTAATACTAAATATTACCAGGTGATAATGTAAGCTGTTTTCCTGAAAAACTTAATGAACATATTGCTTTTCTGCCATAGTTCTCACTAAGGAACCATAATTTTTGAATTTTGCTTTAAAATAACACTACCCTTTGCAGCTTATGATATAAAGGATACTTTATCTTTTAATTATACATTTGATATGTGATTTATTATTTACCTTTTTATGTTAAATCAGAATCTGATAGCACTGTTTTTTAAAGAAAGATAAGCAGATCATGGCCTTATTTACTTTTATTATTCTATAACATCTAAATTGTTATTTTAAGAAAAACCTTGGCTTCTTTTAACTCAGATATTAAGACAAGTGATTAAAATAGTGTGAACTTTTATGAGGTTTTTAAAGCCATCATTTCATTAGTTATAGGACTGATTTAACGGAGTGGAAAATCCAACTAAATCTTTTTATATTTTTCCATGGATGTTTGCCCACTGGAGGGTGTTGTGTGTATTGGAGTGTTTTAATAGGTTTTCCTTTTTTACTAGAAATTATGGATTTGTTTACTTGAAACACTCTAAAATCGTATTTTTAACAGCTTATTGATTTGAAGTAGTAGCTTTTTATTTCAGGGTGAGGAAAGCTAATGGCTACCTATTCATTCAAAAAGTACTTTTTTTAAGCCATATTTTTTCCTTCATGTCAGTTTTGAAACATGATATTACATCTAGATCTTAGTTGCCTCTGTTGAAAAAAACTCTCTAGGAAGAGCTCAGGTCCTCCTTTTCCTACTCTAGTTGCATATTTTAAGCTATGTGCCTCAGAAGGGACTTAAAATGGAAATGAAAATTAGCCCTTTTGCTTTCTGGTTATAAGATAACTAAAATTGAGTTTGCCCAAATATTTTTGTTGCCAAAGTTAAATTTATTTATTTGTTTATGCTGTTCAGTCTACTTTCTTGTTTTTAAAATTATCTACCCTACACAAATGGGAAACCAACAACCAAAGAACATTTTAAAAGATGTTTCCAATGTATGTTTCTATACAAGAGACCATTTCGATATGAAAGTGAAAATTCAGCATTTCAGAGTTTTTATATAATTATCTTTTCAGAATACTTCACCTCACTTGTGTTACTTTTGTGTAGAAAGTCTTGTTCATTTTGTTCAGGAAGTTAGTTGAGAGAAGTTTTCAAATAAAGATTCACTTTTAAAATCTGTAAATCCTTTTTATTTTTGCATTTTGTTTTGGGTTAAAGTTGTTCTTTTGTTCTTAGAAAGGAAGATATGTGTGAAGGAAAGTTTTTGTTATTTTAGATCTAGGAACCAAAGACTATTCAGGTACCTAAAATGAGACCATTTAATATTTTAGGAAACATCTCCAGCTGAAATCCAAGAAAGCTTAAAGTCCTTTTAAATTTGTTGTTTCTCTTTTTAAAAAAAGGTTATAGAATTTTCACTCTTAAATATAAAGATAAAGCATTTATTAGATACACACTGATAGCTCTTAAAATTATTTCTATACTGTTCTATGAAAGCTGTGTTAAGTTTACGCAGGTATTTTCAGCACAGATGGAAGTTGTCCTTCAGTTCATTGTCCAAACGTCTAAAATTTGTGACCACACAGAGATAAAATATTGGAAAACTGATTTGAGCACTTAAGTGAATTTTCAGCCTTGCTTTTGTCTCCTGATAATAAAACTGTTACGAAGTGAATTTTTTTTTTTTTTTGTTTTGTTTTTTTGTTTTTGAGGAGGGGCTTGCAGCAAGTCTCCAGTGTTAAGAGCCATAATTTTCTGTTTCTCCCCTGTGGGTGAACCTGTTGACTCTCTACCTTGTGTCTTGTCTTGTCTTTTCTTTTTTTTTAAAGAAAAGGTGCAGGCAGGAAGAGAGAAGAGGAAGAAGAACTTTATTTAGTTCACACTGGTTGTTCCCCCGGCCCCGGGTCTTGAACCTTGACCTTGGGATGGATGTGGGGCTGCTCCCAGGTGCACTAGACCGCTGAGCCACTAGGGCGCGCGCGCTACCTCTCGTCGCTACCTCTTGTTCTAAATCGGTGAGAGGACTGTGGGAGTCCACAGGTGGTATTTTGACAGAAGTGGCTAATAAGTTCTTCTGTTAAAATAACACTACTATAATTGAATTCCATTTATATGTGTGGGGAGAGTAAGAGCATATAGTTAGGGGCTCTGGCTGTATCACTGATCTAAAATCTACTTATATTTACTTACAAAAGGCCTATTTTGAACAATATGATAATGAGTGGAATGCTTTATGCAGTATGTTAACTTTGATAGGACTTTAATTTACTGAAGTTTTGGAAAAAATAGTTTTTATGGAATTTGGCTATTGAAAAGGAAATATTTTTTAATATTAATTTTTGTGTTTGACTTTAAGACGTTTGAAATACATATAGAATATTTTGGTGTGGTGTACCCTGGTGGAGCAGTGGTTAGATCAATCACCTTCAAAGGAGCTCAAGCTGCATACCCCTGGGTTTGAGTCCCTGGTCTGGGGGGAAACAATGAGTGTGAACAACTAAATAAAAAAGTAATTAAAAAAGGAATGTTTTGGTGTGATACATAAATATTTAGGTCAGAAATCTTCTTTTATTGATCTCTAAAAATAATGCATGCAGTTAAAATTTTTTATTCCTTATTGTATGCACTAATTTATAAAATGGAGTTGCGATAACTATGCATTGGAGTATATTTCCTTTGGAAACTAGTATGTTGCCTAATAGAGTATCATTTTGTTTTAAGGGAAAAAACATTCTTGCATCCTTGTTTTCTGTTTGATCACACACTTAGATGATAGATTCTTTTAAGCAACGGTGTCATAACTATACAAGACAGATTCATGTTTTATTCAGTGAATATTGTTTAGGGCACCCTAAGTGTCAGGCACTGGATTAGGTACCAAGGACCTGGCAAATTTAGTCACAGTTTCTGCGCTTAAGCACTTCAAAGTGTGGTGGAAGGGACGAGCAAATAAATCTACAGTTACACCGTAGTTATCTAGCAAATGCATTGAGGGGGCTGAGAGAAATAGAATATCAGGAGCAATGGTTTTCAGAGTTTTTCTACAAGAGGTGGTGATTCAGCTGTGCCTTACAGAGAAATCTAAAAGCCTCTTCAGGTGGAGAATGAGGAGAGGCATTCGTAGAGGGGCACAGTGACCACAGCGGTATTGAAGGGTGACCACATGACATAATGGCAGAACTCCAGTGATTTAGTGTGCCTGGAGACTGGGCAGGTGTGTGAGGGTGGCCAGAAGATCAGAGAAAGATTTCTTCATTCACATGTTTATTGTGATGCTAATGGTAACTCGGTCCCTGTCCAAAGGGAGTTTATGTTTCCGGTCAAGAAAGCAATATGTACTTGTCACAATGGAAATACATAGGCAGAAGTCAGAGTGTGCTTACAGTCAGACTTCTGGACAGTTTAGACTTTAAATGAGGAAACGTTGATGAAGTTTAATCTTGAGAATGCTGGGGTGGAGCACCAGGCAGGTCGAATCCAGTGACAGTGATGGGGCCCTAACGAAGGGTATGGCATTTGGGTTCAAGAGGAAGGGATGTGTGTGAGGTAGAATCAAAAGGACTTGTGACTAACTGCTGTAATTGTTCCTGGGGTCCCTGAAGTGTTGGGGGGATTCTAGTATATAAAAGGAAGCAGTTGACTGAGCATCGCCATTTACCAGAAATGGAATCTAGAATCACGGAGCACTAGGGCTGAGGATGAAGTCAGCTTAGTGAGGTTAGAATGCTTGATACCCTTTCACAGGGAGGCTTTTCCAGTGGGCGCGTAGGCCTATGGGAGAATCAGGTCACAGTTGTAGATTTGGGCATCATCAGTGTGTAAGTTGAAGCACAGGTGTGGGTTTTTATTCTTTTAGGAAGTGTGTGGCACAGAAAAGTGCCGGGATCGGAACTGTGGAAATCCACTGTTCAGGGACTGGGTAGGAAAAGATTATCCAGTGAAAAGCTGACAGCAATGGCCAGAGATGAGAAGATAATCGGGAGAGTCAGAGTGTGCTGTCGTAGAGGCTGAGAATGGCCAGGAGTGTCCGGTTAGACAGCGGCTCAAAGTTTTCCCGCCTATGCCCATCTTACATGTTTTTGTAAGCAGTGTGTTTAATGTAATTCTAAACTAAGTCACTTCATAACAAGTTGTTTATCACTCTTAGGAGTGACTAAGTTTATAACTTTAGTAAAAAAAAAACGCGAAAGGAAGAGAGAGGATGGAGAAACATCTTTATTTAGTTGTTCATTTTGGTTCTTCATTCTGGCCCCGAGTCTCAAAGCCAGGCCGTTGGACTGTACATGGTCTGCAAACCTGCATCTCAGTCGCCTGAGCCACAAGGGTGCACCCTAATGAAATAGCAGACATTTCGAAGTTTTTCTACCTGGTGTTTCTGTCAAGTAAGAAGATGCTGAATTGTTTAGTTTCATAATGCTTTGAATTGGGAGGTTTTTGTATTGTCCATACACACTTAAAGTTAACTTTGAGGTTGACGAGTTTTTGTTTTTTTTAAAAAATAGATTTATAGGCAAGTTTCAAGGAGAGTACAGAGTTCTTATATACTCATCAGGCATGAGTTTCCACACATGTCACTACCTCATTAATCTCCCATGGCACACTCCTCTAAGAAACTAGCATTCACGTTTGTATATGTTTTTTTTCTTTTCTCTCCTTATGTGTTTCCCACCACACCCACCACCAAAGTTCTGGTGTCCTTTGTTACCACGTGTGTCCTGTGTGTGTCTGTGTCCTGTTGTTTTTATTGAGGTTTGTTTCACCATTTGCTTTATTTCATTATATTCCACATATTAGTGAAAGCGTCCTGTATTTCTTTTCTGCCTTTTTTCAGTTAACATGATTCCCTCCAGTTCCATCCAGATTGTTGCAAAGGGCACAATTACATCTTTCTTTAACTGTGGCATCGAATTCTATAGGTCTCTCAGATATGCTTTATCCAGTCATCTGCTAGTGGGCATTTAATTTAGGTTGTTTCCATGTCCTGGCTATTATGAGCTATGCTGCTGTGGACATAGGTGTGCAGGTGGTTTTCTGAGTGGAGATTTTGGATCCTCTGGGTACATGCCCAAGAGTGGGATTGCTGGATCGAATGGCAGATCCATCTTTACTTGTTTGAGGAACCTCCACACTGTTTTCTCCTACACTGGAAACAGTGTGGAGAGTTCCTTTTCCCCCCATGCGCTCTCCAGTACGTGATAATTCCTTTTTTTTTTTTTCCATTTTTCTGTTTGTGTATAGGCCATTCTCACTGGTGCGAGGTGGTATCTCATTGTAGTTTTAATTTGTATTTCTCTGTTGATGTGTGATATGTAACATTTTTTTCAGGTATCTGTAGTCCATCTGTGTGTCTTCTTTAGATATGTACCTATTCAGCTCTTTTACCCCTTTTCTTTATGAGTCATTAATTTTTTTTATTTTTGAGGACTGAGCTCTTTGTATATTTTAGAGATTAAGCTCTTATCTGATATAAGCTGTGTGAATATCTTCTCCAATTCCTGGCTTGTCTTTTTTTTTTTTTTTTGCTGTGCAGAAGCTCTTCAGTTTGATATAATCCCAATTGTTTCATTTTTCTTTGGCCTCTTTTGCTATCGCTGTTCCTTCTGTACAGATATCTTTGAGGATGAGGTCATGGAGTGATTTTTCCACATTTTCTGCTAAGTTTTTTATGTTTTAAGCTATATAGTCCAGGTCTTTGATCCATTTAGTGTCAATTTTTTGTATGGTGCTAATGAGTAGTCTATATATATATATATATATATATATATATATATATATATATATTTCTTTTTTTTTTTTTGGCAGATGTCTTTCCAGTTTTCCCAGCACCATTTGTTGAATATACTTTCCTATCTCCATTGTATGATCTTGTTACCTTTGTCATAGATTAGTTGTCTGTATACGTGTGGTTTTATTTCTGGACTCTCAATTTCATTGAGTGTATCTGTTTTTGTTCCATACTGTTTTGATGTTGACTGTAGTGTAGTTGAAAGTCGGGGAATCCGATTCTTCCGCTGTTAATTTTTCTCTTCGGTGACTTTGACTATTCACGGCTTTTTAGGGTTCCATATAAACTTCAGTATTATATGCTCCATTCCCTTGAAAACTGTCCCTGGAATTTTAATGGGAATTGCATTAAACATATATTGCTTTGGGTGGAAAAGTCATTTTTACTCTGTTGTGTCTTCCAGCCCTTGGACATGGAATGTTTTTCCATCTCTTTATGTCTTCTGTCTCTTGTTACGGTCCTGCAGTTTTCGTTCTAGAGATCTTTCACTGTGCTTGTTAAGTTTATTCCAAGGTATCTGATCTTTCTTGGTGCTATTGTGAATGAAATGTCTACATTTATTTTCCTCTACTTCATTGTTTGTGTATAGATATACTGCTGATTTTTGTGTATTAATTTTATGTCCTCCCACTTGGCTGTTTTACTTTATTTACTTTATTGTTTCAGTTTTTCATGGAGTCTTTAGGGTTTTCTAGGTATGATATCATATCTGCAAGTAACGATAGTCTTATTTATTCTTTTCCAATTTGGATTCCTTTAACGTGCTTTTCTTGCCTTACTGCTCCGACTGAGATTCCCGAACTATATGAATAACAGTGGTGATAGTGGGCGACCTTGTCTTGTTCTAGATTTTAGGGAAAAGGCTGTCAGTTTTCACCACTGATTGTGATGCTGGCTGTTGGCTTGGCATATTTACTTTTATTGTGTTGGGATATGTACACTGTATTCCTCTTTGGACAGGGTTTTTATCATATCGAATCTTGTCACATGCTTTTTCTGCATCTATTGAAATGATCATAAGATTTTTGATTTTCTCTTTGTCGAGGTGGTGTACTGCATTAAGTGATTTGCTTATATCGAACCAGCCTTGCATTGCTTGAGTTTTTAGTGATCTCTCAGTTGTTATAAAAGAAATGCACTGTTGATTTTAAGTAGAGTAACAGTGGGAGCAGCCAAGGGCAAAGAATCAAAAACAAAATTTTAAAAACCCTTTATTTAACCCAATGGCAGAATGCACCACAATAGTGAAAATGATAGTAGAGATTCTCAAACCCTCTTACAAAAGGACAGCCAACTGAGAAGTCTGACTGTCTGAACAGGGACGACTGGGCACTTGGCTGAGAAGCTAGCACAGTGTCTAAAGCCGTCAACTTTCAATAAAATGTCAAATAAACATACCAGCTTCGGTTTATGGGCTTGCCCCGGCCCGTGCTTGTGCAGCTTCCTTCAGAAACATTATCCGGACAAACATGGACTCCCTCAGAAAAAATTCTACAATGAATTTTTAGTTGTTTGCACATGATGTAAAATTTGCCATCTTGACCATTTTTAGGTATACAGTTGTGTAGTACTGAGTACGTTCACGTTATTGTACAACAGATCTCTTCATCTTGCAAAACCGAAAACCCATGCCCATTAAACAGCAGCTCGTTCCCTCACCTCAGCCCCTGGAAACCTCTTTCTTGCATTTCTCTGAATTTGATTACCTTAGAAACCTCATGCAAGTGGACTCATGTAATGGTTGTCTTCTTATGACTAGATAATTTCATTTAGCCCCGTGTCCAAAGATTCTTTCAGGTTGTAGCATGTGACCGAATCCCTTCCCTTTTTACAGCTAAGCAATATTCCATCACATGCACATGCACACGCCGCTTTTCTTATCATCAGTCTCCTGCACACTTGGACTGTTTCCACTTCTTGACCATTGTGCGTTGTACCACTGTGAAATGGGTTGTGCAGTTACGGGACCCTGACTTCATTCTTTGGCGATACACTCAGGCGTGGGGCTGCTGGGTCAGCTGGTAGTTCTGTCATAAATGTGCCCCCAGAAGCAGGCAAGTCAGCGGCAGGACTAGTGCGGACAGAGTGATATGGGGAGGAGGGAGGGGAAGGGGAGGGGCCGTGTGTACACTGAAGATTTAAAGTTAGGAGATATAAGCTTGTCACGCCCTGGTGGAGTTGTAGCTGGGTCCTTTGCTTCCAAAGGAGCACAGGCCACATTGTCTTGGGTTTGAGTCCCAGCTCCAGAGGGGAACACCCAGAGTGAACAACTAAAATGGAAATAAAATACTTCTTCCTCCTCTCTCTTCTTACCTGTCTGCTTGCGTGCCTTCGTTCCTGCCTGCATCTTTCCCTTAAAATTTCTTTAATTAATAAAAGGAAAATTAAACTCTAAGATGAGGAAGTAGGATGGCAGAGAGTGAATAACATGACTTTAAGGACAGACTAGGTAATCAGAAGAGCCAAGAATGGAACAGAAAAAGTATGTGGTGTCCCCAGTATTCTTCATTCTCAGACCTCTCTTATGATACGTGGTTGCTTACTTTTTCTTGGGTTTGCATGAATACATGAACTTTTCAGTCAGCTCCCTCTTCCTATAAAAATTTCAATCTTTATTCTTAGCAACCAAAATAGCCCTAATTTGAATAGTATTAGCAGAAAGAACGGCAGCAAACTTGTGAAAAATCCTTGCTGAAAAAAATGTATCCTAATTTTAAAGTATGTCCTCATTGAGGGGAGTTACTCGGGATTTTTCTTTTTTTTTAAATCAGCTCTTACTTTACATGTGATAAATGAAGAATTAATCATCTTTGAGTCTCAGGGGGTAAAAAAATGAGAAAATCGCAGTCACAACTCTGGGAATATAAGACAATGGATATTTTTACCCCCTTTGGTTATTTTTTCTTCATAGGAAATTAAGAAAAATAATCCTACAGGGATGTATAGGCTTTGTAGGGTTTTGAGGAAGGAATTCTTTCCTCCTATATTTGAAATTACAGTTGGTGATAGAAAACAGTAGCTCAGCAATCTCAACACCATTTTTCAGAACAAATTGTCTACTTTGTAATTAAAGAAAGATAATTAGCTAACTGAATGGTCTACAGCTACATTAATCTAAGGTCCTTAATTCAGGAGGAGAGAGGAGCTACGCAGAGAATACCCTCAAGGAACTTCTGATGAAAAAGATCAGATTCAGACTTAGAGACAATAGTGAGGCAGTTGTCTGAGTAACTGTTAGCCATCCAGCATAATTTTTATTAAACCTGAAGACTTTTGTTCAAGTTAATGCGGTATTTCCTAAGTAGCTGTGTAAATTTTTGTTACTTATTTTTGACAATGAGAAATCTTAAGTTCTTGTTCTGGGTTTTATCTATTCTATAGGTCTCATTTTTTTACACCAAAACTCCAAAGTTGTCACTTTGGAAGAGACCTGAAGGAGCCTTACGTGCATATTAGTGCATGAAAGAAGCCAGTCTGAAAAGGTTGCAGGCTGTCTAACTCCAGCTATATGATATTCTGGAAAAGGCAAAACTCTGGAGACAGTAAAATGATGCAGAGTTGCTGGGAGTCGGGAGTGCTGACAGGGATCAACAGGCGCAGAGGATTTTTAGGGTGCTGAAAAGGCTTTGTGTGATCCTCAAGTGATGGAAACGTGTCATTGCACATTTTTTCACACCCACCCAATCTGCAACACCAAGAGTGCCCCAGTGAAAGCTATGGACTTGAGGTGACTGATGGGTATCAGTGTAGGCTCATTAGTTTTAGCCAGTGTACCACTGTGATGGGAGTGTATTGATAATGGAGAAGGCTCCGCTTGGGGCCGAGGAGGTATATGGGATATCTCTTTACCTTCCTCTCAATTTTGCTGTGAAGATAAATTTGATTTAAAATACTATCTTTTTTTTAAAAAAAGAAAAATGTATTTTTCATCTTCCTCTTCACCACTCAGGATAAGAAGTTTTCTTAGGGTTTGACTAGTACCATGATGAGCTCATATAAAATAATTACAATTTGCTGGCAACTTCTGTTTTACCTGTATTTTCCCTGAGACTATATAATGTTGGTAAGCAAATGAGATTTCATGGTAAGTACATAAAGTACTTTTTTCTTTAATAAGGTATCTCATTTTATATGGAAATCAATAAAATTAACTATAAGAAAAACACCCAGTAACAACTAAAATATGATTTTAGTATACTGATCTATTTTGTCTGTATTTTGGAAGCAACTTTGAAAATATATATAGATTATAACTCTGTAAAATGTTTCGACTAAACAGTTATTTTGCTCTAATTTAAAAAATCGTAGTTAACATTATCCTACTTTTTTAACGTCATGAATTTCAGTTTTATATGCATTAACCTAGGTGTTCAGAGTCAGTGAACTTCTCTAAGTTGAGGAAAAGGTACTTTTTGGTCATTTCGTGGTAGATAATCCATTCAGTGAATTAAGTCTTTCAGGCAGATCCTGTTATCTTTCAAGATCATATTTTTGTTTTTCTCTCATTTTGCTTAATAGTGAATCTGGCCAATCAGTATGTGTCATACAGAGTGTCTGTCTTTACAACCAAAAGGCACAGTAACACTGTGACCTTTGACTTCCTCCCCTAATTGCAGTTTCTTTGAGATTCATGGGATAAATGAATAACCCTTCAAAAAAGATTGCATCCATGTTCATTGTCCGCTAAGTATTGTACTCATTTTAACTATACTTGTTAAAACTTCAAATGTAACCTGAAAGTTTTACTTTCCTTTGTTTTTACAAATTACACCAAAGATGGTTACTCACAGAACTGTGTAAGAAATGACTGCTATGCCAGTTGTCTTAAAGGTGTACGTTTCATATTTTTAGTGTATTTTAGATTTCAGAATATCCTTCTAAGAGTTGAATTTCCCATTTCATTTTTAAATTAGGAGCTGCTTGAAAAATTTACCTATTCTTTAGCATTATAGGTATTATACTTTGGCTATATTAGTTTATAAAATTTTTTTGTGTGTGTGCAGTTTCTCTTTAGTGTTAATCTGTAGTCCTACAGTAAGAAATTATGAAATTTATTTTTGTACTGTATTAGTTTATAAAATTTTTTTTATGCAGTTTCTCTTTAGTGTTAATCTGTAGTCCTACAGTAAGAAATTATGAAATTTATTTTTGTAATTTTGTTAGGAATCTTGTTGAAGATATACTTCACTATATCACAAAGTAGCATTTTCGTAGGAATCCAAAGTAAAAATTTCTTTCAGATCTGAATTCAGAAAAAGCATGTATGCTGGGAGGATGCACATACACACCCACACAGAGCTCTGATTAAAAATTTTCAATTTAGGAACTATGATGGATATGAAAAACCCACCTCCTGTGAGGGGGATGGGCAGGGGAAGATAGTCGATTCTTTTACGAGTAGATGGTACTAACAGTTGCTTTTGTAGTGAAAAATTTGTCCATGTCATTAAATGGACATACTGATAGTTCTTTGGAAACTGTATTTGTAAATTAAACCTCTGTACTATGTCAGAACCAATAATGATAGCTACTTTTCTTTGATTACCAGGAAACTTGCTTGGAGGCAAATTCGTAATGTAATTAATAATCCTTGTATATATATTTTTGTGCATAGATCTTACCCTTCTGTCATTTTATCATTTTATGGCATGTTTCCTCTGAGCTCCCACAAATCTCTGAGAGCTTCCTCCAGCAGAGACAGTATCTGTTAACCACTCTCATCCCTAAGTACCTGGCACATTAGTGCCCAAATTGATATTATGCAATTTTCTCACCCTGCAATGACCCTTGTATTTATTTTAAAGATAATGGAGGGCCATCTGTTTTAGTTTTACCACAAAAAAAGGTTCCAAGGCAGATTCAATCTTCAATGGCTTTCACCCTGGCAACTCCATTTTCTGGAATAAGCTTATAATGTTAGAGAAGATGCTGCCTAAAGGGAATGTAATTTACTTTCAGAGAACCTGAGAGTCATAACTTTCCTCTTTTGATGGTCCACAGGTGATAAGCTCAGCTTAAGGATAAAGAAGGCACTTTAAGGAGTAAGAACAGACTGAGGAATGAAAAGAAACCTGTCTTCACTTAGTACTTAGTACTAAGTACCTTAGTACTTCGGTAGCTGCTTCACATTTAAGATAGTAATAGGATAAAAATCAAGTCAAAGCTATGTTCAGCTCTTTTGTAAAGTAGTTGATAACCTTTAATTTTATCCATTTAAAAATGCTACCACGTCTCTGAGGAAATGTAGTCAAAGGCATTGAGAGGTATCCCTGGCTTTATCCTGCTTATTTTGCCTGCAGAGTTGCCTTGTGTTGACAGAGAATTGTTTAAGGAAAACATGGAATTCAGATTTACAGTTTCCCTGTTGACTGAGATGAGGATTATCAGCAGCATGGAGTGATCGTGACTCACTGAACCCATACTCACTGTAACCTGAGATTGTAGTTATTTGAAACTTGCTGCTATTCCCCCAGAGTCATATTGACTTGCCGCCGAACGCAGAGTCCTTGAACCTTGGCTTCCGGGATCAGAAACCTTGGTCAGTTTCATAATCTGCAATCTGGGCTTTAAATGCTGTATCCAAAATGGGCCAGAAGGGTGAGACCTAAGCCAAGGAAGAAACATGTTTCTAAACTGTTTACCACATGCTACTTTCATCAGGGGTTTGGAGTTTATCAGGTTGCTATGGAATCTTGGTACTATCACTTATTTTGCGATATAGGACAAATTTTTAAGTCCTTCCTGAGGCTCCATTTACTTTAGAAATGGGAGTCACAGTATCTTTGGGTGGTTGGGTGGTTAAAGTGGAAATGAGACTAGCTGGGCATCAAATACATAGGAGGTCCCTCAATCCACATGCCGATGTCCTTTGTACTTTTCTCCTTTAGGTTTGTAATGGATGCTTAGTTTATCCTTATTTATACCTGACTGTACTGGGTTGGAAAATGCTAGATAAACATGTATTATCTTTATTCATTTCTGTTCTAGCAGTAGAGGGTAGCTAGGCTGTTTTAGATTCAGTTGCTGACGTCCAGATCGAAGCATAAAGTTTTCTTTCAAAATTTAATGTCAATATTTGTTCAAATATTACTCGTAAGATAGTTTGCAAAGTACTCATTCTTAGTGCCTTGTTCGAAGTTGGGCAAAGCATACCTCCCATGAAGGTTTTATAGTTTTTGATTTTGAAAGATGCAGACAGGGAGAGAGAGGAGAAAGAAGCATTTTTAATTAATTTGAATTTTAATTTTACATCTTAGTTGTTTCTCCCCGAACCTGGGATGTGAACCTGGGTCCTTCAGATGTATGTGGACTGAACTTGACCAGAGGTGGCAGACCTAGTTGCTGTTCCACCCGGGCACACCAGTTTTCTGTTTCTTCTTTATGTGAAATTTCCACTGGCATTGGGTTACTAAATACCACACCAGTTCAATCCTTTGAAATGACAACAGCAGTGACATTGTTTCGTGGCTTCTACAACAGAATAGTTTAGCAATTTTAGCCTTTCTAGTATGATCTAGTTAAAGCATAAAGTCAATTAGATCACCTGTTTATCCGTTGTCAAAATACGAGATCTCTCTTTATTAACAAAAGTAATAGCCTACTAACTTGGATACTTCCTTTGATTTTGTACTCTGTTGAAGTTCTTTGGGGTTATGGGATTTATTTAAAAGCTGAAGCTGACAATATTGAAGACTCTGAATTCTGATTCTTATCCATAACTTACACTCTCCATGCAGAATATTGTCTTTTAAACTAATACAGTATCTCTAGTAGTCAATTTTAGAGTAGGGGAGTATACATGGACATTTAAAAAGCACTGCTCAAAAAAAAGAGAAAAGCATTTCTTACGCACGTCTTAACCACCATGGACTCTGCCTGTTTGAATTGTATGTATATTTTACAGACATTTTCGTTAAGCAGCGGACAAAGCCCCGAGTCACTAGCCGGGCTGTGGGCTCCTGTAGCAGGAGCTAGAGTGGTGCCTGAGTTTGGAAGCTGCCAGACTGCTCCTGTGAACAGACGTTTGCTCTCAGGGCAACTGGGTTTAACAGTTGAACAAATTACTTCTGTTTAAAATTTGTAAGACAGGTGATCATAGTATAATTTTTGCTAGAACATATGTTAAGTTGACTCACAAGATTCTTTTATTTATATATATACATATATATATATAAATTACTACAGGAAAAAGTTATCCAACTTAAAAAAAAAAATCCTTCTATGCAAAGAAATGGATGCCTTGACATCTGTGCTGTTAAGACAACTTTTCACCTCTCTGTGGCCTGGCATGCTAGACAGTACTTTTGACTCAGAAACTGGGTGTATTGTGTATGGCATTTGGATTAAGTCTGTGGATATGTGCGCAGATAATATGTGGGTGCAGGCCTGTGTGGGGAAGATCGATGCACCTTCACATATGAGAGAGTACGTTTGGGTTGGCAGTGATGTGAAAACATCTAGAGCGTTGCCTGGCTGTTAATAAAAAGTGTGATGTAGTTATGTGAGTATCAACACAACCTTAATCATTGATTCAGCTCCTAGTTGTTTCTCAGTAATAGTTGGCTATCATTTAGAGAAAGACTTTGAAACTCGCCAGTGTTCTATGGTCCAGATGAGACTGGGAGATGACTGAGGGTTAGCTCATATTTTTAAGCCTAGTGCTGTTGAAAGATCATAGTTTGGCAAACAGATAGATCTGGTTTCACATCTCAGTTTTGCCATTTTATTAACTCTGTGAAACTTGGGGACATATTTAGCCCCTCTGAAACCTCAGGCTCCTGGTGTGCAGAATATGATAGCTGCTGATTTCAGTGGATTCCCGAGACGAGTACGATAGTTTGTAAAGTGCTCATTGCTAGTGCCTGTCATATAGTCAACATCCATGGACGCACATTCTCTTGTCTTTTGTGTTTGAAAAAAAATTTGATTACTTAAAGATTTTTTGAATGTCTTGAAATAAAATAGAAGTTAATTTTCACATCAGTTTCTGGTTGAGGAGTAGTGCTTTCTGCATCTCGGGAAAATCTTGATAAGAACACTGGCTATTGCATTTTAAAGGAAACTCATATTTTTTATGTAGTTGTATAAATCATATAAATAAATATAGCCAAGTGGCCTGATTATCATTTTTACAAGCCTTCACAATTTTTATGTGAACTTTCATAACACATAAATTACGTGACTTGTATGTCATAATTTACAGAGCCATTCAATTTGGGGAAAATGTAGAGTTCTGTCAAATAGTATACCATCAATCAACCTGGTATCCTATTGATGCTACTGCAGTTCTGTTATGAAGAGAAACTTAAAATCCCATTAGATACCAGTGTTGTCTAGTTTTGAGGTTAATTAGCTGCTTTCAGTTATAGGTTATGAATGGTTCCACTTGAATAATCCACCAAGCTATCAGGCAGAAAGAAAGTTCACGAAACTAATTGACCTTGTCAGTATAATAGAAACACTTACAAATAAAATTCTCCTTGCCAACAGCATTGCAAATGAAAATCCCAGAAGAAACTGTTAGGTCCTGTAACTGTCCTGGAATGCTATGATTCAGTTAGCGGGCTGAATCTGGGTGGAGGTGGGTCATGGTGGGTGGGAGTTGAGAGGAGGAAATGTAGGGAGGCAGGAGGGAGAGTTTTGGAGGGAAATTAATCAGCCAGAACAATTAAGAGAAATATACATTTTTAGACATGATTTTGACCATCTTGAATCTCCAGAGAGTAGTGTGTTTAAAGTTCTAACGTTTTCACTCTTGTTTTGCAGCTCAAGCCCTTTTGTACAGATTTGATAGTCGTTATTGCAGTGAACTCTTTTTTGGAAGTTAACGCATCTCTGGCAAACAGTTTGGTAATGAGGATGAGACACGTCTGTCATCCTGAAGTCTTGCTTTATTTACATGTATATTAATGTGAGACAAATACTATTTAGGGCACCGTTGCACCCTTCCATCCAAGATGGCTTTTTCTGGTGTTTGTTTGTTAGCATAAGCTTGGATTTGTGCCAACGTGGGAACAGGGAGGAACGTTGGGAAGAGGCAGAGAGAGAACTTGCCGTTCATGACAAATTTTGGTAATTTGTTTTTCTCTTTCTTGGGAGGAATGATGGCAACCATGTATTTTATTATAGGACCCCCCCAAAGCAATATGTCAAATTTTCTTAAAGTACATTTTTAAAGAAAGTTTGCCAATATCTCAGTGTTCGGTGTTTTAAAGGGGGAAAAAAAGAACTTTAGCTTAAAACATATTTCAATTAATATAGGTTCTCAGTATAGCTACGAGAAACTGTGCCTCCGATATCAGCCCTATTGTAATCCCGTGGAAGGGCGATAACATTCCTGTTATATTTTCTTTTGAAAGAGGCATTTTTTTTCTGCTATAAGAAAAAGACAGTCAAATTGTTAAACAGGCTTCAAAAATAATAATAAAAAAAGATTTATAATGGAAAGAATTGATGGTATATTTCACCTCGAGTATGAAAGACAATGTGTAGTAAGGGGTTTTGTGGTTTCACAGCTCAGTGCATGTGTTTGAAAGCTTTCTCTCAGCAACGTGGGTGGCAGGTTATGCTACCATATAATGTATTGTAGTTGGCTCGCCACACTCGTCAGGCTTAGTGTTCAACCATTCGGAAAATTTTCCCATTGTTCTATCATGTGAACCAAGACTAGTGTTGAATTCCCAATAACGTACCAAAAAAAAAAAAAAAAAAAAAGGTTTAATTAGAAAGTCTGAAATTTGATTACATCTTTTTTTTGAATATATAGGTTAGTCTTATCTATTTCAAGGATTTTTCTATCAAGAAGATGTATCGACATCAAAACTTCATTTCATCCTTTCTAAAAATCGGTTTTACAGAAACTTGTATAGTGAATCTTGCCCTTTTCTCTGTGTTAACACTCTATTTCCATCTTAAGCATTTTGCTTTAGATGGACCGTGGCTCTTGGCAGCTAGTGCGTTTTCAGCAAATAATACTGTTTCTAGTAAGAGTTGCAGAGGGGGAAAAAAAGACTTAGTGTGAGGTCCTTGTAAACTGAACCTTTGGAACATTATTTCTTCTCCCCCCTTTTGTGCTGCTTCTCTATTTGTGTAATGGTTATAAATTACATCATCTGAAAAGAAGAATCAAAAACATTTTGTTTTGTTACTTTTGCAGTGGGTTTTTTCCTTCACCTGCTAGGTTACAGATGCACAGAGAAATAAGCCATTATGGTATTGCCATTCCATCGCGCCACCTCTAGCGCTAATCCAAAAAACCAGCAAACCGCCTGCCGGTTGTCTGCAGTCTGCTTGTGTGAACAGCAGTGTCTGCTGTTCACACGTCATTTTTTTTTGCCCAGTGTTCCTCTTGGAATAAAGACTCTGTTTTCTGAGTGTGGTGCCACATTCGTTGATCCTTAGATTTTAAACTTGGGAGGATTTCTCTTGATAGGCTCAGTCGCCCTGGATGTGTATGTGTATTATGTTGCTGTTGAAGTAGAGAAAAGACGTGTATGTTTATGTACTAGAGAAGGAACAATTTTTAATGAAATTAGAAAGCATTAAAGGTGAGAAATACCACTTTTTTTTTTGAAGAGATATGTGAAGAACGATTGATTTGAATGTTGACTTTTACCCTTTAAGTCCATTTTATTTATAAAGTGACCTGTATCTCGATTAGGTGAATAGAAAAATATCATAAATTTGTCTTGTATTTCACTTGAAATTCAGATACCTAAACATGGTGACTTCTTGGCAGTATTGTTTCATGTTAGCAAAAGTTTTCAACTAACCCTCATTTCTCTAATCAAGGAATATATTATATTCAAAAGGATATTTACGGATTATCAAATTAATATTTTTCATTTACTGTCTTTCATTTTGACTCTCACTGTCCTGCTGGACGCTATATGAGATACACACAGCAAAGTTGCAAAATATATTCCAGTGTGTTGGTAGTCTCAGCCTTTTGTGTAGACTCATCAGATAGCAAAAAGAAAAAGGATTCACCAGATAATAAGAAACTTCAGGCTTAAATTTGGTGAAATGAAAATATATGTCCACGGTCTCCCACGTTTATCTGTTAGGATCATTTGTTTTTTAGAAACTTCTCAAGTAGATAATAAAGAGTAAATAATAAAGTTATATGATAATAGGAATAGTAGGTTATAAGCCTAAATGTCTTTGCTTACTCTGGGTTTTTACCCATTTCAACATTTTTTCAGTGATAGGTAACTTCAGGTGTCTCTGAATTTCACTTGGAGTTTCTTGATCAGTTACAATGCACCCTTACACATGACAGTAATTATATGAATCTTTTAGGTGTTGTTTCTTATAATCATCAGAATGAGATTGCTGTCTGTCTGGGGCCAGATATTACATGTAATCAGTAAATCCAGTAGATGATGATGGCTCATCTCTCACACTTTCTCTGCAATTTGCTTATTGTCTTAACCTGTCTTTCCGTCCAGTGGATGGGAGATTGTTATCTAGAGAAGCTGTAGCTCACATGTGCCTCCAGGAAGGGGAAGGAAAAGCTCCAAGTCCTTACAGGCTCATTGTCTGGGGTGGAAGGTGCTGAGTCTCTGTGTGCCAGGAAGCCTAATGGCTCACAGAGCAGCCTGGCGCTCTGCCATTTCCCCTCAGAGCTGTTTGGTGTGCTTGTGAATAGAACAGAAATGCCTTTGCTTTTTCTACTCAGTTGTCACTGATTCAGTTTTCGGAAACAGGTTACCATTTTTCTCAAAATGATGGTAATTCACATCAAGATGAAGTCAAACTTCATAGTATCTCAGTGATACGCAGGAGTAAACGACTGACTTCTTACTCCCACATACTCGCCTTGTGTAATTTCACCATGACTGTTCTAGACAGATGTTCTAGATTTAGCTACACACTTTAGAAAGTAAATTACGAGTGTGTTTTGGGTACTTTTTATACTTTCACAAAGGAAATCTGATAGTTTGTGAATTATGATGCCGCTTGAAATCCTAGATCTTGTGAGCAGTGTGCATGGAGGGAACTATTTCATCTGTTCTGAAAACCTGCTGTCGAGAATACCGGAGGTGTTTGCATTGTAATTTGTCATATAACTGGAAATTGTAATGCAACTGTGTACTGGGTTGTCACCTCTCCTGCACTTGTAACAAGAACTTCATTTGTTGTCGTCACGTTTTATTTCTGTGTCCGTGACTAATGGGAAACAGTAAGTACCGTGGAATGTCCACACATTTGAGTTCCATTTTCCCCATTTCCCTTCGTTCCACATCTTTAGCACGTATAGAAGTACAGCTTTTGAATCTTCAATATTTAGCCATCTCAGAATGTATTTTAGCTTATTTTTATTCTAGACAGGCATTTGTGGGAGCGCCCTTGTGGCTCAGGCCGCTGAGGTGGCTAAGGTGCAGACCACGTAAAGCTCAAGGAGCTGGGGTTGTGACCGGGGGCCGGGGACTGAGGGAGACATTGCATCGTTGCTTTGTGAAAGTTCATATTTTTGGCATAAAAGCTACTTTCTAATCCTGCCTCCAGTCTTGACCAGCTCCAGGCCGTTGACAAATTACATGTTCCCCCCCGCTATCCAAAAGTAGAATGTTCCTACTGGTATGATAGGGTAGCTTATATTTGGGGTCTCAGAATGCTATTACTATGAATTTATATTTTAAAAAATTACGAGTGTTCCTAGGGTCCTCCCCCGCCCCCCAAATAACCTACTACATCACACCAAAGAGGGACTTCTGCTTCCGGAGAGGGAAGTAAACCTGTGTGCAGCCTCTCTGGGTTTCAGGTGCCTCTGCTGTAAATTAGAGATGTGGTGCTCAGGTGATTACAACCTAGGTATGTCAGGTGCCTGGCACAGCGCGGCAGCTCAGTAAGTGGTAACAGAATGGATCGAAGCCATGAAAACTGAAGGTGTCTATAGGCTCTTAAAGCATACACTAGAGTGCTTTCGTTCATAATCTTGTGAAATTGGGAATTTTAGCTACACATAATTATTGGATAAACACATCTTTGATAAAGATTCAGAGCATGGGCTTTGCAGTCATCTGCTGGGATTTGAATTCCTGCTGAGCCTTGGACAATTAGATTCCCTGTGTCTCAGATTGCTTATATGCAAAATGAAGATCAAGATCATGTACCTCAAGGGCTGTGCAAGGCTGAAATAGTGCCTGGCAAAGAGTAAGTGCTCCAGATAGGTTCCTTGTTGTTTGCTACTATTATCTCATAGAGAAGAAAGAGTCATAAAGCCAGAAAACTTGAATGGACTGCCTTAATTCATGGATGTCTTTTCATTCACTCCTAAGTAGTTCCCATTAGTTCTCTTTTCAGGCCCCTTCAGAGCTCCATATCGCCTTAAAGTCTTTTTAAGATTATACTGCAGTCAGAATTCTGCTTTTTTATTTTTACCACCATAGGATTGTGATCATCTTTTTAAAGTTTTCGGAGGTTATTTGATGAAAAGCATCTTTTGAGTTTGTTGCCTGCTTATAGGGCTTGCCTTAGCATTTTGACAGGTGTTTTGAAGGCAGTTTGATTGTGAAAAGATTTTTTAAAGACATCATTTCTATATTAAACATTTTTTTTTAAGTAATAGGGTCTCCAAGTATCCTGCTTCCACTGGATTTTCTAGATAAGCAGTTATTTACTTGGTAGTCGTATGATTTATGTAAAAGGTGTTGTGTAGTGATTCTGTAGGATCTTAAAATCCTGATTCCCCCACCTATTTTTCAGTAGTTCATAATCCAGCGCAGCATCTGCCTGTTGCCTTAGATGACCGATGCGTGTATCTCGTTACCTTTAACCTTTCGTTGTTCGGGGATTGATTTATGGTTAAGATTTATGGTGGCAGAAGGACAGTGTTCTTTTCCAGTTGTTGCACCTGCAGAGGTACTCATGTATACGATGACTCTAAACCTGTGTGTGTGTGTGTGTGTGTGTGTGTGTGTGTGTACACACATATGTCTAAGAATGTCTCATCTCTATCATACACACAAATCTCATACAAAAATATCTTTCATTTTTGTTCCAGGATAAAAGATAAATCAGTGTAGGATGTAAATGAATGTGCATTCATTTCTTTTGAGAGCTCATTTAATAGAAAGTTGTAATCTACCTGGAATATCAAGGACGGGGAAGAAGCTAAGCCTCACGATACAGCACGAGACGCTGTGTGCATGTGTTCGTTTCTGCACTGGTTTCTTTTGTGTTCAGTGCTCTTTCCTCCCCAAACTGCTAAAACACCCTCCCTGTTTATGAGTGGGTAACCGAGTTAATGTAAGACCAGGAACTCTGTGTTCATCCCAGAAGCTGGGAGGATACCCACTTCCCTTCCTGTCACAACCCTTTCCCTACTCTCCGGAAGTAGTAACCACTGTCCTAACTTTTTGTGAAAATTTCCTTAGCTTTCTCCATGGCGTTACCCACATATGCCTCCCTAAGCGATGGTTGATGCCAAGTTTTGAGCTCTGAACGCTTTAGACTTTGTGTCACCAGATTTCTTCTGTTTTTGCCACCTTGATGAGTCCTAGTCATTAATTTTTAGTAACACTAACAACTGACTTTTTTTAAGTTAAAATTTTTTAAGGTTAACATGTATTTTTTTACATGTATGTAGGTTAAATGTCTTTTCAGATTGCAAAAGCATTTATAATGATAGCATTTCTCTCTCCCACACTCCCACCCTGCTCCTTGGGAACAATCCTCTTGTTTATTTTAAGCTTTTTTTTTCTCTTCTGCATTTGATTTTGTATTTTTAAATAACATACATGCATATGTCTAGAATAGATATACGTAATTCTAAGTATGATCTACTGCTATCTTTCCATGAAATATCAGGATCGAATCCTATCTCCTATTTCTTCTCTTAAATATTCCCCTTCTCTTCATCTTCCTTTTATAACTTTCTTTAGTGTTTGTTAAAATCATACACATTATCACCATTTAACTATTCTTTATACTTATTGACTCGTGTCATGTCCTTTTAGATATTTTATTTTGTTTTACTAGAATTAATAGTTGCTTCATTTTTCTTAATTTTTAAAGTGTTAATCATTTATCAGTGTGCTCCTTAAGTCTCTGAGATGTATAAAATGCCTCTAAAAGTAGTTATACATATTCTCTCAATTCCACATTTTTTCTGGGAAACCTTCCTGGGCCTCCAAGTCAGCTGCTATGTCAGGGGAAGTTTAGTCCGAGAAATAGAATGTACCTGGCTATGGCTAATACGGATTTGCTGTCGGGGTTTTCTTACAAATAAGAATTAGCTAAGTGAGTCTTGAAGATTGGTTTCCACGTCTCACATAGGAGCTGCGGGTCCACAGGGCCTGGAGTGAAGGAACGAAGGTGCTGTACGTGGTGGAGAACCAGGAGAGCTGGAACCCAGGAGCATGAACAGGTGAACTGCAGTCTGGGCCAGATCTCTTGGCCTCCAGCCTTGTGACCAGAGTGTCCTGTGTTCAGGTCACTTCATCCTCGTGTTGGTCCTTTGTCCCCCGTTTGTTGCTTACAGGCCTCACAAGAGCGTGGTCAGGTAGGACCGTCACGTCTTTGCACATGTGTCACCTTATCCATGAGGCCTTTCTGGCCACCTGATTTAACACTGCACACACCTGCCCCCATGCTTCTGACCCTTTGTTCCCTGCTCTGTTTTCCCCTCTAGTTCTTTTATCCTTGTAAAACTTCATTACCAAATATACTACATAATCACTTATTTATTGTATTTGTCATTTATTTTCTGTCTTCCCTTAATAGAATATCACTCCATGAGAGCAGGGGTTTTGTTCTTGTTTTTGTTTTCAGTGATATGTTCCAAGCAGCTAGAATAGTGCCTCTCACAAAACAGACCTTTAATGAATATTTGTTAAACTGGGGACACTCACATCATTATCTGTAGGTCTTTTCTCTAGACATTTATTTTCTTTCCCAGAAAGTAAGATTTCCTTCTCTGGCCTGGAGGCCATGACAGGGCAGAGTGGGTGGGATGTGGAAGGAGGCTGGGGAGACCTGCCTGGTACTCCACATTCTCGTGCAAGATGAAAGGAGCTGGGACCCGGCTAAGTATGCTGGCGTTGCCCACTACCTTTGTCCTTGAGGAGCATCTGCTGTCTGACCTCATTTTACCTGAATCCCAAGCCCCTCATCTTTAACCTGTCCACACAATAAAACTCTAGAGTGTGTTCTGTAAGAGAGGAGAAGGGACAAAGATCTGGGTTCTGACTCCCTTCTGCAGTGTGCAGCTGATTTCCTGCTTGCTTGTTTGGAAATGCACCCCTGCCTTCAGAACGGCCCAGCACTTCCAGTTTCAGAGTCACTGGGGTGCTTTTGTGAATGTATACACTTTTCCGATTCCTCAGCTGTCATTTTAGTTGAGTTTTGAGAGTCCACTATTGATCCTAAACTATTTGCAAAACATTCTTAAACTCTATTAGTCAAAATGGTAATTGCCTAAGACTTAATAGTGATTAGATATATTTATTGATTACTTAAATACATTAATTTCCAACACATTGATGATTTTCTCATTTTCCTCCTGTTTCTAGTTCCCAGTCCATAGCCAGTGCACAGTTTGTTGACTGAAAGAACAGATTTTACGACTGAATTAGAAATGTAGTGTAATGGCATTTTAATATATCGTTCGTAAAGTTTATATTTGATATACTACTTTTTATTCATATACTTGTGTAGTAAGGAGCTCTAAAAATCTTAGAATCTTGGAGGTTTTACTTTTTGTTCATTGTTAAGGTTCATTTTTTATTTACCCGGAGGGTCGATTATTCCAACCAGAAGTTCCTTCCTCTGAGCTCCTGTGTACCCCTAGAATACTAGTTTCCACTTCTGCTGTAGCAACTTAGCACACACTTAATGGCTCAAAGAATCATTTATTATTTTATAGTGCTGGGGGTTAGAAATCCAAAGTGAACCTTATGGAATGAAAGTAAGGTATGAGCCAGCTGCAATTCTTTCCTGAAAGTACTAGGGGAGAACTCTTCTTCGTTTTCCAGCCTCTGGAGGCTGTCCTCTGACCTCGGCTTGTGGTTCCATCTCGCTAACCTTTGCTTCCCTTATCACATCGCCGGTCTCTCTGTCTGCCTCTTCTAATTTCGGCCATCCCTGTACACTCTGATAATCCTCTCATCTCAAGATCTTTAACTTGATCACATCTGCCAAGTCCCTGTGGCCATGTAATTTTGCACTGTCATAGGTTTTAGAGAAGAAGGTGGACATTTTGAGGGGCCCATTCTGCCTGCTGCACCTTTAATTTAGAATCACTGAATGTCACAGCTGGAAGAGACCCTGGATGATAATTTATCTGATCCTTTACCTTGAGCGGTGCTGTGGTTAAGAGCGTCAACGGCCCATGAGTCAGAAATCTGCACATAACTTCTGACTCCTCAGAACCTAACTATGAAGAGCTTGTTGTTGACTGGAAGCCTCACTGATAATAGAAGCTGTTGATTAGCACGTAAAGTAAGCCAGAGGGAAAAAATGTTAAGAACATTTTTTTTCATTTTTTGTTGTAGTAACTTTTTCAATAATGCACATTAAAATAAACTCATATGTATGGAAATCTTAAGAGAAAATACATTTACAGCACTGTACTGTATTTATTGATGCCGCGCGCTTCTGTCATCTGCTCGTAAGAAAATCTGTGTCTAAGTGTATCTGTAGTCTTCAGACCCAGGGTGTTCGGGGTCAGGCTGTATTTCATGTGTGAAAACAGAATGAAGCCAGAGAGTTGGGGTTTGCTTTGTTTTGATTTTGGTGGTAGTTGTCTTTTTAAGGTTATAAACAGGCCTTATTCCTTTTATTCTTGTTTGTAGGCTTAACTATATTGGACTAGCACCTTGGACATTGAAGTGCTCAGTGTTTGTTGCTTGAATGAGTAGAAGGTTAATGACGGAAACCAGCTAGATCTGCAATCTGACTCATTTTAGCAGTGCTGGTGGGAATTTGTAAAGAGCCACTGACTCAAAATAGCATCGGGGAAGATTAATTTACTCTTATATTTTGTAGTTACAAGGAGGAAGTCATTTAGTCTTAAAAATGCCTTTAAAAAAAAAAAGGTTCTGGTTACCTCTTACTCCATTTCTACTTTCATCTCTCCACCTTTCTTCTCCATAAAACAACAAAAGAATGAAAGGAAGAATAAAACAAATAAAAAGAAGAAAAGAAGGGAGAGAAGGGAGGAGTTCTTGGATAACTCATGGAACCCAGATTTGGATTCTTTGAAACGCCCCACCTTTTGCCTGTGTTAAGATTAATCCATAGTTCATACGTGTTCAGTCACTGAGATCACTTCAAAACCAATATTTATCTTTTAATAATTACTTTATGACTATAGGAAAATGTATAGAAAATTAGATTTACCTTTTGACTTATAATTTTCCTTTTTTTGTTCAAGAAGGACTGATTAAAATAAAATTTAAAAATTTGATCATGTCATTTCTTACTGAATAACATTTTAAAAAGTCTACATTTTAGGTGACACTATCTTCCAGACTAGATAGATCAATTGCTGTTTGTCAAGGGGGTAAATTCTTCATCTGATGCTCCTTTAATGACTGACTTTACTTTGTTAAATTTGTAAAATTTATATAATTTATGTAGCACCTAATTTGTTGTCATGTGAGTTTGGATGTGTTAGGCATGGTCCTTAAAATACAATAAACTGGAAGCATAACGTTGGAGTCTTTTCTTACTTACATCCGCATGATCTTCCACGCCTGTATTATGCATGTCTTATTCTAATTTTGTACATTATACATGTTTCTATAAACACTAGCACTGCATACATCTATTTTTATTTTGTCCTTTTTTTTTTTTTTTTATTTTTTGATGAAGCAAGGCAGGCAGGAAAGGAGAGGAGGAAGAGGCACTTTACTTATTTGTTCGCTTTTGGTTATGACCACCAGCCCTGGCTCTCCAACCTGTCCTGGGTCTCCAACTTTTATGGGGTCTGTGTCCCAGCTCTTGACTTAGCACTGGAGCCACCACCTTTTTTTTTTTTTCTTTCTTAGGATGATACCTGTAAAATGTTTAGCAACTGAAAAAGTGAACCATAGTAAAGTACCAATACCTGGTAATGATTATCATATTGTCATTCTTGTAGAGACCAGAATGTTTGTTATAAGTCATTTTTTTGTAATTGCATTCGTTGGATGAAATCATAATCTGTCTTGTCTTTTCTTCACAGCAACTTGAATTGGTGGAACCGAGCGGCTGGATCCATGTTCCCTTAACTGATAATCATAAGAAGCCAACACGCACATTCATGATACAGATTGCTGTTCTAGCTAATCACCAAAACGGAAGAGACACCCACATGAGACAAATTAAAATATACACTCCAGTGGAAGAGAGCTCCATTGGCAAGTTTCCCAGATGTACAACTATTGATTTCATGATGTATCGTTCAGTGAGGTGACCTGAAGACATAACAGAAGTCAGTAAGCATACCTGGTTTTATCTGCTCAGTTAATATAATATCTTGTGTCTTTAATTAAAGAGAGCATCAGTTATTTTTCAATTTTGTATGCATTTAAAAGCATTTGATTGTAACTTTAATAAATAGGTTTTGGTTCATACTGTCTTTATTTTTTAGCATATAATGAAGTTCACATATTTTACTTTATTAAAAATGAATGTGAAGCCAATCATGACATTTCCCTTACATTAAAAGAAAACCCATTAAACTGAAAATTTTAAGATATGCACAATTTTTTACTAGCTGATTATTTCAAATAGTGACCATGCATTATAGTAATGACTAACTGCATGTTTGGGAACGAGACTATATTTTATCAATAGATTTTTTTTTTTTAAGAGGCCAATATTCTCTCTTTTTTTTTTCTGTTCAGAAAAGGCTTATTCTTTTACTGCTGGGCCTTTTTTAAAACAATGTCCAAATAAGATTTGCATGAGGTATCTGATAAGAACCATTCTCATTCTGGGGAATTTTTTAAAAATACTTTTTATTGTATTAATTGTAGTACACATTAATATAATGTCTATGTTTAGGTTCCCCATTCCTTAGATATATGTCGACACACCCTGCCCTCCACCACATCACAAGTGTTCTTCCCCATTGTCCTGTGGGCTCCACCACCATTTTACCCTGCTCGCCCCATTCCCTTTTGGTCATCTCAGTTCTGATCCATATGTTCCAGCCTTGGTTTTGTTTCAACTGTTCCTTTGTTTTGTCTATTCACATTCCACCTGTGAGTGGGGTCATCTGGTGTCTATCTTTCTTCTTTTGACTTGTTTCACTTAGCATCATCCCCTCTAGATCCATCCGTGTTGAGTCAATGACAGGTTTTATCTCTTCTAAGGGCTGTGTAGTCTTCCATTGTGTATATGGACCACATCTTCTTGATCCATTCATCTGACGCTGGGCACTTAGGTAGTTTCCAGTTCTTAGCTCTTGTGAATAGGGCCACAGTAAACATGGGGGTGCAGACATCTCTGCGGATGGGCGCTTTTGTATCTTTTGGGGAGATGCCCAGAAGTGGAATGACGGGATCATATGGGATTGCCATCTTCAGTTTTTTGAAGAATACCCTAACCGTTTTCCGTAGGGGGTTGCACCAATTTGCACTCCCACCAACAGTGCAAAAGTGTTCCCTTTTCTCTACATCATCACCAGCATTTGTTGTTTCCAGACTTTTGGATAATAGCCTGTCTCTGAGGTGCAAGGTGATAATCTCATTGTTGTTTTAATTTGCATTTCCCTGATAGCCAGTGATTAGGAACATAATTTCATGTGCCCGTTGGCCATCTGGATATCCTCTTCAGAAAGTGTCTCTCCAGTTCCTCCTCCCACTTTTTGATGGGATTGCCTGTTTGTCTGCTGTTGACTTTTATGAGTTCTTTGTATGTTTCAGATATTAAGCCTTTGTTGGAAATATTGAATGCAAATACTTTCTCCCAGTTAGTAGGTTTCCTTTTGGTTTTGGTGATGTTTTCTTTTGTTGTGAAGAAGTTCCTTAGTTTAATGTAGTCCAAGCTATTTATTTCTGTTTTAGTGTCCCTTGATGGTGGAGTTGAGTCCCCAAAAGCCTCTTTATGACTGATGTCATGGAAAGTCTTTTCTTTGTTGTCTTCTAAAAACTTTATGGTTTCTGGTCTTAGGTCCAAGTCTCTAGTCCATTTTAAGTGAATTTTTGTGAATGGTGTTAGAGAGTGTGGGGAATATTTTAATCGTGTCATAAACTTTAATGAAGTACTTTCAACCCCAGGAGTTCTCTGTATTCGGATATTATGGCAGAGATTGCCGATATAATCCTCTCTTTATCCCAATTCTAGTGCTGCTTGTAGAGTTAGTTTCAGATTTATATCTAATGCTGAAACTTTACCTGAGAGATAACATGGCTGCGAAAAACCTTTAAATATACAAAGGTTATTTTTATATATAAAAAGGTTTCCATGGATTAGTGAGTAGATTTGATTCTGTATGCTTTATGTACATACGTGTATGTATGTACACACACACATAATTTCCATGGAGGACAATTATTTGGCCACACAACTTCCCCCAGAATGACTCTTGTTTCAGAAAGATTCCTCGGTGGTTCTCGTGTTATGTAGACTGAAGTTTTATGTAGTAAACGTTAAAAAATAATTACGTTTGCTTTATTCTGGCAGAGAGTCCTAATTTACATGACCGCTATGTTATATTTTTTTTAAAGCTTTCACTTTTTCACTCAGCAAAACTACTGCTCTTTGTAGGAAAGAAAGAATTTGATCATTTTCATTTTGTTATCTCTGAGGAAAGAAACATGGTAGAGAATCTATAAGGTCTCCCAAAAGTCTGTAATGTAAACTCCTTTGGGATCAGCAAATTAATCCATGTATAAATGTGGGATGCTGAGATGAGAGAACTGAAGGAAAACATTCGAGTAGGAATTAGAAGAAAAGGAGACGATCAAAGAAATGAAGATAGATAGCAATATACACTAGACACTCACTGTATTAGATGTTTAGCTTTAGTTTTATAAGGGAAACGTTCATGTAAAAAATAGGATGTTAGTCTGAGACAGAGAAATTAATTAAAAAATACAAGAGATTCTCTTAGTAGTAATGTTACTACCTGCTAACTGCTCTTTAAAAGAGTAACTTGGAAGAAAAAAGGAGGGAGATGAGTTAGCACTTACATGATTGAACCTGTTATCTTCTGCTACTGATGGTTTGCAGTGAGACTACTAAAGTCAGAAAGGATTAAGAAGAATGCTGAGAAAATCAGTACATTTTCTGATTCCATTCCCTTTCTGTAGCTTTTATAATGCATGGGAATACACCTTATAATGCATGAGAAAACTTGGTAGCTGAGTATTATAGAGATGAAACTTTCCCTCATCATAAGAATTATTTAAAGTACGGATAGATCATGTATTTCATTAACAAACCATAATCACCTAGAACAGTCACATTTCTCTTGCAGAAGTGCAAATTGCATATCCAAAAAGTTGGTATTTAGAATGTAGAATTATAACAACATTAAGAAGGTAAACAACCCCGTTAAAAATGAACAAAAGATTTGAAAGAAGACATCCAGTTGACAAAATAAGCATGTGACAAAAAGCTCAGGTTCCTAAGACATTAGTGAAAACCTCACCGAGACATCACTATTAGAATGGCTATAATTAAAAAGACAGTTGCAAACGTTGGCAAAGAAATGGAGGAGCTGGATCTCACAGTAACAGCAAGGATGTAGTTAATGTATAAGCACTTTGGAAAATAGTTTAGTCATTTCTTAAGATGTTAAATTACATCCCCCAGGTAACCCAGCCATTCCTCCCGACAAGGCAGTCTAGGTAATTTCCCCCAGAGAAAAGAAAGCCTGTGTGCATACAGCGACACGCATGGATCTGAGTAGTCATAGAGCTTCATTTGCAATATCTCAAAACTGGAAACAACCCAAATGTTGATCAACTGGAGATTTTGTAAACAAATTGTGGTATATCCGCATAATAGAACAGGACTCAGCAGTGAAAGTGAACGGGAAATTAGCAAGGGCAGCAGCATGGGTAAATGTCCAAAATAATTATGCTGAGAGATGTCATACAAACAGTGCATACTTTATGATTCTACTTTTTTGTTAAGTCTAGAAAATACAAACATATCAAGTGACCACAGAACAGTGGTGGTGTTGGGAATGGGGGAAAGTAAAAAGGAATGTACTGTTTGCGGGGGATAGTGGCGATATTCGTATTCTTGACTGGACTGGTTTGAAGGATATAAGCATGGTAAGACTTATCAACTATGCTTTTAAATATCTACATTGTATTGCATGTCACTTACACCTCAGTAAAGCTGATTTAAAAATAGCTTTTTCTACCTGTTTTACATAGGAATCATCCAAAGCACTAGATTTGAAGTAGTTATGTTTCTTACTATACTTTTATTTAAAAATAAAAAAGAACTAAATTTGGCAAACCATTTTAATAATTTGTAAGACAACAGTGAATCACTTCATTTAAAATCAGTGCCTATATTTTTTGAGTATTGAGCAAACTGCAGTTAAAAGATTTAACATTTTTTATTTTGCTTATAATCTAAGTATAAGACACTTTCAAAATTAATTTTTTGGCACATCCTGGTGGCCTAGTGGATAAGACCACTGGACACAGTTCACATACATCCCAAAGACTCAGGTTTAAGACCAGGGAAACAACCAAGATGAACAGCTAAATAACAAAAGAAATGCTTCCTTGTCTCTCTTCCTCCCTTCCTGCCTACTGGCCTTCTTTTCTCCCTGCACCTTTCCTTAAAAAGAAAAAAAATCAGTTTATTAACTGAGGAAATATTGTCATAAGAAATTGTATAAAACTGGAATTTTAAAAGATAGCAGCTCAGAGAATAATAAATACAAAAAAGACCACTAGCTATTGGGATTGAATTAGATGTAATCAGGGAGCCACAATAAAGTTGATCGCTTTACAGTGGCTTCCATGCTAGTAGGGAAAAAGATGGCTTTCTGACTAAGCAAGTCAGAAGTTAGAATGCTAAGTTGTCTGATTGATGATTGGTAATGCAGAGAAGTGACTTTGTTTCCTTCCTGCTCAGGAAGATGAAGGGGAAGCTACAGAAGATATTGTGGAGGTGGTGGGATTTTGGAGAGAAACTGTAGTATCAGCTAGTTATTCAGTTACTCTTGAACCCACATTATCTTTGTTTTTATCTGAATAACAGCAGCTAATTTGAAACAGATGGTTTGTGTAGTTAGGATCCAATGATGTTGTGTAGATTCTCATTTGAAGTGTTGCCATGCTTAAAATACAACTCTTGAAAAGCAATTTGAGACTCCATGCCGTTTGCTCTTCTCAACATTATGACTAATTTGGTGCAGATTAATACACTACAGTATGCATTCTTGGAGCTTAAAATTTTATGAATCACATATGAATATCTGCTGTTTCTAATATTTTAGAAAATTTTGCTGTTCTAAAATTCTGAATAAAAATGTTGGCGTCTATAGCATTTGAAATTGAATTCTAGATCGTTAGATTATTTCACTAATGACCTTTTTAAAATGACAATTTGCAAAATGAGTTACATTAAAGCATTAGAGAAAATAATACCTTGTAATTGTAGTTTAATGTGGACATTTTTGCTTTGTAGAGTTTTTTAACCAAGATTTTCTTCTTTTGCCCATATTGGTCTGGCTTCCTCCACTTCTTCTATGGCTCTCTAGAGTACGGTGTTTGGAAACTTCGGGGCTATTTCCCAGCCTTACAAGGAAGCTCTCTGTTTCATGGCCTACCATAGTTGAGTCTCTTTCTCTGCACTGGTAGCCAGAAACCCTTGAAGAGAAATGATGAAGAAGAAAGTCTCAGGTATTAGTTTATTAATTTGCCATGACAATAACTTCCTCTATTCCCAGGACAAATCTTAAGGCTAACTAATTAGAAAACCCCCCACCATACATCCAAGAAAGTGTCTACAATCCATTTAAATTTTATATTAAAAGTTAAAATCTTTTTTTTTTTTTTTTTTTTTTTAGTACCATAAACCCATCTATTTTTCAGTTGGATATGAAATGCCTTCCCTTTATTTAATGGCTAATCCCACAATCGTTGGTTTTGTCTTCTCTGGTGAAAAGAACCCACTGGCTCTTTGGCCAACATAAGCAAAATTACAATGGGTCAATTTAGAAGTGGTCTGCTTGCTTATGAAATCCTTTTCTGAGTGAGTTTTTTATTTCAGCACGTGGTTTCATGTCATGGATGATTGAAGTGTTATATTTACCATCTCCGTGGTTTTAATTACTAAGTTTGTGGCCACGAGCTTTTCTGGGAGCCTGGAGGATGTTCTTCCACTGTGCATTTGCTTTTCTAATGTGGACAGCAAAGGACGTTCTTCTCCTGTGCTCCCAGACTAACTCCCCAAATTGTGATAAACTCTACTCTCAAGCTCAGTCTCCTTCTTATTCTGGCGTTCATTCTGCTGTTGCTGGAGACCCAGATTTGAATAGTCATTTCCTGTCACTGCTACAACTATCAAAATACTCATCGCTTACCAAGGAGCAACATGTCCAAAAGACTGAAGCAGAACGCTGAGCCAGCTATTTGTTTTCACATGTTGAAATGTCTAAGTATCACATGTTTAATGGCTATGGAGGCAAATGAAGTAGAGGGTAACCTGGTGGGGGATAAAGAGGCTGATAACAAGCTGTCCAGTCAGGTGTTTGCCAGAAACAAAGGAAAGGCCACGTTCCAGTGACTTAAAAACAGGGCCTGTATTTTAATGGTAGCATTCGGTAGCTAATAGATGTAAGGAACCTATGTTTTGGAAGTTTTCTTTTATCTTTTTCTAAATCATCCGACTGTTCAGAACAGAATAGATTATTTCTTGAAATTTTCGGTGGTTAGACTGGTCATTGGAATTATGACTCTTTTCTTTCATATTTCCATTCTGGACCTCCAAGTCCTGTAAATTCTTCCTCTGCTATTCTGTATTGATTATCACTTTTTTAGGTTCATCCCATTCACGTTATTCTTGTTAATATCAGGAAGTTCCACGCTGGACCATTGGTCTGACGGCTAAGATAAAATTATGCATCAGTGTTTCATCATATGGCTTCTGTAAATGTCTGTACTGCTTCCACATTACCTGTGTAAACTTACCTGTGTAAATAAACCCGAAGTCTTCTGGCATCGGTCCAAAGCCATACATTTTCCTTGTCTGCCATCACCTTTCACTAGTCTCATCTTTTTGCTCTAGCCAAGCAAATATGCTTGTCTGTTTTTTGCACACAACTTACTCATTTCTACTTTTGTTATCTTAAATGTAACATCAAGTGACCTTTAATTTTCTCAGTATTCCTTCAGTTGATACCACTTTTCTGAACTATTGCAAAAGTCACTCCTTTGAATGCCTTTACTTATTTGATTTCAGTGTTATTTTTGTTTATTCCTTTATTGTAAATCCCTTCAGTAATATGTAACCGTGCTCTGTATTAACTTAGGAGTATTTTGCTGTGTATATTGCTAGCCCTTGAAGAAAAGGAATCAGTTTTCTCTTTATTTGCGTTGTTAGAAATCTTAACATTCATCCATCTGGGCCTGCATAAATACTCATTGCTTTTCTTTTATAAAATCTTACATTGACATAAATACATTAACATCATTTTTGTAAAATCACTGTGTCAGGAATACACCCTACCAGTGACTTGAACAATTTTTTTTATTTCTCCTCTATTAAGAAGTATAGAGGTCTATAGATGCTTGATTGATTAAAGAGCTTAGTACCAGGGACTTTCTGGGATTTTGTTAGCTATTCTCTCATAGTCAAAAAGTCACTGATTGAACCTTAGCTCTCACGTTGACACTAGAGAAAGAAGGGAGGAGAGTAGCGCTGGCCACCTCTCTCCTCTTTGGAGGAAAAAAGCTTCCTTTGCCTGAAGGGGAGGCAAGTTTGGGGAAGAAGGAATAGGAGTGTCATAGTTGACTTACCAAATGGCTGTTTTTCAGGACTGGAGGAATAACAGAGAGCATTTGCCACACAGCCTGTCTAAGCTCTGGCGTTCTCATCTGTGAACTGGAAATAATAACAATACAACTCAGAGGACTGAGAGAATAAAAAGAAGCACTTAACACAGTGCCTGACATGGTATTCAATAAATTGTAATTATTAATTATTAATTATTAATATTTTGTCTTCCATTTATATTATTTGATCTGAGAAAGAGAAGTGGCTGTTTTTACCTCTTCCTTTATAAATTCTGCTGGGCTTAATAATAATTGCTAGTTCTGCTGCATTATATGTAGGTAGCCTTAGAATCGTTTTTTGTTTTTGGTTTTGGTTTTTTTTTTTTGCTTTATCATATGTATACTAACACCTCGCTATAATAGGAATCATATAAAATGAATTTTATATGATTTTTTTTTTATCACTCAGAACAGAATCTCTGAATACTGCAAATTCTTTACAGTGGATGACAACTAAAGCATACTTTTCACCAGATTGCCTACATTATCCTTTTGAACCCATGCAAAATGTTACAAGTCTATTTCTTATGTAAAGGGAAGCTGTATTTTTATACCCATACCTTTATATGATTCATATATTTATATGCTTTAGTGAAACTTCAGAAAAAAGAAAGGAGACAATATAGGTAGTTAATACCCACATTCATGATAAGTATAAAGGAAACTATGAGATAAAAAAGTATTTTGAAACAATTTTATATGCATTAATATTTATCATATATAATTATCTAAGACTAGACCATGGTGGAGCTTATCAGAAATTTGCCTGGGATAGAAAGGTGGGTGGAAATCTGTCCTTTCACCCGGGTGTTCCTTAGAGGATGATGCTTATGGAGTCAGAAATGTCCACCCAATTTTGACACATTGTTCCAGGTTTCCTCCTTCCATTCCAGAGGTTTAGATAATAATGGAATTCCTGGATGAATCTATTTGTAAGCAAGGTCATCAGAAATCATACACAGCTCCAAATCAGGCTCTCCAGTGGCCACTACAAAAATATTTGAATTCTTAGAATATGGCAAGTTATATGTTTAAATAAAATCATCATTAGTAGGAACACAATTTGATTCCTCTGGGTCCAATTTGTGCTTGTCTTAGGTCTAATTACTTTTGGATTCAAAATGAGAAAGCCTTGTCTTAAAACTGAAGAAATCTTTGAAACAATCTTACTTTGCTATCCTTTTAAAGGTTTGTCAGCTGACGCATGAAAAGTACACTGGTGAGATGAAACAGCATAATGTGAGAAGTTTCTGGTTTTAAATAATAGTAATTATTTTGCCTATAATTTTGTGACTAGCGAATGAAATAAGAGGGAATATTTTAATAGAAAGGTTCTATGTGTAAAATACCTCTTATTTGCAAACTAAAAAGTTTGAGAAGTAATTCTGTAATGTGAGAATTAGATGAGCCCCCAAGTCCTGTCTCCTGTAATCTTTGCCCAACTTTGTCAGCATTTTCCTGTGTGTGTGTGTGTGTTACAACATAAACACATTTAGGCAACCTCTGTGACTTCAGCACTAAGGCAGCCTGCTGGGTGCCAAGCGAAGTCTATGGACTCAGGTTCGAGACCTGGGGTTGGAGGTATAAAATTAGAGAGAGAATTAAACATAAATACAGTGAAGTTTGCCAAACACCATGTCACCAACTTAGGTCAAAGTAGACACCCACGAACATGCGGAAGATAAAGTGCCTCAGTGCCTGGGAAAGCCCCCTCATCTCCCTCTCAGTCAAGCTTTCCTTCCTCCTCTTCCAGATTAGCCTCTATTCCAAGTTAAGTAGTGTAGCTCAATTTCATGTCTGTGGAAGGTAATAGACATTACGTACATATGCCTGTACAAGTGTGCAGTCACTGTTTTATGTTTTACCCAGATCTCCAATCCCAGGCGGGTCCATAGGCTTTGCATGGCCTGCGCTTAGTCGTCTCACCTGCCAGAGCCAGGGGGTGCGCCCTTCAATGTACAATAGAGTTTCTTTTGTATTGGTTTTCTTTCACTTGGCATGATTTTTTTTTTCAATACATTTACATATACTGTATTATGCTATATATATAACAAATTATGTGGCATAAAATATTTGCACATGACTCCATGTAGCTATAATTTGTTCATTTTTTAGTTCTGTATATAGTATTCTATCAGAGGAATACACCCCGATTTATTTACCCATTCTACTGTTGGTTACTGGAGTTTTCTCTTTGAGGATATTACCAGTATTAGTGTTATAACTTCTGGTACCCGTCTCTTGCCTCATAATGCCTGTATGTTTGTCAGGGGTCAAATACCTGGCTCAAAGGGTAGATGTCTGCTCATTCTGTTTCAGATAATGCCAGATCATTTTCCAAAAGCAGATGTACTTGTTCACAGTTCACTAGTGGGATGAGAATAACTTTTGTCCCACATACTCATCAATCTTTAACATTGTTGATCTTTTAAATTTTAGCCATTTTGGTAGGTAATTTTAATTTTTAATTTTAATTTTCTTTTCCCTAATAACTAATGAGGTTAAGTCACTTTTCAAAAGCGTGTTGGCAATTTGGGTAATCTCTTTTGTGAAGTGTCCTAAATTTAAAAATTTAAAAATTTCCTTTTATTTTTCACTTTATTATTTATTTTAATTGACTATGAAAGTGTGTCATTCTGAATATAAACCTTCTTTTAGTCTTCTCTGTCTCACTTGCCTTTTCATTCTCTTAAAAATGGGATTTTAAAACTTTTTTAGAGAGGAGAGGAGAGAAAAAAATCATTTAAGGAAGGAAGGAAAGGAACGTAGGAAAGAACATCTTTATTTAGTTGTTCATTTGTGGGGGTTTCTTTTCACTGTGGCCCTGGGTCTCAGACCCGGGTCCTTGGGCTCTTACATGGCCAGTGCACAGTGCCAGCCAGCTGAGCCACAGGCCATGTTCCCAGAGTGGGATCTTTTGATGAACAGATAGTCTTCATATTTTTATTTTTTAAAGGAAAAGTATAGACAGGAATGAAGGCAAACAGAGGCAAGTAGACAGGAAGAGAGAGGAGGAAGAAACATTTTATTTATCGTTGCTCCCAGGATACGAACCTGGGAGCTTGGGATGTTATGTGAACTGCGCCCAACCCCACACCACCAGTGTGCCCCCCGAAATTCTTATTTTTAATGTAAACAAATGTATCAGTCTTTGCCAGAACCTTTAATGTTTGTTATGTGCTAAGAATCTTTTCCAACATGAACATCATGAAGTTATTTTCATATTATTACTTCTAAAGTACGTTACTTCTACTTTATTTGCTTTGTTGTGTGGATTTAGATCTGAAACCCACTCAGAGGATAGAAGTTCAACTTTTTTCTTCCCCATCCAAATACCCAATTTGACCCAGTCCCTTTCGTTGATGACCATTATTTTCCATTTCCTGCAATGCCATCTTTGTTTCAAATCAAGTATCCATTTGTGTGTGGTGTGTTTTTGAGTTCCCTACTCTCTTTTGTCTCTTCTTGCATCAAGACCGCACTCTTTCTTACTGTTGATTTGTGTTTTATATACATATATGTACACACACATACATATATATGTATTTGTTGTTAAAGAGAACGTGCAGGTAGAAATGAAGTGAGTAGGCAGACAGGAAGAGAGAGGAGGAAGAAGCATTTATTTATTTTATTTAGTTGTTCATCTTGGTGGTTCCCTGCCGCCCTGGGATGTGAACCTGCGTGCTTGGGATGTATGTGGACTGCACTTGGCCACAGGCAGCGAACCCAGTGACTGTTCCAGCTGGGTGTACCCATAGTATCTTTTAGCATCAGGTAGATCAGGTTCTCCCAGCAGTTCTTTTATAACAGTATCTTAACTATTCTTGGCTTTTCTCCTTACTCCATAGATCTTAAATTCAGCTTATCAAGTCACACACACCAGCAGAGAGGACTTTTACTGGGGTTGCTTTGAATCTATAGATTAAATAGAGTTAACACATACATGATATTGAGCTGTAATTTACAGAAGACTCTGAATCTTTAATGCCTTTCCATAGTGTTTCATAGTTTCCTAGGAGACATCTTGAATAATTTTTATAGTTTATCCCTAGGAATTTGATAATTTCTGATGCTATTCTGAGTGATGCTTTAAACAAAAACCATGTTAGCTTTGATATGTGGACCAGTATCCTCCAGATCCTGTGCAGTAGTTGTTTACTCTATAACAATATTTGTGCAGGTACTTTGAGAAAAGAGTCATTTCACTTAGTCAATTTATACATTTCCAAGAGGAGACCATATTTCCTTACAGTACCTAAGTGTTAAGCACATTGACAATTTTATATTATTATGCAGTGCCAAAGTCATCAAGTGGTGAATAATTCAGTGTTCTCTATATCTGGTTTTGCCCTGATCTCTCCACCACCCCCACCACAATGCAGTTATTAATCTTTCCCTTATTAGCTGCTCACTCATTTTTCGTTTTTATGTATGGCAAGGAATGTAGACTGTTAGTAGCTATGAGAATGTTAGGGGATTTGAAACCTTCAACTATGTGGTGCTGTTAGTTAGAATAGAGGTCAGTAGTTCTAGCAGACGTTTCAACCGTGTTAATGGGTGTTTATTGCATGAATACTGGGTCTTTCAATCTGCTGGGTTTCGTCTGCTGAATCCACCGCATAGATTTGGGTTTTTTGTTTTTTTGTTTTTTTGCTTTAAATCTTGAATTGTAAGCTTATCTGCATCAGGGTCTTATCTATACCATTTTGTGCAGCCTGAGTTAAGAATGTTCTTCAGGTTAGTGGTGGGTGTGAGGTGGTTATCATATAGCTGAGGAATAATGAACCTGAACATCTAAATGTTTATTATTGTAAATCAAAGATACCTCAGTTAAAAAAAAAAAAAAATACCGTTCCTCCTCAATATTTTGGATTTACTTCTGTATACATTTGGTGGGAATTCCTGCTTGGGACCTAGTTTTCTGTAATCTCTTGTGTCTTTCTAGATCACATGTGACATGAATTCAATCCTGTCTGCTGCCCAAGTCCAGCTTATGAATTCTCAAGGGATTTCTTCTCCCCACTCAGCTCCCAAGCACACGTAAACCAGGTCTCCTCGTTTGTTGTCTTCTTTTGCGATTGGCAGATTTTTTCCCGCCAACTGAGAGCCCAGTCTTTCCAGTTTTATGTGGGGATTTTAGTTTCAGTTCTCCACCTGCCAGAGCCGAGGTCTCATCTTTTCTCCTTTGCTTTTTTTTTTTTTTTTAATAGGAAAAGTAAAGGCAGGAATGAAGGCTAGTGGGCAGGTAGGCAGAGACATTTGTTTTATTTAGTTATTCATCATGGTTGTTTCCCGTGGGCCCAGGTCTTGAACCTGGGACCTTGGGATGTGTATGGGCCACATCTCCACTAGACCACCTGTGCGCAACTCCTTTGTGCTCTTTTAAAAACCATCTAGATTGCAACTCTAAATTATAATCCACCATTGAGACAGACTCAGGGTAACCTACTCATTTGCCAATCTCATTTTCAGTTGTTTCATTATTCCTGACACCTGAATATTTTTCTATGAGCTCAGCTGTGCATTTTTTTAAGTCTGTGTCATTTTACCTAGCGTTTCCATGTAGTCTGCATATTGCTGAAATTCAAATCATGAATTCTTCCCACCTCTATAAAGTTTTTTGCTTCACATGCTTCTAAATAGCTTTGACTTTTTTTTTTTTCTAAAGGACATTATATTTCACTGGTTGAGTGGCCTCCAAATGGCATTTCCCTCATTTGATTTAATAAAAAAAAATACCTAATTCTGATAGCACTAGACCTTGCCACATCATAAATTCTACTCAGAGGCACAAAGGGAATAATTAAATATGAAGATTATTAGAAGACTAGCCCTTTTATCTTGACCTGAGAAAGTAACCTTGAGAATGCGTCCCATGTGAATAAATAACACCCAATTCAGTATGGTGGTTACATTAGGGTTCAGGGGAAAGGGGAATTGAGAAATGAGATCACTGGGGGGGGGTTTAGTTACATTTATAATGTTTTATTTCTTAAGCTGAGTAGAGTAGACCCAGGAATTTATTATATTCTCTACGTTTAAAAAAATCTGAAGTATTTGATAGTAAAAATAATTGCAAAAAGTAGTATCACCAAATGAAATTTGTGCCATATATTTAGTTTCATGTAATAGAAGATACATAAGACGTGTCATTTTTGCGTGCATTTGTCAAGTAAAAAGATAAAGCAGTTAAGGAGTAAACTGTTATTTGAACTATGGTAAAGACTTAGTTATTTCCATTTTCTACTCTTCTTCCTGTGCCCGTTTTCCCGTGCCTTTTGAAAGGGTGATGTGAGTAAACGCTGGGGCCTTAGCGTTAGGATTTGCTGCCCCTGGTCCTTGCAGTCCAGGCTCATCTCAAGGATCGCAAGCACCTGAGTTTGCAGCCCAGGGCCAGGGGGTGGGGGAGGGGGATCCAGGATGACAACTAAATAAAATAAATACATGCTTCTGTCTGCTCTCCCTGCCTGCCTGCCTGCCTTCATGCCTGCTGCCCCTGTCCTTTAAAAAAAAAAAATGCTATGATTTATCACCACCACCAGTGTCTCCAGTGACGATGCTATTTCCAACTTGGGGAGTCTTTCGAGAACCATCCAGAATAGCAAACGTTTCAATCTGAAGCATTCTCTGTACTGTAAGTGTTTTCGCGATCAAATGCTCTGCTAATTTTCTTTGTTCGTGTGAATTGTTATCTACTGATCTTGTACACCTCATCTTTTAACATTGAAATATGAAAGAGGAAGGAAGGGCTGGCAGGTGGAGGGACCTAGGTCCTTTCAAACGTCTGCTTAGACCTGGTTCTCTGCCTGAATCCTTGCATCATCCGCCTCTTGTCCTTGCAGCAGCGTGGAAGAGTGTTAGCCTGTGCTGAGTGCTTTGTTGATGCCAGGCGTTTCCTGACGTTTGAATGAATCAATCCTGCAATATTCCTGTGGTTATCATCATCCTCTTTTTAGAATGAAGGAAACAAGTCGATTAATTTGATTAAACTGCTAAATCACTAAGTTTTATATTTGCTGCTAAGTAACTCTCAATTAGGTTTCTGTCTCTGTCTCTGTGTGTCTCTCTCTGCCTCTATGTATGCACATATATATCTATCTGTCTGTCTGTCTATGATCTTTCCCATCTATCCTCTATGACTTTATCTAATGTTGGATACCACATAGCAGTAGTTTAATATTATGTAGTGGTCAGGAAATGCAGGGTTTTGCTGACTTTACAAACAGTACATTAGAGGGAAATACAAGCGCTGGAGGAGCACTCAGAAGCAGGCTGGGTCATTGAGTGGCCGGAGGGCAGGTACTTGTAAGAACACATGGCCCGAGGCTGTGGCAGAATACCTGCCGATGTTGATGGTATGTGTGGATAAGGTAGGTATGTGGCCTCTGGTTTTATGTTTTCTGTCATACCAGCATTGCCCTGGGATTCTCACCTCTGATCTAATCAAATCACACCTCTCCTGCCCCTGCACCCCCACCACTGTTAGGAGCCGGGGTGGGCCAGCAGCGAGACACACAGAGAAAGAAGTAGAAAAAATTGAACGGCCTATATCATTTCCTATTTCTTTACAAATTAAGCCCACTGTATTTCAGAAGGAGAGAAGGAAAGCAGGAAGAATGGAGAGGGGGAGGAAGGAGAAAGGGCCAGAGAGATGGAGAGGAGGCAAGATGGATTGAATCCCAAGAAAAGAAGTTACTTCTATTTCACACTGTGACTTCTTACAGAATAGGATATACATGACTATGTTTTGACTTTATTTGAAAAGAAATCAATATGCATTAATTTAAACTGAACCTCGTACACAGCAAGGGATCTCTCCTCCAGTCTTTCTTAGGGAAACTCGCATTAACTCCAAACTTCATCTTGAACTATTATTCGACTTCTACTAGAGCCAGCCTCCTGAGGCTGTGTGTCATTATTTTGGCCTTGTTTCAGTAATTCTGAGCCAGGGTTACTTAAACAAGTAGGTGTCCTTCACTGGATTAGCAATAAACCTTACATTGTGGAATGGCGCTTGGTTCAGTCACCTCCAAAGGAGTGCAAAGCCACGTACTTCTGAGTTCAAGTGCCTGGTCTGGAGGGAAACAACCACCAATGTGAGCTATTAAGTAAAAATAAAAAAATAAAAAAAATGCTTCTATAAAATAGTATAATCTTAATTGAAAGACTTTGTCATCTCTCCAGTTTACCATTGCCATCTATATGCAGTCTAACCAAAATCCTACTGTGATGATATAATAATTATTAATAAGTTAATAGTTATCAGTAAATTAGTAATAACATTGGCTCATAGTACCCAGAGGCATGGATAAGGGCATGAGCAGATGTTTTCTTTCGCCTTTAGAATTTCACAGGTGTTCAAAAACATTGTAAAGATGCAAGAAGGGGCCAGTTCAAGGACAAGTGCCCCGGGGTGACCCATAAAAAGCTCTGCTTGCATGAATATTTTGCTGCTTTGTAGTTTAAAAAAAATCCATAATTAAATTGAAATTAGGTCTTGGAAAATTGTGGATCTCTTCCCTCTGAACTTCCTTAGAAAGATTCAAGTATTTACAGTGTTTTTCCTGAAGCCAAAGCTGAGCTCCCTGCGGGATCCTGGGGTAGCTGCTGTACGGCTACCCTCTTTCTCGTTATTTCTAGTAAGAACAGTAGAAAACGGGGCTAGGAATCTTTCAGCCATCCTTTTGAATTTTTTAATATAAATCTCTCTTGAAAAGGTATTCCCTCTCCTGTCTACGTAACAGGCAAGTGGATTATTCAACTATATTTTAAACTCTTTATTTACAGGCATTCAAGTCCATTGTCTCCTTTTGGTGCTTAAAGCAACTTTGTCAGATAGATTAGATACGGCAGGTGTCCCCACAGAAGACATATTGAATCAGAAACTACAGGTAGCAAATGACCCAGGTCTTCCTAATTTAGTTCTCCTCCATTTTAACTTGTTTCTTCACCAAATGCCACAGTGAAAGTGTTCCATTTCTACATGAAATCTTGAGTTTTCATATCTGATACTCTCATTTTGAAACTTGATGGACTCACTAGGACAATGGTTGTTCATTTCAGGGTCCATTGAGAGTGGGCACTTTCTCTGTCTGCCTCTGTTAAGGGCCATCTACTTCCTCTTCATAGTTTCAGAAGTGCTGGATGGACTGAATGGAGTAGGTGGGGCCCTATGGCTAAAGAAAAAAAACCAACAACTTATAATTCATGGCACTTTCAAAGAACATTTCAATATAATACAGAAGGAGATTCTTAGTCCATGGTTACAAGAATTAAACACTCCACGAACGGGAACCACGCAGGCTGCGCGTGCTTCCAAGTCATTTCTTTCTGGAATGCTGGTTTTCTGTCTTCTTGTCTTGTCCCACAGAGAGTGTTAGCTCCACGTATCACTTCTGAGCCCCACAGGCTGAGGACTCTACCACCATTGTGTTTATTTTTATGAGCATTAGGTCAAGATTAGTCTAAGCAGAGGCACCCAATAACTTAGGATCACAGGCAAAATGGGAAATAAAAAATGTTTTATACTGAATCTTTACAGATGGAGTTTACAAAGAACAGTTAATTAACCATGAGCCCCACTGGGGATACATTATTTTTAATGATTTTCAGGTAGTTTGGAGAAAAACTGAAAAAAAAAAAAAAATTTCCAGCCCCAAACTGCTCTTTTGAAAAAGAACGATAGCCATGAATTAAAATAACCTGTGAATTTTTCTAACCAAAATAAAAATACCAGTTATGAAATATTTCTTTTACCCTTTGCCAATTCTTTAATAGTCCATTAGGTATTTCTAGGAGGTGGAGTTGTTGAAATGAAAATTGGAGCTCAGAAACCCGAAAGGCCAGAATCTTGAATAAACTATCCAAGGCGAGATAGAATTGGGTGTGAAAGGAGGCTTTTTACGTGGTAGATTTGCCTTCAAACTGGGCATTTGTTTCATTTGGATACGTCTTTGAAAGTTCCAGGAATCGCTGAAAAAAGAGACTTGGAGGAACTTAGAAATAACTGGTCGATTCGTACTGCAGCCTAAGAGTAGAAAACTTCATGGGGAAGGTGTCCAGTTGCTCTGACTTAGCTGCAATATTCTGTCCTTTTCAGGTAAAAAGTCAAGTCACTCAACTCAGTTTGACAGTCAGCTCTTCCAACCCACTCTTGTGAAGCAGCTTTCTCCGCACACCACCTCGACTTGGGCGCAGATGTCTTTAATTGCGCTGCCCTTTATGTCATTGTAGGGAACGCAGAAGGAATATTTGGCCTTTGCACTCTTATTTCGTTTCTGATTCCCAGGCCAAAATTTAAGAACATTTTAATCTTTCTGTTGCTTGTACTGGAAATACTGGTAAGTACATGGTTAGTCCTTATATGATTAGAATTATGTGTCCAACTGTGAAGCTCGGTATAGTTTTATTCTTCGATGCTTTCCTCTCCCTAGTACATAGGAGTGATTTTCAATCCCTAGGTTCTTTTTATTTGTATTTATTTTTATCTTCTTTATAATAAATGTAGTTCATTTATAAGGGCCCCTTCTTTTGTGAGCCTGTTTACAGCACAGGGATGTCGCATGGTATTTACATCTACAGAGAGAGGTTTAAAAACCTTCATGTGTGGCATTGTTTCTTAAAAACAATTCCATTTTCAATAACTTTTACTTTCTTTTCTTTATGACTGCTTTTTTAAATAGCTGTATCTGGTTTCATTCTTTAAATACCACCCTGAAGGAGCAAAGCAAAAATATCTTCAGTCTTTTTGTACCATAGATTTTATTTTGGGGAAAAAAAAGAAAAGAAATGAGATCTAATTTTCTTGAAGCAAAGATGACAAATCTGACTTTACCACGTTCTTTAAACTATTCATTGTTCAAAGGAAAAAAAATGAAATAGAATTATGGAATGTTAGTTCTGTTAGCCATTTGGTTTAATCATTGTATTTAACAGATATATAAACCCAGCTCCTATCAGTCAGCTAGTTCTCTGCCAGGTCCGCTAGATGGGAGGGACGTCTGCGGAGATTCCTCTGGTCTCTGAGGGATTCTGTTGAACCCAGCATATTTGGTTGGCTTTGGCTTGGGAAGTGGCGAAAGAAGGGAAGCTAAGAAAAAACAACCCATGACAGGTTTATGACTGACTCATTAAATTAAATCCTTTGCTTGACACTGTATTGCTTTCTTTGCTGGGTGTGGATTGACAGGTATTGATGAAATGTCTTAGGTCCTAATTCAAAATGTCTGCTGACAAATTATACCTGGAAAGTGGAGATTATCAACAAACCACAGCGTGAGGCTAGGACCCCACCCTGTGGCCGCCATTGTGATGCCTCTATGCTTTCCTGGGACACACTCATCTCTTCGTCCCCAAGGAGCAGATGAAGTGTTTCCGCACACAGGCCCTGGAGACACTCCCTCCTACGAAGCCCTTCACACACACCAAGTACACTGGAGGCTGATGGCTGTCACTCACTCTCAGAGGAGGAATTTGAAAATGTGCAGAGGTGACGAGGCGAGGAGGAGGGACTTGATATGTATACTCTTCTATAGGCAATGTAATCAATGAAACCCTTTGTGACTACATACGGAAAATGTGTGTGGAATGCTGGCTGGAAGGCATAAAAGACAGAGCTTTGGCACGATTGGGGCTCAGCCTTTGGATGCGAATCCGCTGAGAATGATAAACCTTGCTTCCTGATAAAGCCTTGATGTCCCGTTTCCTTGCTTGCTGGGCCAGCAACAACCCAAGAAGCCTATAATGGCCCAGACAAATGCCTAATGCTGTATCGATGTTCCTTTCTGGGAAGGGAATTTTCCTATTAGTTTGAATAAAGCCAGAATTGAGAAGATAGCAAATTCCTTTCTAGTTTCCCCAGATGGGTCCTTCTGATAACACTAAATTCTTGACTGGGCTTGAGTCAGACTATGCAGGTCTCCATGGACCTTTTCACCAACTAACCCTCTTTGAGACTTTCACTTATTGAAGAAGCTAAATTAGAATTATTTTAGAGAATTTTCTAGAATGCAAGGGAGGGAGGGAGAGAGGGAGAAGAAACCATGGGTCTTGGGTGATATTTTTCAATAAGCATGTATTGGGTTTTTTCTTTCAATAAAAAAATCAGAAGAAAAACAAAATAAGATGACTTTTTTTATTGGTTTTATTTTCTGTTAGTGATCAGTGTCCTAATACCGCCACTGGTCAGTCACTCTCCTCACTCATTATGCACTGACTTTCCCACTATATGGTAAATTATTCCAGAGCACAGATGCTGTCTTAGGCATCTCTATATCTTTAGTTCAGACAACAATGATGCACTCATTGAACATCTTTCAAACGTATCTCTGAATTTAGTCCTCTCATTCTGGTGTATATCCTGAGTGTCTCATGGATAAGACACAATTCCAGTTCTAAGTGTATAAAACAGGGTAGTGTCCTAACCTGCCACCTTCCGTCACTCATACATGATTTGAAACAGTGGTTAAGTGAACCGGAGGCCTGCAGGCACAGCAAATAATGGAGTGCACGCCCTTCTCACTGCTGATGTCATGGATTTATTAACACCAACCCGTATTTTCCTTTAGAAGATGCTGGACCCACTGCCTTCTTACATCTGAACAGTTTTCGCATCAACTCTGCTACAGCGAAAACCATCGTATTTGACAGACCGGCGTTTAAATGAACAAAACTAAATAACCTCATACACCAAGTCAGCTCATTCAACCATTGTATGGATGTGTTTTTTATGGTTAACTTCTCTGGATGGGCCCATGGTGGATATAATTATATTTAAAAAACAAATCAGACATTCATTGAAGTCCAGGCTAACTTAGGGGGAAGAACCCCCCTCTCCTCCCTACATAGAGAAGGGGATGGCTGGCTGCCCCTCTACAAGGAGGAATCTTTAGATTCTGAATAAAGCTGCCAGGTACTCTGACCGGAAAATAGATAAGAGACACATTCCTGGGGAGAGGGAGAGGCCTGACTTTGGAGGGAGTGAAGAGGAGCTCCTTAAGGGTGCTGGGGATGGAGACAAAGAATGGATACACCCACCGGAGTGAGAGATAAGGGAACAAAGGCTCCTCAGTGCTTGGATTGAGAGAGGATAACAAGGAGAGACCACCAGGGAGGTGCTAGAGGAGCAAGGCCAGAGGGTGAGTCATTGAGAGGCTGTGTGTATCAGGGGACGTGACTCAGAGGGAAGCTGTTCAGCCTTTGATTCTACTCATAGGGTCACCGATATTAAAATGCCGACACCATGAGAGCACTGGACCCATCCAATTCACGCCGCCCCGGAAAGAACTGCTGCCAGAATGAAGCCTGGTAACAGGTAACACCAGGTCCGCATGATCTTCCCTCATCCATGACTGAGAACCCTGCTTTCTCAACTTAAAACTCATCTGAGTGAGCAGAGTCAGTAGTTCTGAGACAATAATTTGGCTTTGTGGATAAGCAACTCATGTCTAGTAGAGAATGTCAGGTTCCTTAGGAATTTTAAAAACTTAAAGTTAGCTCTGTCACACTTGGGTCTCTGATACAAAAACATGGCGCTGCCTGTGAGAGATGAAAAGCCTGTGTCCCCTGTTGTCACACGGTTAATTGGGGAGAAATCATATCTCAATGTGGTTTGAATTTGCATTTTCTTTTTTTAGTAAAGATGACTTTCTCTTTGGTGAACTCTCCCTTCCTGTCCCCTTGTCTGTCTTTTCGGTTGGGTTGTTGATCTTTGCTCAACTTTCAGGAACTCTTCAGATGTTAAGGAGATTGACTTGCAAATGCTTTTTTCCCAGGTTGGCATTTGTCTTTTGGCTTTGCCTGGAGTGTTTTTTCCTTGCCCTATAGGTTTGTTTTGAATATAGTTGAATAGATGTCTTTCATATATTTATTTTGAGTCGTAGCGAAAAGTTTCTGTTTGATTCTAGTACTGTTTTGGGATGAAGGGCTATTTAATACTTTGGGTATTTATTTGGTGTGTAGGATGAGGTGTGGACCTAACTTTCTTTTTCCACATGGCTTGTTAGTTGCCTAATAGCATTAAAACAACAAAAAGGAGGTTTGTTTTTAATGAGCTCTATGGAATATTTGGCACTTCAGAGAAGAGTTAAGAATCTACTTGACAAAATGTGGCAGAAATAGCCGTTAGGTTGAGGTCTGTTAGGGTCAAATAAATCTGTAGAAGAAATTTCTGTGTTTCAGTGGAAAACTCTGCCTTATCTCTGTAGATATGTTTCCAAGTGATCACAGTCTAGCCCAATTCTTTGAATCATTTTTCTGACTCTAAATTTTGTAAGTTGTAGGCGACTGATAGTTAATAGGTCCCATCTTGTAGTGATTTTGCTTCCCTCGGTGAGAGCTAATCTTGTCTCTCTTTACAATTCATCTCCATGTTCCTATACTTCTCGATTTATGCTGTTTTCACTTTTCTCTGAGCCGGCCATGCCATTTACCTGGTTTGCTGAGATCATATCATTGAAAAATAATGGATGATTGGTATTCATTCTTATACCTGTATGGGAGCCATAATTTTACCTTTTTCTGAAAATTATCTTTTAACAATTCTCTCTTCTGCTAGGCCCTTAAAGGACTATTTCACTACTAGCCATAACAAGAAAAATGAATATTTGCTTATTTTACCAAATGTTCTTCAAATGACCCAAGGAATCTCTAAGGCTACAGAGTCAGGAAGGAACTAAGGGATGCAGCTGACATTTTTATTAAAGTGTGAAGGAAATAATAAGCATTCACCTGGGCTTTATTAGGATGGCAGCCTGGGAGACACAAGAATGGCCTCCAGTTGTGCTCTGAGCTTCCTAGCTGGGCACAGGATTTGTCCACAAGAAGATAAACCTAGTTCTCAATCTGGTCAGGGTTAGAAGTTCAATTAGGGTTAGAAGTTCATCAAGTTTCAATTGGTGGCCCGCTATGCAAATTAGGCTGGAAGTTAATTGAGTTCTGATTGGTGCATTAGATTGCCATTCATGTGAAAAGTTAGTTAGCAGCTGCACCCTGGTGGCGCAGGGTTGGGCACAGTCCATGTCCATCCCAAGTTCCCTGGTTTGTGTCCTGGGACTGTGTAAATAATCAAGATGAGCAATGAAATAAAATGAATAAAATGCTTCTTCCTCCTCTCTCTTCTGCCTGCCTGCCTGCCTGCTTGCCTTTATTCTTGCCTGCACCTTTCCATAAAAGAAAAAAGAAAAAAAAAATTTGAGCAATGATTGGTCAAGTTTCAGTCCTGGCTGTGTTTCAGCTCCTTCCCAGAGGTAACTGGGTCTGAGAACGCCTTGCACGTGCCTGGGGCCTGATTCTCAACAACCTCTTAGCTCTTTCTAGTCAGTCGGACTCTAAAGATTCCAAAATGTTTCTTAATTTTTGTAACCTGTCCTAAGTTCTCTTAGGAGAAGATGAACTGTATTAACTCCTGAAATGATTACTTGCTCCGCTGCCATTTTTTTTTTTTTTTTTTTTTTTTGCTATCAAATAAACAAGAGTTCACTCAAGGTTTTCCTGCCATCACTCATTTTACCTAAAAGTGACTTTTTCGGATGTAAGACACTGTTAAGAACTATAAAGAGACCTTATTTTGCAACTCTTGCTCAAATGTGAAGTATTTTGGTTCTTGTGCTGTGACTTAGTTATTAATGTTTACTTTTCAGTCAGTGCTTACGGAGGCCTAGTAAACTAAACATACTGCAAGACACTTAACTCCAAAGACCAGGTCAAACGAAATCCTTGTCTTCAAGGGATTCGCAGGAGAAAAATTCATGCGTGTAAGTAATCATAAAACACTGAGATCATTGCCATACTTAGCAGTTTGAACGCTGTGGGAGAAACTTTTTTTTTTTTTTAAGAAAAGTACAAGCGGGAATGAAGGTGAGCAGGCAGGCAGGAAGAGAGAGGCACAAGAGGCATCTATTTATTTTATTTATTTGTTCATTTTGACTGCCCACCTCCTCGCTGCCCCGTGTTTCTGACCAGTCCCAATCCTTGAGATGTATGTGGACTGTGCCAGCCAGAGGCTGTAGACTTAACGGCTAAGCCACCAGTTAGGCCCACCTCGAATTTTAACTGAAGGAACTTGAGAGTTACCCAGTCACTTTACAGATGAAATCAAATTCCAAAGATATTATGTAATCATAATTCATCATGTAAACATAGAGAGATATTCACGATTGTACTAGAGTTGAATAGCACATACATTTCACCTTTGAAGCTATAGCTTCTATTCGCTCAGCTCAGTGAATTAACCTGCCAGATGTGCTGCTGAGTTTCGAGCCTACTTACAAATTCAAAGAAGTCATTTGTTCAAGGCTTTTGGCAGGCTGATGGGGGCTGAGGGAAAAGGTCTCTGTTTTTGAGGGCATCCCATCTGAGTTGTCATCTGAGTTTCGTCCTGGGAGGGCTCCCTGGGGAAACTGGGGTGCAGTGGCGGTGGTGCCCTTCACAGGGCTGCAGCTTTGTTGGCAGGGAGCTCGGGTGAAAATCAGAAGCTGGCAGAGGGCCAGTCAGATCAAATGGGAGCACAGTCCCCAGGGGCCTCAGTTCCCCTTGAGGGACACTAGACAAAGGACTTCCAGATCTGCTTACCCAGGAGAAGGAGGCTTCCAACCCGAATGGACTGCCCTACCCAGGTAGGGTTCAGACAGTGAGAGGTTGACCAGGAGGGAGGAACACCATCTGCCATTGATTTGGGTTCCTTATTAAAAATATACCTGTTGATAGAAGAAAATACAGAAAAGAAGAAAATGTAGAATTAACTGAATTCAAGCATATCTATGTTTTCTATATGGGTGTGAGAGAGGCAGGGTGGGGAGAAAGGTGAGAGAGAGAAGGAAAAAGAAGTGAAAGAAAAGAAAGAGGGAGGGAGGGAAGGAGAAAGAAATAAAAGAGAAAGACAGAAGAAGGAGGAGGAGGAAGAGAAATAAAAGAGAAAGAGGGAGGGAGGGAAGGAGAGCAGGAGAAAGGAGACAGAGACAGAATCTTCCCAGCTTTGCTTGAGTCACATTGGTGGTGATCAGTGGCTCTGGCGGGGTCTTGTAGTGACCTGGCCACTTGACCCCACCCGCCTCACACAGAGATTCCCTGGGCCGGACAGTCATTTAAAGCAGATGCCATTACGAATGTTGCCTGTGGTATTTTTAAACTAAAGTGGTTGTATCACCTACCAATCAGTGGACACAGAAGTATGAGAAGTTCCTGTTTCTGGGCTTTCTCTTCCATAGCCCCGTTCCTTGATTTTCTTTGTTCCACTTTTTGTCAGAGCAATATGGTCGAATGATTTCACAATCAGGGTTTTGCGGAGGACACCCAAGTGTACTTGCAGCATTTCTGAGTTCTAGCTTCCTCTCTCCTTACATTTGTCACCATTGAAGGTCAACACAGCCCAACTGGGCTCATCTTGTGTCTTCCCAGTTTCTTTATTTCTATCAAGATGTTACTGTTTTTGTGGGTCACTGGCATCTGTGGCTCCTTCCTTGTTTTGCAAAGGCCTAATCTTCAACTTCATTCATTAAATCTCCCTCTCATCCTTACTCCAGTCAGAGTTCAGATCCTACTTCATCCATTATATGGCTCTGGCCTGCTGCCTTCCACACCCTCCTCTCTTCCAGTCCTTATCGACGTCAGGACAACGTAGCTGTGGGGCAGCATGCAGATGCATGAGTAGAAAACTCACTGGAAAAAACGTAAGACTTCTAAGTCTTTAGGGGAAAAGCAAGGACCCCACCTTGGCAACCTGAGTCTGGGCCACACCCCGAGATACCTCTGCTGGTTTTCACTCCAGTAACCTGGACGCAGCTACAAAGGAAGAAGCCCCCACACCTCATAAATATTCAAGCGTCCATCTTTCCTGAGTGAGAGGCGGGCAGCACAGGTCATACACACACCTGCATTCCTTGATGTAACTTCCCAGCCTGCCTGCGGGGCGCTTCCACTCGCTGTTTCTGCTTTTAATAAACGTGTGTGTTCCTGACCCAACGGTTCTCTCCACGAATTCTTTCTGGGAGGACCCAGGGTCTCATCAGTGTGTGTGCTTGCCCTCCCCCCCCATCAATGTGACCTTTCTTCCTTTCAAGAGGCTCACTCTTTCTCTTGGGGGTGTTATAACAGTGAACACTTTTTCTTTCTTTTCCCAGTAAAAATTCTTCTTACTCATTAATAACATTTTGAATGGTCCTGAAATTCCTTTTGGAGACTAACCTCAAGAACTTAACTTGTGGGCAAGGAAGTAAGGAGGAACCTGGAGGGTGAGGGGAGGGAACAAATGGGACTGGGGAGGCCAGCTCCTCCTAGGACGGCGTTTGTGTGACGTCCACCAAGAGCGAGGCCGGGCTGGGTGGCCCATGAAACCTGAGGCCCACACGGGGCTCCCTTTCCAGCTCACCTGGCGGCCATCAGTGCTTCTGAGACAGGGTCCCACCCACTCCTCTTGTCATAACCACTAACCTATGAAAGAGACACCATTTCGTCCACTCATGCCAACATGTTTGACATCAGGTCTGTGGGTTTCCCCCAGCTCTCCAGGTACCAACTGGGATCCTCTAATTCACTTGCGACATTGACTAGCGGAGTGAAGGCCTCAGGCCCACAGACCGCCTCCCCCCTGCAGAGGCCAATCACATTGCTGCCAGCTCCTCTGACTCAGCAATAATCAGTTTCTCTGAGTCCTCCCTCCGGTTTGCTCGAATGGCTCACAGGACTTAGTGCTTTACTCACTAGATTTCAGGTTTATTATGAAAGGACGAAACTGGGGAAGGAACGTGTCAGCTGGAAGAGATTCACCAGGCACGGTGCAGGGGAAGGAGGTGGAGCTTCCATGCTCCTTACAGGAGCACCGCCCTCCCAGCCCTCAATGTGTTCAGCAGCCTTGATGTTCTCCAAGCTCTTTGGATTTGGGTCTTTCAATGGCGGCATTATTCTGTAGACTTGTTGGCTTAAGTCACTGGCCATTGGTAATTAACTCAACCCTCATCTTTTTCTCCTTCCCCAGAGAAACATCCAAACCTCTAATCACATTGTTTGTTCCCCCGACCAGCCCCTTCCAGCGCAGGGTCATTCATTAGCATACAAAACCCACCTATCTCTTCCCAGGCCATTCCTAGAGTTTTAGGGGCTGTTCCAGGAAACAGGGACCAAGACCAAAATAATATTTCTTTTTACATCACAGTATCACACCTATTAACTTTATAACATTTTTTTTATTTCGAAGTATTTCAGATTTGCAAAAAAGGTTACAAAAATAGTCGCGAATTCCTATAGGCTCGTACACTCCCAGGCTTCTCCAAATACGAACATACCCTCACCAGAGACCAATAATCAAAACCAGGCTGTTAACACTGAAACAGTATTAGTAACTTAGCTGCAGACTTCTTTTAAACTTTGCCATTTGTCTCACTAAAGTTCTTTTCAGAGTCCAAGATCCCATCCAAAGTCCTGTCTTGCATTTAATTGTCAGGTCGCTTGTGTTTCTTCGAATCGCGGACAGATCCTTGGTTTTCTTGTTGCTGCTGACCTTGCCTCTTTTGAAGAGTTTAGTCAATTATTTTTGGGAGAACGTCTTTCCATTTGGGCCTGCTGGATGTTCGTGCTTGCTGAATTAAGCGTTGTGTGTCTTCTGGCAAGATACCTGCCAAATGATGTGCAGTCCCTCAAAGTGCGTGGTGTTGGCCCATGATACTGCTTCGTTTCATTGTAGATGATGTTCGTCTTGATCAGTTGGCGAAGAAGTGTCTGCAAGCCTTCTGCACTTAGAGGTACTATTTCCCCTTTGTGATGAGCAAGTATCTTGTAGAAGATACGTCAGGCGCCTGCACCGTCCCGTTCTCACTGTGCGTTTGTCCACTAATTTTGCAATCCATCGATGATTCTATCCTGCAGTAGTTGTTTACTCAGGGGTTTGCCAAATGGTAATATTTCCATTATTTCCATCATTCCTTCCACTTCTATTAGTTGTAATTCTGCTCTAAGAGGGCTTTCTTCTTCCACATTTATTTATTTATTCAATTATTTTTATCAGCATGGACTTGTGAATACATACTTTACTCTATGAGTTATAGTCAACTGTTGTCATTATTTATTTTCTTGTTCAAATCATCCCAGATTTGGCCACTGAGTAAAACTTCAGTTTTGGCTCCTGCATCCTTTCAACATGCCTATATGATTGGTTTTTTTTTTTTGTTTTGTTTTGTTTTTTTTTAAAGGAAAGGTGCTGGCCTGAATGAAGAGAGAGCAAGCAGGCAGTTAGGCAGGAAGAGAGAGAAGGAAGAAACATTATGTATTTTATTTAGCTGGTCATCCTGGTTGTTCCCTCTAGTTCAGGTACTTGAATCCAGGACCTTGGGATGTATGGGCACTGTACCGGCTGGAAGCCAGGGACCTAATCACGAAGCCAGCAGGACACACCACCATGTTGTTTTTAAAATACTTTCTTTCTGGCAGGAAAGTTCATCTCATCTTGTATTTCCTCTGCCCTAGCCCTGGAATCATCCTATTCTCCAAATGCCCTGATTCTTTCTATTGCCAGGAGGAAAGTGGCATTTGGAAGTCAAGATTGGGATACCTGGTGCATTCATTGTCACCAGAGTGTCAGTGCTAGACCTGTCATGGACAGAGCATGCATGTGACCTGCATATATGATTACATTTATGTTTAATATGCCTTCTGTGTCACTTGTACGAGATCAGAAATAGGTGACTTGTAAACAGGTGACTTGTAGGCTGGATAGAGACAACAGATTTTTTTTAATGATTCACTCAGTGTTTTACAAGAAAATATAAGATAATTGTTAGAATTTGTTTAACTGTATAACCACAAATACCCTTCTCTCCACTGCTACTCAGATGATCTTTGAAAGAAGATAAAGATGAGTTGTTGTTTTTTTACTAAGTAACAGAAGTTTGGAGGTAGGCAGTCGGGGTGTACGTGTCACAGTCGTCCAGGACCTTGGTGCCATCCATGCTGTGCTTTACCAGTCCTGAGTCATTGCGTCCCTTTCAAAGTCACGTCGTGAACTCGGGCCATGTCTAAGATGTTTGCTAGAGCACCAGCCATCGTGTCCACTCCAGGCTGGCAGGAGGACAAAAGGAGGAACCTCCCAACTGATTCAACCCTCTCGAGAGTCACCTAAAACTCTGCTGACATGTCATCATGGCCAGGAATGGTCATCTTTTCATTGCAATATTGTTGATAGACTAAAATTCTGGTTCTATAAGCAAGAAAGAAGAGGAGATTGACTATTGAGGAGGCAAAGAACAGTCTCTTTCACAATACCAACATTAAAAACAGGAGGTTTCCCATACAATCTAGATTTAGGACAAAATAAGGGAATGCTGGGCCCACCTTTGGTGACACTTGTCACCCACATTGAAGCTACTGTCTTTGGAGAGAACATGCCTTCTCCTTAACGCAGACGTTACTGGTTAACCCTGGATCCTCTGTGGATGTTGTTATTTCCAGCAATAATACATCTTTCACTTTTAAGCATATGAATTATTGCAAAGTACTTAAATACAAAAAGCACTGAGAAGTTTAATTTCTTCTAGCTTCAAAGATTTTCACTAGACAAACCCTCCAGATTAGGCTTTCTTGACTCACAGTCTCCGAATATTGCTTGCAATATTGTTGCAAGTGTATGTTTGACTGTGTGGTTAATGGGATGTGCTTTCCTAGAGAGAATTCATAATTTTATTCAGATACCTAAAGGAGTTTTGATGATGAAAGGAATGGCTTATTTATGTCTGCTTTCCCAGAAGTTAATAGGTAGGTGTGCAATAAAGTGTTCTTAGATAAAGCTTACTTATTTCTGAATTCCATCGCACTTGCAACTTTAGATCATTTGCACTTCTAGACTATTCTTATGTCGTTCATTGATTATTATCTAATCTAGTAATTATTTCCTCTTCGTCCATCATTCCCACTAATTTAGATGGTACGGACAGACATCATGCCTTAGGTTTTTCGCTCTGTCCCATAGCATCCAGCACCTAGAAAACTTAAAAAAAAAAAAAAAAAAGTCAATGAATTGACTTGTCTTAAAAGCTCCAGTAAAAACTGGATTTCTGTGTAACTATACAGAAAATTTGAAACTCAAGTCCATCCACAAGTGACCTGGTTCTTATGATGGAGACCTGGCCAGCTTCCACATCTTCCAAAGGCAACTTTCACATCTTTGCCCTTATAAGGGTGCAGAAAAATAATTAATTTGATTCATGTTGTTTTCATACATATGCATTCACACACGAAAGAATATGTGAATATATTCTTTATGCATACATCCATTCTTTCATCTATTTTTTTAGCAAAGATCTTTTGGATGCCTACTCTGTGTCTCATACTGTGTGAGACACTGAGAAAAAATTTTTAAATGGTTGTGCTCTGCCATTGAAGAGTGTCTAACCCAATGTAGGAGCAGACCTATAATCACTGCCTGTGCAGCACTGTGTTAAATGCTGTTTTGGAATACGTAGAAGGTGCTATAGAGGAATGAATTAGCAGGGATAGCAGTCAGGTCAGTCTTTGCAGAGCAGGTGACATTTGAGTATGTCTTCAAGGAGCAGTTGTCCTTATAGCATCTTTAGAGCTGGTAGGAAGACAATGAGCTTAGGTCATTTCAGACAGAGACCTGGAGGCATGAACAAGATTTTGTGTTCATTAAAAAAGACTTCCTTAAGTGTGACTGAGAAGAGGTCTGGGTTTAGATAAATTACAGAAACTGATGATTCAACAAGCATGTATGACAGACACGAAGGTGAGCAGTGAGATTGCAGTGGTGAATTAGACTCACAGAGGCCCTGCCTTCTGTTTTGAGAGAAGTCAACACAAAAGGTCACATAGTGTCTGGTTCCATTTACAAGAAATGTCCAGAATCTGCAAATCTATGTAGACTGCAGTTTCATGGATACCAGGAGCTAAGGAGAAGGGAGGAGGAGGAGAAATTTAATATATATAAGGGGTTTTTACTGGAGTGATGAAAAAGTTTTGGAACTGAGAGGTGGTGATGGCACAATGTTGTTATTATACTAAATGCCACCAAATTATTCACTTAAAATGGTTATTTTATTTTGTGTGAATTTTATTTCAGTATATTACTTTAGAAATTCTATTATCAGAGCCCAATTAAGTCAAGGAAATAGTGTGTGTAGGAAAGAAAGACTCTAAAAGAATGTGAAGAGTTGAAACAGCTGTTATTAAAACATATTTAATTCAATAGATTCACTAAAACATGGATCGTAGAGATAAACAAGACAAGAGTTGAAGTGTTAAATGATAATAATTACAATTATTAAGGGGAAATAAGAAAATTGTGATCCAATCTGTGGTTTTTAAAAGATCACTCTGCGTACTGTATAAAGGATGTTAGGGGGCCAGGAACATTCAGGGATTCTGGCTGAGAGGCGATTTTAGAGATTTAAACAAGGTCTACGAGAGACATAGAGGGAAATAAGTAGACGTGAAGAGATTTGAGAAATATTTAAGAACTTGATGTTTGATTAGATGTATGGGTAGGATTGTTGGATAAAAAACAGTGCTCTGTCAAACTTCAATACTTGGGAAGCATTCACACTAAAACATTTCTTCATCTGAAATTAAAGTTTCGTTGAGTGTCCTGTATTTTTATGTTTCACCAAATGTGTCAACTATCCATGGATGATAGAGGGAAGGGAGAATCCTGTATGGCGTCTCGGTTTCTGGCACCAGCACCTGGAGGGTCATGCTGTTCTTCAGGGACACTGGGAACTCTGGGGGAGGCAAGAGTTTTTCCTGGAAGAGGAGGACATTGCCAATTTATTTTGAATTATAGCCATATAGTTAGTGGATTAGGACTGGTAAAATCCCTCAGGGAGTGTTTGCAGAGTGCAAAAGAAATTAATATAGAGGATGATGTAGGATCATCAGTAATTAAAAGATGCTCAAAGAAAAAGAAGACTAGGAGACAGAGAAGGGCCCCTGAGACTGCAGGCTGGGATCTCGGATGGTCGTAGTGATGGCATGGGAGCACAGGATGGAGACAGTTTTAGGGAGGAAGAAGTGTTCTCTGGAAGGTAGAAGTCACAGAGAAACAAGTCACTGAAGGACTGCAAAGAGGACAGCAACTGTGCAGTTAGAAGCTTTGGGGACACTTAAATAGGTCTTCTTGATGTCATACGGGAGGATGGTGCTGTTCTGAATATAATGGCTGCAGGATGAAGAGGAAAGGAGATCGAAGCAGCTACAGACTGGTGATGGAGTCTTGCTGGAAGATCTTTTCCGCGGTGGTAAAATCATCAGTTCTAAATTCTGTACATTTTCCTCATCTATTCATTTTTTTCTGCAGAGCAATGAAGCAAAAACTGAGGCGTCTGTTTGCTAGGCTCTGGACAAATATACAGTGGTGTGTTTTCCTTTTCGTTTCAAGATTTGTTTGCTCTTTCTCCCTAGTCATCTTTTATAGTCGATCTTGGCCTATCTGAGACTTGATGAGCTGTGCTTGCTGCTTTATAATACGCAGGGCGTGTGTTTGTGGGTCGAGGAGCTAAAGACAGAAGAGTGCGTCTAAATGCTCAGTCAGTTAACATTGATTTGATGCATAGTGACGCTTGCCATGTTATAAGAAAATAAATATAACTTAAAGGCAAAGAAACACTAAACACCCGGTTAATTTATGGTGAAGCATACTTAGTTTATGATTTTGGTTAATATATACTTTAACTAGAACAGTGTTCTGTGCTCATTTTTATTAAATACTGTAGGTGTTTGCTGGGGCATGAGGTAATAACCCAAATACAATTAAAATGACCATAAAATTAGGCTCTCCACGCGGGTTCCCAAGGATGGGTCTGTTTGAGGCTTCTAGCCATCAGCTTTGGGTGGTCTGCTATTGGTGCATGATGCTTAAATAGAACGTGTTCCCCCTTAGGGCTGTGAGGTGTTAAGGTGTTTTTATAAAATCCCATAAACCCTCGTTAAACACTTTTTTTTTTCATAAAGAAAACTTAAATCTTTATTTGACGTGTTTTCTGTGGCACTATTTTGGCATTTTAACAAGTCCTTTCAAGAATCACTAATAAATGCATATGCCTCTGGAGGTGGGGGTGGATGGGGTGTTTATTCAGGTTTTTTGTACATCAAACTGCCTGGTCCGCTAAGCAACAGGCACGGCATTTTGGTACATTTTCATTTAATAAGGAAAAAAGATCAAATGGCTCTCCAGATGGAGAAAGTTAGGCTAATTTGGTTGTTACATATCAGCCGATTGACAGGATGGTTGGACTACTGACTGAATTATCTGTGATTCAAATACCTTAGATTAGTGAGGGCTTCCTTAAACAAGAAGAAATAACAGCACTTTCTCCTACCCAAATCATCCCGATTTCCTTTAGCTTTTCCTGCTTTATATTTTCTGTAGTACTTTTGAACATGCTGTATAATTTATTTGTTGTTTCTCTTTCTTGTCCGTTTGAATGCAAGTTTTAGGAGAAAGGGACTTTGTCTTTCTGTTAATATCCAAGAGAATGCTTGAGACATGCTGGCACAGGATAAATATTTGTCGAATCAATGAATAAAGGAGTGAAGGAGTAAATTGCTTTTCATATGTGTTTCCAGTATAAAGTGCACTTGGGTTCTCCGAGTCTGGATTTCACATGCGAGTTTCTCTCACTTAAAGATCCCATTTCTCCCCCCTGCCCCCACCTTTCACTCCACATCTTGAATCACAAAATCTTGGCATCATTAGAATAATATTTGTATGTTATAGTAATGATGTGAGGTCAGACCATGAGTTTTGATGATGTCAGTAAGCAGTATTCCATAGAAAAGCATTTGCACTCTAGAATTTCTTCCAAGTAGAAACAGGTGGTTATGTTAGCAATTTTTATTTTAACTGGGAAAGAAAGAAAACACCTCAGTTCACACCAGTGTTGATATTTGCAGACTCTTTCTTCTTTCAAAAAAAAAAATGTTTAACGCGGGGAGGAGGATTCTGGGAAGATGGCAGAGCAGGGAGCCCCCCAAATCTGTCTCTTCACCTAGACAACAAAGGCTCCGGCTGAATCTGCCTGCTGCAGCGATTTGGAACTCCAGACTCTGTAAGCCTTGCAGCTTACATAGGAAGCGTAGACAGTAAAATTCGGGTACGTCCCATCCATTTCAGCTCAGCACAGTAGCAGGGACCCATCTCCCATTGCCCATCCCGAAGCGTGCAGGTGTGCACATCATCTGGGTTCAGTCTGCAGTGATGTGCAGGAGCAAGGATGGGCAATAAACGCTGTCCTCTCGGTATCAAAGATATTTACTCTGACTGCTGCTTCTGATGATGGCAGTGCAGATGCAAAGGCGACCAGCCATTGCTGTACTCCCTCATTGTTACACTTCTCTTCCCTTTTGGTGAAAGTGACTTTCAGGACCTTTAAAGAGCTGGTACCCCCATTTTTTTAGCCCCTTCACTTTTCTCCAAGCCTCCTTTTTTGGATCCAGATATGAAAGAAAAGGACATCTAAAAGCAACTGCACATACAGGCCACCGGCGGTGTTAAAAAGTCCATTGCATGGGCTCAGGAAGAGGTGCAGGCTCCACCAAGAACCGACAAGGCCTTAAGTTTAACCCAGGCTGATCCTCAGCAAGGAGACAGTCTGCAACTGCTATAACTGTCAAACAAAGCAAAGCAGGAAACCCTTGAAGACAGACAATTTGATTTCAAGAGATACCATATCATTAGATTCAAGCATCCATTTTTCTTTTTTTTTTTAATCTTTTGTTCACAATGTGACATTCATTTGTGAATACTGACATTGTCTTTCAATCTATATTTCACACTATACCCTCCACTCCCACTTCATCTTCACCTTCTTCCCTCTTTCCATCCCTTCCCCTCCTATTACCCCGGCTGCCATCATCCTGTGTTCTGAGAGTTTTTGCTGGGATTTATCTGTATATTTATTTCTTTTCACTATATTCCACATGAGTGAAAAAATCCTGTATTTCTCTTTTTCTTTCTGATTTATTTCCCTTAACATGATACCTTCCACTTCTATCCAGATTTTTGCAAAGGGCACAATTTTATCTTTTCTCTTCTTTTTTTTCAGTAGTGCATAGAATTCCATTGAGTTTTGATACCACAGATTCTTTATCCAGTCATCTGTTAATGGGCTTTTGGGTTGTTTCCATGATTGGCTATTGTGAACTGTGCTGCTATGAACATAAGTGTGCAGATATTATTTTTGATTAGAGATTTTATATCTTCTGGGTATATACCCAAGAGAGGGATGACTGGATTGATCCATCTTTATTTTTTTGAGGTCTCCATAATGTTTCCCAAAGAGGAATTTACATTCCCACAACAGTGTAGGAGAGTACCTTTTTTCCACACCCTCTCCAACACCCGCTATTTTTTTTCATTATATGTAGGCCTTTCTCATTGGTGTAAGATGGTATCTCATCGTAGTTTTATTTGCATTTCTCTGATGATCAGTAAACATTTTTTACGGTGTCTGTAGGCCATGTGTGTGTCTTCTATGATGTCTATTCAGTTCTTTTGCCCATTTTCTGAGTGAGTCCTTTGCTTTTTCATTGTTAAGGTATGTGAGCTCTTTATGCATTTTGGAGATTAAGCTCTTCTCTTATGTATGCTGTGCGAATATCTTCTCTTATTCCCTTGGTTGTTTTTTTGTTTCAAGGGTAGTTTCTTTTGTTGTGCAGAAGCTCTTCAGCTTGATGTAGTCCTAAATGATAGTTTTACTTTGGCCTCTTTTGCCATATCTGTTCCTTCCCCAAAGATCTCTTTGAGATTTAGATTGTGGAGTGTTTTTCCCACATTGTTGTCTAGATATTTTATGGTTTTGGTTCTTATGTCCACCTCTTTCATCCATCTTGAGTTAACTTTTGTGTATGGTGATAATGAGTAATCTGGTTTCCTTTTCTGGCTGATGTCTTTCAGTTTTCCCAGCACCATTTGTTAAATAAACTTTCCTTACTTCATTGTATACTCTTGGTGCCTTTGTCATAGACTGTGTGGCTTTCTTCTGAGCTCTCAGTGTGATTCCACTTATCAATGTGTTAAGGAAATGAATATAAGCAGAATGGAATTATCAGCAAAGAGTTAGAAAGCCTAAGAAGTCAAAAAGAAATTCTAGAGGTAAAAAGTACAATAACTGAAGAGAAAAATTCATTGGAAGGATTCAAACATAGATTTGAGCAGACAGAATAAAAAGTCATGAAAGTTGAAGACAGAACAATTGAAATGGTCAAGTAGGAGAAACCAAAAGAAAAAAGATAAAGGAAAAGGGAACAGAGCCTACAGGACCTATGGGACTTCATGAACTGGACCAACTTACACTTGTTTTTAAAAAGGAAATTAGAGAAGAGAAAAGAAGTGTTATTTCAAGAAATATTGATTGACAGCCTCAAAAATGAAGTGAAAGACTTGAATGTAAACATCCAAGAAACTCAGTAAACTCTAAGTGGGATAACCTCAAAGAGATCCACACGGAGACATATTACAAGAAAACTGTCAAAAGTCAAAGATGAAGAGAGAACTCTTCAGTTTAGTCAAAGGAAAGTAATGGTGATATACACTGAGGATCATCTGAAAGATTATGAGCAGATTTATCCTTAAAAACTATGGGAGCCAGAAGGCCATGGGCTGATATATTCAAAATGTTAAAAGAATCTGTGAGCCCAAAATCCTCTACCTAGCAAAACTGTTCTTTAAAAGTGAGGGAGGAATGAAGATATTTCCAAATAAACAAAATGTGAGTGAGTTGTTTATCACTGTATCGGTTTCTCAGATTTAGTTTATTTGGGAATGGCTTAATGGGAGTTGCAGGAAAAGATAATAAGCATTCACTTTAAATTGGATACAGAAATAAAAATTTCAGTACAGGTAAACATGGACAATTATTAAGGTTAGTATTAATATAATAATAATATGTACTCTGCTTTTTGTTTTCTAACAAGAGAATAATACATTTAAAAATCTATTGATCTAAATGCTGGTATTATGTTAATTTTGTTTTTAACTATATTTTCTTTCCTATTTAAAGATTATTGCATTTAAAAGCAATTATAGTTTAAATTTTTGGACACACAGTGTATAAAGTTGTAATTTTGTGAAACCAGTAACTGAAAGGTAGAAACAAAGCTATAAGTGAGCAGAGTTGTTTTTTGTTTTTGTTTTAATGTTATTGTAGTTAAGCTAGTGTAAATGTTAAATGTTAAATGAAATCAGAAGGGAAGTGAAAATATTTCACTAAAAATCAGCTGAACACAAAACTGACTGTAATGAAGAAAATGAGGGACAAAAATTGCCATGAGGCATATAGAAAACAAATAGCAAATGACAGAAGTAATTCCTTACTAGCAATTGCTTTAAATGTAAATGGATTGAACTCTCCGATTAACAGACAGAGATTAGCAGGATAGATTAAAATGCATGATATAGATACATACTGTCAACGAGAGACTCACTTAAATCCAAAGATACTGAGAGATAGAAAGTATGGAAAAAGATATCCCATGCAAATAGGAACCAAAAGATCAGGGGTAGCTATACTAATAATGGAGCAAATAGACTTCAAATTTAAAAAGTTTATTCAAGACAAAGAAGGACATTATATATTAATAAAAGGTCAATATAGCAATAAAACAAAATAACTATGCAATTAATAACAGATTATCAAAATATAAGAAACAAAGACTGATTGACTTGACAGACATTTCCCCAATAATACCTGGGGACTTTGATACTTGACTCCCAATAATAAATAGGACAAACAGACAGAGATAAGTAAAGACATAGAGGATTCGAACAACACAACACATTAACTAGATATAACAGGCACTTATAGGACACTCTATTCAATGACAGCAGAATACACATTTTTCTCAAGTAAGCATATTCTCCAGGATAGACATATATTAGATCACAGATGAAGTTTCAAAAGATTTAAAAACATAGATATATGGTATATTTTCTCTGACCAATAGAATAGAGCTGGAGATGAATAACAGAAGAAATACTGGATTAAAACTACATTCTGGAAAGACATTAAAGGAAATATAAATAAATGGAAACAGCCAAAGATCACAAATTGGAAGATTTAATGTTTTTATGACATAAATACCACCCAATACAATCTATAGATTCAGCATAATCCCTACCAAAACCCTAATGACATTTCTGCAGAAAGAGACAAATCTATCCTAAAATTCATACGGGATCTCAAAAGACCCTAAATAGCCAAAATATTCTTGAAAAAGAATAAGTTGAGAGGGTGCATACTTGCTGATTTTAAAACTTATTAGAAAGCTATAGTAATGAAAACAGTATGTGACTGTCAGAAAGATAGAGACCAATGGAATAGAATAGAAATCCCCAAAATGAAACTTGGTAAATATGGTCAAGTCGAATGATTTTCAGAAAGAGAGCTAAGACTCTTTAATGGGAAAAGGATAGTCTTTTCAACAAATGGTGCTGATAAAACTGGATATCCACATGCAATTGAATGAAGTTGGACCTAACACCATATACAAAAATTAACTCAAATGAAATGGATCAAAGTTCTAAACATAAAAGCAAAAGTACAAAATTCCTAGTATAAAAAAAGGGTAGATGCTTCACCACATCAATTTGGCAATGATTTCTTGGTTATAACATCAAAAGCACAGGCAACAGAGAATAGACAAATTGGAATTCATGAAAATTAAAAACTTCTGTGCATCAAAGGACACTATAAAACAGTAAAAAGGGAATCTACAGAATAGAAAAATATTTGCAAATCATATATCTGGTAGGGAATTAATATGCAAAATATGCAAAGAACTGCTAAACCACAACAAAAAGCAAGCTATTTGGTTTAAAAAAGCCCCTAAATACACAAAGAGTTGAAGAACTAGTCCTCTAAAGAAGATACTCCGGTAGCCAATAAGCACATACAAATCCTCACCACTGATCTTTAGGAAAATGCAAGTTAAATCCACGAGATGTCACTTCACACAAATTCGAAAGGCTACTATCATAAAAACAACAACAACAACAAAAAACAATAAAAGTTGCTTGAGGATGTGGAGAAATTGGAGCCCTGGTGCACTGTTGGTGGGAATCTAAGCTGGTATAGCGACCTTAAAAAGCAGATGGCATTTCCTCAAAAATTAAAAATAGAATTATAACAATTCCACTTTTGGGTATATATCCCAAAGAAGTGAAAACAGGATATCTACCACACTCTACTCTATACTCTACTATACGAGAGATATTTGCATATTCATTCACATTCATACAAGTGGGTATGACCTTTTAGCATTACTTAAATTAACCCTGCATATGAGCATAGCAGCATTTGTTAAGATAGCTAAAACATAAGACAACCCAAGTGTCCATTGATGAGTAGACACGCAAAATGTGGTCTATACATTCAATGCAATATTATACAGCCTTAAAAGGGAGGAAACTTTGACATATGCTACAACATAGATAAAGCTTGTAGACATTATGCTAAGTCACAAAAAGACAAATGTTGAATGAATCACTGACATAAGTACTTAGAGTCATCAAATGGATTTTATTTTTTTAAGTTAAATTTTATTTTTCAATTCGTTTTATTGAAGGAACATTGCATCGGAACATATGCTTTTAAGGTATGCATCACTGTAAATCAACATCTGTATAAAGTTCACTATCACTATTCCAGTTCTGTCTTCACCTACAAACATTTATCCCTTCTGCTCAATTTGCCTGTCCCCTCTCCTGCTTCATTTCCTGCAACCACTAATTTGAATAGTCAAATTTAGAGATAGAAGGTGAATGGAGTTACCAGGCACCAGGGAGAGGGAGAACGAGGCAGTTGTGTGATGGGTACAGTTTCAGTTTAGCAAGATGAAAAGAGTTCTGAAGATGGTTGGTGGTGATGGTTGCCCAACAGTGTGAATGCACTTAATATCATTAAACTAACTGTGCACTGAAAGTGACTAAGATGGTCGAATATAGGATATGAGTGTTTTATCTCAATAGAAACATTGAAAAAAGATTTCACTACAGTGCAAATTACCTGCCATTCTAGTCAGACTTTGAAGAGGTACAAGAACATCAGCCTTCTAATATTTTATTTTATGGCATTTTAAGATACATTTTCTTGGTATTTATGTGACGGTGACTTCTTTCAGAATTTAATGAGCAGAATGCATTTTAAGCATCATTGAATTGCAGGTGGAACTGTTTTCAGTGTGAAGTTCAATTCAACAAGTATCCAGTCAATATAGACTATGTGCTTACATCAGCGTGGTGGGCTCTTTGAGAGCTGGATTCTTGCTGGTTGTCAACACTGCGGAACAACGTATGTGTGAATTTTCAAGTATATAATGTAGACGGCAAATACTCCATGGGATCAGAAGTGGGGAAGCCAGTGTAGGCTGGAGAAGTTGTCAAAAATTATGTGGAAGTTGGAGAACTTTCAGAAGAAAGAAGTTCAGTAACAGAGGTAGAGAGAATTGGAATAATGTTCTTTTAATTAACTTACCCTAACATTTGTTTTAACATTTCTCAGTGATTGACACATCTAACCTCAAAACATGGAATAGGACCTCCATGTTCTGGGTGGCTACTGAAGATTCAACATGAGAAAATGAGCATCAATAAAGCATTTGGCATGAAATAAAAACATTCTCCATGGTGATATTTATTAAATGCTAGGATAGCTTAACCAAGGAAACATGGGATATCTCTTGATATTTTAAAGAGGAATGGATTTTCACATGACAGCCATCAATGTGGTGCTGGGAAAGTTTAAGAGGATGTACTTACGAGTTTATCACCACTCATATGATGTAATGGTTTCAGGTCTTTAAATGGACAGGCAAATGTCCTTTGAAGGCTTAGTCCAATTTGCAAACAGAAACCCTTCATTATGATTGTTTGAGATGCCAGTATTTTAAACTGAGAAGAAAACTATAAAGACAGCCAAGGAACGTTTTACTAGGATTGAGGAAAGGGAAAAAGAAAAAGGCCCAGAACAGAACTAAAACAAGAAAATCCTGTTCAGTACTCTTGGAAGAATAGGCGCGTAAGAACAAAGGGACAGACTCCAGTGATCTTGAAAGATTCAAGTGATCTCACACAGCGCAAATGGGACCGCCTCGAGTTCCTGAAGGGATCATTAGGGACATGTCCTCTGGACTCTGCTGGGCCATGTATACCCCCTCACTTTTTGGAGGACTCATGTTTTCAGGTCAACAGATTTCTGCCAAATCCAAAAGATCCAAGGAAAGCAATCTCCAGTTGCTTGTTCTTCTCTGAGCAATGTGATTAGTTAATTTGAGGATAACTTTGGTATATTCTATCAGTGTGGAAATAGCATCTTTCCCCTTTTCATAGTCAGCCTCCTTCTGTCGTGGGAATTAAGATTATTCAATTACTGTTGGAACCAGAACCCCATGCTGAAGCTGACTTATTAGCATTTAAAAAATGAGAATCTGGTATTTATTAGTAGCTTTATCTTTCAGATGGATGTAATGTGTACCCCAAATTCAGTGTTTATAATGTATCTCAAATCCCTAATGCTCTTACACACACACACACACACAATTTCAATGAACTTACCTTTAATATGAATACAAGTGAATATGACCTCTTAGCATTAAAGAACCCTAACTTACCCTGCAAATGAGTGAGCTCTTGTCTGGGACCTTCCATAAATTAGATTGGTACTGCAGAAAATTATTCTGAATGAGTAGATAGAAATTGCAGATGACAGATAAATTATATCCTAGGCTGAATATATGGGTTTGTTCTTGCATATCAGGAAAGTTGGGCAAAAGTTATTGTTCCAATGAATGTATCTTTAATTGCGAATTTCTAATGTGATGACATTAAATGGTCAGAGAATATAATATGTGTAACATCGCTTCTCTAAATCTTTTTTTGGATGTCTTCTGTACATGGTTAATTTTTGTAAATATTTTATGTGTACTTGGAAAGAATGTATTTATTACTTTGTAGGGTGCAGAATTATATATATGTATATATATGTATTTGATCAAACTTGTTTCATTTGTAGTTGCTAGGTAAAAACATACAGAATTGTGTAATTATTTTATCTTCTTGCTGGATTATTTTTTAAATTCATTCAGTAGTGTCCCTCTTCATCTCTATTAATATTATCTTGTCTGTAATTAATACTGGTAATTCTGCTTTCGTTTGGTCATGATCGCCTGATATTAGGGTGGTTTCACAACTCTTTTTTAAATGTGTTACATAATTTTGTTTGAAAGGTAGCTTTTTCGAGCAGTATAGAATTGATTCCATTTTTATTCTTTGTATGATAGTCTCTGTATTGCCATTGAGTTTAATTCGTTGCATTTATTAGATTAATGATATATTTGGAATTACTTGTGCTATCTCTTTTTTTATTTAATCTTTTGTCATGATTTTTCTTTATTTTTTTCCACTTAGGTGTTTGGAATTGTGCTTGTCTTTGTCATGGGATGATAGTTTAATTTAGTATATAATCCTAGCTGAGCAGTTAAATTTTTCTCCAGCATTTCAAAGGTACTGTCCTGCCATCTTTTTGCTGCCACTGTTACTTTTGAGAAACCTACTGTCCAGTTGTGGTACCTCTTTAGCTAGCTATTCAGACTCTTCCTTTCCAGTCCCCCAGTGATTTTAATATCTTTTCTTTGACTTGAATGTTATTTAATTGCTAGAATATACATGAATAGAATTTTTAAAAGATCTACTAAGGATTTATTGTGATTATTTTATTTAAGAATTTATGTTTCATCAGTTCTAGAAAATTCTGAGCCATGATCTTTACTGGGCTTTTGGTTTTTTTTCTTGCTTTGTTTTGCTTTGCTTTGTTTTGCATCAGCTCCTTCTGGAAGACTCATTATTCATTTATTCGGCACTTGTATTCTTATCATTGTCATCTGTTTACTTCTCACTCTTTATTTTCTACATTTTTTTTCTTTTGTTGAGTGATTTCCTCACATCTGTCTTCTAATTTATTAATTCTTTGTTCAGTTGTATCTATCCCATTAGTTAACCTGTAAATTGACTTTTTAGCTGTAACAGTTACATTTTCACTTTTAGATTTGTGTTGATCTAGTCTTTTGGCTTCTATTTTTTCCTTTATCTGTTTGAGAATTTTAAATAAACTTATCTAAAACTCTCTCTTTAGGTCATTTCATTATTTTAGACCACAAACTTCCCATTTGTCAAATAAAGTGACATTCTTTCATGGTTTATTTCCCATGTAGTTTGTATGCTTTGGGATTGTAACTGTATTCATTTTTTAGTGGGTATTTTATGTGTCCTGGCTGGAGGTAAAGACCTACAGAATTACTTTTGTTTGTTTCAGAACAGAACCTGTAGGGTTAATGCATCTTGAAACTATTTTTTAAAATTCATTTCTCACTCCAGAAATCACATCACATGAATTGTGTGAATATCAACATTACTAAGGCAAACACCTGGCATTTCAAGTTTATAGATGTCTCTTTTTCTCCCCAGTTTAGGAAAATAAGCTGTGTTTTTACTTCCTGGCTCAGTACATGGAATTTCACAATGGTCTTTTCCTTTACAGAGAAGCCCTCTCAGATTCCTGACCCTAAGTATGTAGCTCAGTTATCTCCGGGGATCACACGCTCTTTGAATTCCTTTTCTTTCCCAGGCTTAAACCTAGAGTCCCCTGATGGTAAGACTCATCCCTGGTCCTGATTAGCAGCGAGCCCCCGAGTTTCAGTCTCAGTTTACCACCTCTGCTACTTTCCTAGGAGTACGGTGTCAAAGTATCACAGGTCAGGTGGCTTACACAATCATGTGTCACCTTCCCATGCTGGTGGTTAGAATTCCGAAATTCAGGTGGCATCAGGATGAGTTTTTTCTGAGGACAAACCTGTTTCACACCTCTCACCTAGTCTCTGTTGCTTTACTGGCAATCTTTGGGGATCCTTAATGTGTAGGAACATCACCCCCATTTCTGACCTCATTAACAGTGTTCTCCTGTGTGTCCCTGTCCAACTTCCCCTTACAGACACACCGGTCATATTACATTAGAGGGCCACCTTGCTCCAGCATGACGTCATCCTAACTTACCTAGCTACATCTGCAACCAACCTATTTCAGATCACACCACATTCTAAAGGACTGGGCGTTAGGACTTCCATGCATACGTTTTATGCATGAACTCTGAATGGTCCTCTTCATGTTCCTTCTTCATTTCTAGCTCCGACGGGTTTTGCTTTTTATAATACGTGGGTCCACTGTTTAATTTTGTCTAATTATGCTATTTCACTCAGCATAGCATATACTTGAAATAAGGCAGAAGTGTCCCGTACACCACAATTCACTCCTTGGCAGTAATTTTTTATCTTCCATGATTTAAATAATGAGGACAGGATCACCAACTAATATTTGAAAAGAAATTAAATAATTTCAGGCATAGAGAAAGAATCAAAAACAAAAAAGATAGTATCAAGAAAGAAAAAGGTAGATTTGAAAAATAAGAGAATGCCTAGACATGAAAAAATAGTCCTCGGAAATAAAGTACTCAGTGGATAGGTAAAATTCTGTGTCAGACACAACTGAAGAAAGAATTTGTGAGTTGAAGGTAGGTCTGAAGAGAGAGCAAGAATGCAGTACAGAAGGGAAAATGAAAAAAAGTGAGAATGAGGTAAAAAAAACAAACATGGATTTTAATTTCTAAATAGTTTAATTTTAACTTTAAATTAGTATTTGCTTTATCAGGAGTTCCAGAGAGCACATGGGAGGAATAAAGGGGAGTGTCAATGATGATACATGAAGAGATAATAGAGAGATGGTTCAATGTGAAAAAGGTATTAATGTAGAAAATGCTAGCTGTAATTAATTTCTAGTTATTCAAGAGTTCACACAGATGGAGCTTGATTACCCACTGTCTGGGGGAGAAAATGCTACAGAAGATGCTTAATTTTGTATTGACATTCTGGGGGAAAAATTTGTTGGGATGGCCTTGAAGCTACTACCTCTGAGTTTAGAAGACATTTTAAATATTCCCGACATCATTCTCCAAGTCACATGACATGCAATAATACAAGTTAAGTCCTTTTAGTTCTTGGATGATATATCGCAAAAGTAGAATTCAGTGTGTGTATGATATTGAGTAGGTTAATGAATTCTAAAACATTATATATACATTAAACTCTCTTCTCAGAAAACAGTTCTAAAATGTTTAGACTGAAGCTATAGCCATAGATACTTAGGGTGTGTTTTCACTAGTGGGTGGTTCTGATTCTGAATGTAATACTTGTTTTGAAATGTAAATAATAAACAATATTTTAAACATTTTTGCTAAAGTAACATTTTGTCATATTTTGGCTTCAAAGCATGTACTGGAATCAGCACGGTGCCTATCCAATGGAAATATGAACAGGACCACACAAAACTGTTCCACTGTGTCATTTTGTTCAATGTGGCTTCACAAAAATAAACTCTTCTCACCACAAAAACTTGCTTGTCATTTCCCACTTTTAAAAATGATCACTTTTAACTTCATTTCCAGCACCTTCTCCCTTTTTTAACCGTTGTCTACTCTGAAGTGACTTGAAGATTTGTTTATTTTGCCTTGGAATCCTTCATTCTTCATTTTCCCCACATTTATAACTATAAAATGCATATTATTAAAACATGTTAAGCCTTTGGGATAGTTTGATGTTGGTAATGTAAGCTTTTTGGCTCATTCATTTAGAGTTTTGTGGTATTTGTATTTTCGGTATATTTGATATTTTTCTATGTGTTTTAACTTTGAGAGATTTTCCTTTAGCACATAATTGAGAACTGACTTAAATCTCCAGAATATTAAACTTAAACTTTATTCCATTTTCTTTTTGAGTATGTATATCAGAAAATTTATTTGTCAGCACTTTTTAAACCCAGAAATTTTAGATTTTCTTGATGCTAACCCAAGACATAGAATTCCACTTCAAAACAGGCACGAATTATTTCCAGATCTTCTAAATAAGTGGGAATCAGAGCATAATATTCCTTATTTAAGTAGAAGAGCAAGACGCGGGTAAGAATAAGAGTCTATTTCCATTCTTTCACAGCCTAACTCTTTAGAGGGTAACTCTCTAAACAGGACAATATTTTAATAAGGAGAGGATTTGTCACAGAATATCCTTGAGGGGAAACTTTAAATGCTTCATATCATTTCTTGTCATACATTCCTATATCACTTTTTTTTTCTTTTCATTTGTTGGTTTCTCAATTTCAGCGCTATTGAAAATCTGGACCCAATAATTCTTTGTGTGTGCTGGTTTTGTTGTGTGGAGGGTAGGTGGTGTCATCTCTGGTTTCCATCCACGAGATGCCAGTAGTACCCTCCCCAATCTTGACAGTCAAATGTCCCCAGACATTGTTGAATGTGTCCTGTGGTGTGAAAGTCCTCTCTGGTTGAGAAGAAATGGTTTAGGGCATTATGTTACTTCCGTCACTCAACAGTCAAGTCTAGTTTGTGCCTTGTCTCCCCATTGTTTTCTTTTGTACTTAAGGTTTACACCTCTCAATTGTACTTTATTCTGCATGGGATATTAATTTTAGTTTCTCAATATACACATTTCTGTTTCGCATTTTTCATCTCTTTTTATCCATTTCGTCAAAGTCATTTGAAGATATTTTTTCAAAAACACAGCTATATATTTTCAATTCCATTATTTTGAACATTAGTAAAGATAAGAAATGTAGGGTTTTATCCTTATGAAACACAACAGCTTGGAAGGTTTTTTCAAATTGGTAACCTATCACTGATAATGTCCTTTGAATGCAACACCTATGTTGGTCATTCACTGCTTTAATATTACTCATGGCCGACCCTAAACTCATTTTTCTAAATTTCTTTAATATTGTTTTGTGAAACAATTGAAATACTTCATCAAAATTAGGAAATATTATATGTCTACCGTGGGGTAGAAGCAAATTAAGTCTCAAAATTTTCTTTTTACCGTCACATCGGTTGCTTGCTAGTGATTGAGTGAAACCATTCTTGAATGGCATAGGAGAATATATGTTTTTTATGGTTGGATTATGAATAAGCCTTGCTAGCATCTTTTGTCCCAGACTTCTCCCATCCCTTCCACCATCCTGCATTTATGAGTGCCCATTTACCTGTTTATTCAGCTAACAATTATTGATCACTTACTATGTGTTGGACATTGAGAGTACAGTAATGAAAGCAATCAGAACCTTGGCTGCAAGTAGCAGGGACTCTGATTTGGGAGTGAGGTGGAGGAAGGCCAGTGAACAGTTCTTTATCCTATGATGTGCCAAATGTGTGATTCAAGGGAGCACCCCATTATGGAATGTGTAACAGGGCTGGATAAGGAGTACTCTTCAGAGTGATGTGTCAATTTAGAATTGAAAACAGAGTAGGAGTTGTTCTGAAGGAAAAGTGGGAAAGATATTCCAGGTAAAAGAGACAGAATGAAGAAAGTCAGGATTGGGCAGACTGAAATGGTTCAATCTAGATCTAAAGTCCTCTTTGATCAGAACTAACTCGAGGAGACAGTAAATATCCTAGAAGACCATCGATGCTTTCTACACATACAGTGTCAGCAACTCTTGATTGTTTCTTCCTTCCAGATTCCTAGTGGTGATGGGAATATTTTGAAAAGGTGTCACAGCATTTCGAGTGAGCATTTCTAATGGAGGCATAGGTGGCTTTTAATGGCCGTTGTCTCATAATAAATGATCTCAAGACAGTATTTTTTGTTTTTATTATTATTTTATTGTTAGTTTTATTTACATTGCTATCTGATTTTCAGGCTATCGAATTCACAGCTCAGTCTGTGTGAATAGCACCCCACACTCGCCACCAGAGGTCTAGTGTCCGTCTCTACCACTGTGGTGGCTTCCATTCTCTGGTTTCCTCCCCTCTCTGTCCTCTCTGGTAACCACAGTCCCTGTATCCTGTGAATTTTTTTTTCAGCTTGTTTTGTTTCTTTATATTCCATGTATGAGTGAGACCATCCTGAATTTCTCTTTTCTTTCTGACTTATTTCACTTCACATGATCCCCTCCAGTTCCATTCAGATCGGCACAAAGGGCACAGTATCATCTGTGTTAGCAGCTATATAGACATCCATTGACTATAACTATCACAGTCTCTCTATCCGTCATCTGTTGTTGGGCATTTAGGTTGTTTCCATGTCTTTGCTATTGTGAGCTGTGCTGCTATGAACATAGGGGAGCATATTTCTTTGTTGATGAGTGCTTTTGTATTCTTGGGATATCTGCTTAGAAGTGGGCTTGCTGGATGAAATGGTAATTCCCTTTTTAGTTTTTAAAGGACTCTCCATACTGTTTTCCAAATTTATATTCCCAGCAACGGTGTAAGACAGCTCCCCTTTCTCCAAATCGCTCCAGCACTTGCTGCTTTTAGTCTTTTTGATACAGACCATTCTCTCAAAAGTGAGGTGACACCTCATTGTGGTTGTTTTGCATTTCTTTGATAGTGAGTTATGTAAACATTTTCATGAAGACAGCATTAATTTATTCTTATATTATCTTATTGTTTCCAAACAACAGTGTCTTGTTCGATACCAATATTTAATTAAGTTAAATGATTTATTTACTTTTACCTCTAGTCCTGGGTTTCAAAGTTAGGTTGTAGGCTTTACAGGACCTGCACTTTAATTGCCTTAACTTCCCCAGACCACTGAGGTGCCTTTTAATTTTTTTAAAATGAATTTTTTGGAAAGAACAATGCATCATAACATTGATTTGATCACAACTTGATTTGTTTGATTGATTTCACTATGCATCATGTATGAGTGCTAGCATGCGATGTCTGTCTTTCTCCTGGTTTATCTCACGAAGCATAATTCCCTCCAGGTCCATCCACATTGCTGCAAAAGGGCGGAATTCCTTTTTTTTTTTATAGCTGAGTAGTATTCCGTTATGCATATACACCACATTTTCTTTATCCACCTGTCTGTTGATGGGCACTTAGGTTGTTTCCAGTTCTTGACTATTGTAAGTAGGCTGCAATAAACACAGGGGTGCATCCATCTCTGGCAATTAGTGTCGTCGTATTTTTTTGGTTAAATACCTACCTGCAGGATAACTGGAATGGATGGAATCTCCATTCTCAATTTTTTGAGGAATGACCATACGGGTTTCAATAATAGTTGCACCATTTTATGCTCCCACCAAAAGTGTATAAGAGTTCCCTTTACTTGGCATCCTTGCCAGCCCTTGCTGTTTCCAGACTTTCCGATATTAGCCATGCTCACAGGTGTGAAGTGATTTTTCACTGTGGTTTTGATTTGTATTTCCCTAATAACAAGAGAGCTGGAAACTCTTTTCATGTGCCTGCTGGCCACCTGGATGATTTCTTTGAAGAAGTGTCTATTAAGATTCTGCCCATTTTAATTGGATTATTTGTTTTTCTGTTTATACTAATATTTGAAATATAAATCAAACCTAGTAAAAACCAAAGGCAGTTACCATATAGCAACTATTTACATTGCAAGAAAATAAATGCTTCCTTTCATGTATTAACAATAGCTGTATTTTCCTTTCTTCCTAGGTCTTTTTCCTTTTCTCACTTCTTATTTTCTAATTCATTCTTCCTTTTCCTCTGGCTTTATAGCTAATACATTCATACTCCACACCTTGTTCTGTGCTGAACTAGATCCTGGCTGCTGTTCCAGAAAGAATTCGATCACGATAGACAGAGTCCTCGCATCTGCCGGCAACTGGACAGAGGCATTTTATACCCATTTACTGTAAATTAAGAGCAAATACTAACCTTGCTCATCTTTATTTGCTAATTAAAAAATAACCCAAAACATTGGTCACTACATCAAAATAGCCAGTATATACTACCATATACTTTGCAGTTAAGGAATAGAGGTGAAAAACAAACAGGAGATTTGTAGTAAATCAAAGCACCTATCACTTATCAAACATGAAGCATTGAATTGAATCTGGGTCTATTTTATCTATAACATATAATATATCCTAATTATATTCTTTCAAATGACCCTTCTCGTAGTTGAGAAAACCTTGATGCTTTATTTTAACATTTCAAGGATGATGCAGTTATTAGTTCTACAGTTTGCATTGGAAAGGTGCCATTTGCTGTCTTACAGAAAATCTGCACAATATTGTAAGCACGTGCTGCAAAGCCTGTTGGGAAGACTTGGTTCACACAGCTAGGCATCAGTATCTATGGCAGCATGCGAAAAGTGGGATGCTCTCGGTTTTGAAGGAGCAGAGTTATGGTTCTGCAAAGATGACCATGTGTTACTCTCAGAACCCGTGAACAAAGTAGTGTTAAACATCAAAGAGGAATTGGGATTTCAGACAGAATTGAAGCTCCTAGTCAACTGACCTTAAAATACGGAGGTTATCTTGACTCTCTGATAGTCTGACATAATCAAACGTGTCCTTAGCTGCAAAATTTGAGGCAGAAGAATCACTCAGAGTTCTGTGATGTCAGAAAGGCTCAACAGGCCATTGCTAGCTTTGAAGATGGACCATTAACCAAGGAATGCAGAAAACCATAGAAACCCCAAATGCAGACAATGGCATCCCCTTTAACGCCTCCAGAGAGCAATGTGAACTGTTGGCCCTTCACTTTAACCTGGTGAAACTTAATTTCAGACACCTGACCTTCAAAACAGTAAGAGTAAATTTGTGTTGTTTGATGTCACTGAATTTGTGCTCATTGTTATAACAGCAACAACAAACTGAGACAAGATCGTAGAAGACTTGGGAGGAAGTGGAGGACTCATCCAGCTGAATTCAGCCATTGCAACATTTTTCTTTTCTTTTAGAAAAAGAATATATGAGGAAAATTAGAGCATTGGTGTATCAAAGAAGATGTATTCTAACTAGGCATATATATTTTGGTGCTCTTAATAGGTTATACCATCTACATAGGTGTGTAGTAGGTCATATCATCTAGGTTTTGTGATGTCCACACACCTATGAAGTCACCTAATGACAAATTTCTCAGAATATATCTCTCCTGTCATTAAGCAATTCATGACTGCACTCTTGATTAATGGCAAGGTTAGACTAATGTAAAACTAAGTGCACCTAAATATAGGACTTTAGTTCATATTTAAATTCAGTCAACTATTGTCAGTTATTTGCTGAATTTTATGTAGCCAATAATAATAATAATAATAATAATAATAATAATAATAATTTTATTTCTAAGGGAAAGAAGACATGACCATACTCAACTCTGTAGAAGGCAGGTTATTGATGCTAGTCTATTGCTGGCTCCATCTTCACACAGGGTACATTATGAGTTTAATATTTCTGTTGGGAATTTTTATTGTCTGGAAATTTCTCTGTTTTATGGAAACGCTACTTTCTGGTTTATTGGGAAATGATAGTTATTTTTTTTATTACAGAAACACCAAGGAGTGACACACATGGAAAGACCTGAAGCTTTATACCACTTTAATACAGTCAGGCATAAGAACAAAGATTTTAGAATATCCAGTGTTACTTTCTTCAGATGGTCCATCTATTCATATTATTAGCATTCCCCCTACTAGATATATATATATATATACATATATATATATATTAATCCATGATGCTCTGTTTCAGTGACAAAGAGAGAACTTTAAGTGATTTGAAGCATATTTATTTTCTAATCTATTACCTTTCAAGGAAAAAGAAAGCATTGACTATTTCTTGCTTGCCAATAGGAGAAAGGTGTTCTGTTGGCTCTGAACTTGACATGAGAACACTTTTGGAATGTCAGACAGTTATTGATTTCTGCACTTGTCTATCATAATAAAAATAAGCCTTTGCTTTTTCCTTTTAAATCTATTCATTTTCATTGCAGGAAAAAATATTCACCCAGGTTCATGCTAGTTATAGCAAATTGATTGAAAATGGGTCCCAACTCTCTATGCCTCCTGTAGTGACTATCTTCTGCAATATGATTTTATAACATCTTACATCAAGAGGTAGAGTCTGTTTCCCAGTCCCTTGGACCTAATCTGGCCTTGTGACTTGCTATGGTCAAAAGAAAGAGGCAGTAGCATCAGTCCTGAGATTAGGCTTCAAGAAGTCTTGAGCATTTCAGCTCTCTCTCAAACACCTGTCTCTACCCTGGGACTAATTTCAGACAACTGGCTTGAGGTTAATTAATGGATCACATGGAACTGAACCAAGATGGCTCGGCTTCCAGATGCCAGTACCCAGAAGAATAAGTAACACCTGTACTTGACTGAGAGCTTACTGGAGAGGAACTGGTAAGCCAAAGGAGACTGAAAGCACTACCCAGATGGGGTCAACCTTAATGGTTGACCTGATGAATTTTCAGGTAGTGTTGCTTTAAGCCATGACATTTAGTTTGGTTTGCTATACAGTCAGCAGTATCTCACTGATGAATAGGTGTTATGGGGGTAGGGCGGGGAGGGTGTATGAACACTGAAACTTTGTGTAAAATTTGGTGTGTATGTGTGTTTTTCTGGGAAGAACTTGTAGCATTTAGCAATTCTCAGAACTTGTGGTGCTTCAGAATAGTTTTGTAGATCACTACCTTGTTGGTTTAGTGATGGACATACTTGCATGCCAAATGTCAGAACAATTCAACTATTTGAAAAGAGTGAGAGTAAAACAACAAAATACAACCAACAAAAATGTGTATGTGTGTGCCCATGCACCCTTTTGTCCCTTGAACTGGATATAGTTGGCTCTCTTTCCTGGGTAAGGCGTACTTTGATGCTACCCATTTTGTGGTACTTATCTGTCCTTTATGTATTACTTTATGATTCACTACTAGAGTATGAGATGACATGATCAATTTCATGTACTAATACCCTAATCAGATTGTCATATCAGAGTTTACACACACACACGCGTGTGTGTGTTCTCCTTTGAAGAATGTGTTGTTTAAAATACCTTCTTCCTCATCTATATTTTAGGGTAATCTCTTTCAACCCTTGTCACTTCTGTCCTCACTTTCAGCTGATATCTTCCCGTCCTATTTCCTAGAGAAGAGGTAACTCCTCAGAGGGAACTGTCTCATCTTTGCTAGATGACACAATTATACGAAGTAAATAAAATCTGTGACAAATGACCCATTGCTTATCTGATGAAACTAATGGAGGCTGAGCAATTGTTCTAGCAGTTGCAATGTAGAAAGACTCATTTTTAACACTGTGTTTACGTCTGTGAGATTGTGGGCTGTGTCATTTTCATCTGATTTTAGCCTTTGGTGAGCAGATGCGGCCGACCTACAGGGCTCTGCTTGAATGCTCAATGTCTACTACTCTTATCTACCACGTGCCAAGGTCGGGGAGACGTGCATTTTCCCCAAACTCAGATCTTCTGGCTCACTGTCAGTCAACTCATGCCAGAGGCGCTAGCCAACAAAAGCATATAGGGAAAATAAATTTGTCACAGGAAAAGTACAGAGAAGTGATCACTTTCAGGCAGGACTACAGTGAGAACACTGTTAGGCTGCATTTCACTAATGTTAAAAACAAAACCCCTTGCCAAATAGCTTTTTAAATGTGTGTGCATGCGTGCGTGCGTGTGTGAGTCAATTAAAGCACAAGTATTTGAATACTTCCACCATATAGTTAGACCAAATTCAGTTATACACAGAAAACCATGGACATATTTTTTTTGTTTGCAAGAGTTATTTATGCAGAACCAGATGGATATATTTTCACCCTGCCCCCACACCCAACCCAGCGGTGCGTGTGCTCCCCAGCTCCCAGGTGCGGGTCGTTGAGAGATGGGGTGGGGGCAGTGGGTGGTTTGGATTTCAGTGAGACATAGCAGGTGGAGTGGTGGTCTCGGGGAAACACCTCCTTGCTTTTCACAAAATAACAGGTCATTTCGCCAGGAAAAGAGCTGGATTTTCTCCAGCACTTGCACCTTATACTTTGAAATGCATACCACGTGGAGAGTCCTTCCAGGAGACTACAGCCCGGCTCCTATAAACACCCAGTGGTTGGAAATGGAGGTTTCTATCAGTTCTTTGTCTTTTCTCTACAGCAGAGCAGAAGAGTGGACATGTCTCCCATCCATTTGGCTCTGGACTTCCTCTGAAATGCCTATTAAACGATAAGAAAGAGGACTCTACCAGAGATGGATGTTTCAGCTATTTAAATCCTCTTTTTCAAAGATAACATTGTCTACGCAGCAGTCCTCTTTCAGGTTATTATAGATTTTGTCACCCAAAGATGTAGGATGGAGGAATAATAGAAAGCTGAGGTGTCCTTCTGATGCTATGTTGACCGGTGGTACAGTAACAGGACTGACAATTTTGCCAGGCTCCTGTGCTGACTGTGAGAACCAGGCATCTGAACTTCCTCAGTGGGGTCCTGAGAGTGGGTAGCAGTGGTGCCTAGTCCCCCAGTAAGAAGATGACCCAGAATAAGGCCCATTAAGAGTGCAACCAGCTGTGGGATTCCCTTTCCCCTTCCATATTCTCTAGTCCATTGTTCTTTTGCTGCATCTACACGCCTTCTTTTCCCCAGCAAGGTGGTCATTAGTGTTCCTTTGCACTGGACATCATGAGTATTTGGACTGGCAGTGTGCGGGGTGCAGTCTGTTTTGCTCTGACCCGCATAACTCCTTAAGGAAGCCCGCGTCCATTATACACTATCCGCAGAGGAGCTTGACTTGGAATCGCTGCTGTGCTCGTCCTGGGAGGTGTGCGTTGGAATGAAAAAATGCCACCCAAAGAGATTAGGCACAAGTTAAGCTCTGTAGCTGCATGCTCTGTTTCCTTTCATTAGTTTTTCTTTTTCAGAAAATGTTCTCAGATTTTCCTCTCACGTGGACGCAAGATAGACTTTGGAGCAACTTCTTTTTCAGCTACCTCCACCCTGTTTTCGGATCACTTTTGTTTTCTAACTCTTATGGCCACTTAGTGATTTGCTCGTGGCTTAGGAAGTGGCATATAGCAGCAGTTATTTGCTAGATACCTGTAGTTACACACACACACACACACACACACACACGCAGCATCTACACACATGCACATCCAAATTTATCTCCACATGGATTCTAAGTCCACAGAAAGTGAATCTACTGTCAGTCTAAGGAAGCTAAACTTGTTTCGACGGGTTCTTCCTTTAGCCAAAAATAATCCTTAACAAAAATTCTGCAGTAGATGAACCTTGAAAAAGTTTTTGTAAAAGCATTTATGGGCGCACCCTGGTGGAGTAACAGTTTGATCAGCTGTCTTTGTGGGGTGCAGTCCACACACATCCCAAGGACCTGGATTTGTGTCCTGGGGCAAGGGAACAACCAAGAGGAACAAAGAAACAAAATAAATAAGATGCTCTCTTTTCCTCCCTATTCACCTTTTTAAAAAAGTGTTTGTATGAGCTTAGGCGTTGCCTCTCTGTGACTAAACTCCATATGAAATTCAGGAATATAAACCTTGGCACCGAGAATGCTAGGTGTCCACCCAGTGAGGAAAACCTTGGCTGGAGGGGTTTCTGTGAAGCTGCTGAGATCTAGGAAGAGGTTAAAGGTCAGACAGTTTAACACACTTTTTGGGTGTGACCTCTGCTATGTAAACAGTGATGGTAAACAACTTCCTTGTGTGATGACAATAAATACACAAGGAATCAGATACTATGGGTGACAGTTTTCAGAAAGCTGATCACTCCCTGACCCCGCTTTCACTCTCTTAGTTTCTTGTCTTTCTCAATCTTCCGCGGCCCCCTCCTCCAGCCCTGTTCCTAGGATTCGAGCCCAGCAATTGGGGCCCAACGTGGAGATTAAGAGTCTCATGCTCTGTGTTCATTCTGTTCCAGTCCTTGGCCAGCTTTCAGGTTTGTATTCAGCTTAAACATTTCCAGCTCCAGCCTCTACTCACCCAAAGCCAAACGGTCTTGCACTCTCTTGGCCACTTCCTGTCTCCTTCCCTGTCTAGGCACAGAGCTGTCACTCAGCCAAGCAGTATCTGCTTGGTAGCAAGGACTCTGCTGATGGACTTGCTGGTCATGCTTCCAGAAATGCTGTCAGGAGGGAGGCATTGAGTCGAGCAGATTTTAGCCCATCACTTACTCATGCACAGCAGGCAGCAGGCGCTTTATGTTTGCCTTAGCTCTTTACCCCAAGTCTTCAAAAAAATTAGAAAAAAATATTTATTGAGGTAATTTTGCTTTTCAAAATACTATAAACCCATAGGTGCAGCCTCCCCATGCCTGAAATATATGTCCACCCACCCTGCCCACCACCAAATCACCCAGAGTCCTTCACCATATCCCGTGGACCCCACCACCACTTGCCCTCCTCCCCTGTCCCATTGCTACTGGCCACCTCAGTTCTATTGCTAGTGTCCAAGGTCTGGCTTTTGTTTAGTCTTTTCCTTTGCTTATGTCTTCACCTTCCACCTATGAGGAGTTTTTTGAGTTGTTTCACTCAGCATAAGCCTCACTAGATCCATCCATGTTGATTCAAAGGACAGGATGTCATCTCTTCTAAGGGCTGTGAAGTATTCCACTGTCTTTATGCACCATATCTTCTTTATCCATTGGTGGACCTTCCCCACACTTATGGACAATAGGGAGCTGCCCTTATGAGTGCTAAGCCTCCAAGGAGTGGTCTGTCAGACCTGAGGAACTTTGCACAACAGAACCCCCCAATTTTTAAAAGGGCAACTAGTAAAGCTGCCCCAACTTTGTTCATGAGGGGGAAATTATGTTCCTAGTCAGGAAGCATTTGCTGTCCCACTTGGAAAGTGACAGTCATTATCTTTCAAGGTTGTTTGCAGTACTCACTTCCCTTAAAAGATAATCTGAGATGACAGCTAGAAATTCCATGGATAATTGCCTCCCAATGATAACTACTATGCTTATCAATTCCTCATGGGGGCATGAATGGGCTTAATTTGGGAATAGTAAATTTGAGGTGACTGTGGGGTTGTTAAGAGCGATACCCTCTTCACTTATAGCCAGTAAACATTGGCTGTATACACTTAGACCTCCAGAGAAATGCCTGCATCAAGAAATGCATTAAATTTTCATCCATCTGAGTGATAGAGTCAGAGGAGAAGATGAGGTTCTCCAGAGAACATGTAACAAAGACAGGAAAGCCATGAATAGAAAGAACCATGGAAATTAGGAATGTTTGCATGACTAGAAAATTAGAGCAACAGAGCTGTCTAAGAAAGAAAGGTCAGAGGGGAGAAGGAGAATTAGGAGAGACTACCTCTTAAAATCCAAGAAAAGGACACATTTCCAGAAGAGTAGGCAGCAGTATCAAAGACAATGAGGTCAAATAAGATGAGAACTGAAAAGACTCCACTGGCTTAGCGACTCTGAGACACATGGAAGCCCTGTAGGAGCATTTCAGTGGAGAGGCAGGTAGAGAGGTCTGACGGCCGCAGCATGGAATGTGAGAACTGAGGGGGAGCGAACTGAGAAGAACAACGGACGCAGATTTTTGAAATACCTGCCTGGAAGGGAAAAAAGAAAGCATACAAAGTAAAATTAGAAGAACATATTAAAGATGGAAGAAAACTGTAAGGTCTGGGAAAAGAGGCAATAGAGAGATTGCAATGTAGATGAAGGACTAACGGATACACCAAGATCTTTCTGACAAGGAAGGCATCTTCCTTTGGTTTCTTTTGGTTATAATATAAATAACCAAAGACTTGGTGACTTAAAACCATAGAAATGTATTCTTTCACATTTCTAGAGGTCAAAAGTCTGAAACTAAGGTGTTTGGCGGGCTGTGCTGCTTCTGGAGTCTGTGGGCAGTAGGGAGAAGAGGCACCTTGACACTTCTAGGATTTGGTGATGGCCAACTCTCCTTGGCATTCATTCTTTGACTTGTGTTCTCATCACTCCAGACTTTGCCATTGTCTTCCTACTGCCTTCTCCTTTACATGTGTGTGTGTCTCCTCTTCTGTCTCTTTCAAACCTCCCTCTGCTTTTCTCTTATGAGGACATTTGCTGTTGAAGTTAGGGCCCACCTGGGTAATCCAGGGTGATCTTCATCCCTAGATCCTAAAGGGAATCACATCTTCGGAGACTCTTTTTTAAAATAAGGTCAATTCATAGTTCCAGGGATTAGAACATGGACACATCTTTTTAGGGATTGTGATTCAATCTTATAGAAGGGATAAGAGTAGAAATTAAGGGATGATTCTGGAATTGGAAAAGGGATATAAGAGACTGAAGAAAGGAAGTTAAGATAGGGATGTATAGAAGTTAGAGATGGTGGGTCAAAAGCCAAAATTTCCCAACTGGGAGCTTTACATTTCTCTGTGAAGCCGGAGGAAAGGTCATCTCTTCAGTAGAGATAGGACTGTGTGTGGGAGAAAAGTCATGAATGTTGTAGAAGACAAAGAGCAGGCACAAGACAAGGTGGTGCTGGGAATTATATATCTGCAGGTCTTACATGTGTGAATTTGACTACACCTTTATATAGCTTTGATTTACTTTTCTTCATTGTGGGAAGTACAATTACAACAACAAACAGAGCCAAAGAAAGGTCCATAAAGATGGAACAACAGACTGCTTACTTGGTCTAGACCAGTTCACCAAATCCACTGCTTTCTCGTCGTGCAGCCTAGGAAAACACTGATGTGACTAACACATGGCCAGAATTAATGTGGGAGAGAAGGGAATGAAAGCCTTCAGTCATTGGGAGCTCCATGGGGAGCAGGGCAAATTGAGCTGAGTTTTCTTTGGCTTCCGATCTGAAGTTTCTCCAGAAAAGGCTTTTCGAGGAAATGAGAGAAATGCCAAGAAGGGGAGTGTGCTAAATGTGGGGTAGATAAGCCTCTGAACAAACTGTATTTGCCCAAATGATCAGGCCATAAGAACAAACTTAAGTCTGTACCTTTAACCTTATTATCACTTACAATATTTAGCCTGAGCATATGTCCTGAGCATCAGCCATGTGTTGACTTCCATATTGCTCTGAGTCCATCTTTGTGGAAATAGTGCCAGCATTTATCTAAATGTCTCCAGACAAGTTCTGGTCTTTAGTCTTCCAACTGTGTACCATCAAACCCACGTCCAAGTGTGCAGTCTGTTTTAGTGTGATCAGAAGAAGGGATCAGACATTATTCTGGTAACACTCATTTATAAGTCCATGAGTTGAAATGGAATCTTGATAGTGAACAGAGGAGTGAGAATTTTCTTTTAAGGCCATGATATTCACTTCTTGGTTCCTCAAGATCCCAGCTAAAGTGATGTGGATTACATGATACTGTAGGGTTTGTTTTCTTGACAATTTCGTGTTGTATCTGTGTCCACTGCAGGCACCAGGAGCCAAGGGAGTAAGTAGCTCTGTCGACTTTACAGCAGTGCTGCTCACATTGTAATGTGCATGTAAACTCCTGGGAATCTTGTTCAAATGCAGATTCTGTGGAGGGTTGGGTGGGCCTGAGATTTTGCCTTTCCCACAAGTTATCAGATGATACTGATGCTGCTGGTTCAAGGAATGTATTTTGGGTAGCAAGATGTTCAGCTACTTAAAAACACACACAGAATACTCACACATGGCATCCAAAAACTGTGTGAGCATCAGGACAAAATCACAGATGACAGTCAGCTGGAAGTGTTCCCTCATCTTGTGAGATGATCCACATTATTTTTAGTTTCTCAGTAACTTTTCATGTTGAGCATCAAACCACTTTCTTTGTATTAAGTATTAATTAAAAGGGGTCTAAATATCTGCTCTAAATAGTGAGATGTCTCGGTTTTGAGGGTGAATGGACTCAGTAAGTACATCCTTAAGAATGCTTAGGGTTTTCTCTTTTAAAAGAGGGATTAGCATTTTATTTATTCATGTATGTATGTGTATATGTATGTATGTATGTGTTTGTAGGTATGTGTATGCATGTGGGTATCTATGTATGTGTGATGTATGTATTTAGGTTTCCTCCCGCCCCAGGTCATGAACGGGGTCTTCATTTCTTTCTTTCTTTTTTAGTTCTCTGCTTCACAATGGTGTATTCATTTTAGGCTCCTCATAGTGCTTCTCAGTCTATAGTTCACCCTCTATTCTTCTTAATGTCAACCTCAGAAAGAAAGAGGATGATCTTTGCAAAAAGAAGGCCCTTTTATTTTTAATAATAAGGATATCAGTGGTGGTTCTGGAGACACTTTAACTAAGATTTATTAAACAACTTGCAGACTTTACTGTCTGAGAGGACTGAAGAGATTCCTCATTCAGTATCCATTTCCTCTTTTCTATAGGAGCCCAATTTTGTAAAAGTTATGCCCCTTCTCCCTGTCTCCCTACACACACACACACACACACACACACACACACACACACACACGCACACACGCACACACGCCGAGCCCTGTGGCCCTGGATAACTACCTCATTAGTTCTAAATTTGGGGCCACTGTATTTCAGGTCTCATTCCTTTTGCCAGTGGGGAACCTTCTGGAAGAGTCTCTAGGGCACATTTTCTCACTCCTGAGAAACACACAGAAGAGAAAAATGTGGCATTTGTAGATTTTTAGGACCTGAGTTCTGGAACTGCTGAAGTCACGTTGTCACCGCCTTGAAAGTAAAGCTGACAGCAGTGGAGGCCTGGCAGGCCCTTGTCTCAGGTTCCTTGTTCTCCCAGTCGCCAGGAGAGCCACCATATGGGCACAACTTATTAAATCTTTACAAAATCTTATCAGCTCCATCTGGTTTTATTTGAAATGATCACCCACATCGATGCTCCACTACTAGGTGAGTCGACACATTTCTTGAACTCGAACGTTTTCTCAAAAAGCAGTGTTTAAAAAGTCCCGTTTCCAATTATGCTGATAAATCTTGGAACGGCACACGCTTTTAAAACATTGATTTCTTTATTTTCCATTGCACGTACTGAGTGTGGCTGCTGGAGAGTGGTCCGAGACTATTCCTGACTGCCTCTACTGTGAGGAGACTATTTTTAGGAAAAACAAGTTACCAGCTGCTCTGTCTGCAGCTCTGAACACACACAGCGCTGGAGCCGACCCGCACTGATGTGGGACATCAGAACTCACATCACTGCGCCACTGCCCATGCTTTGACACGGGTGGCTGCCAAGAGGAACAGTCTTACTGCGTTGATTATGCTTTTTGTTGTTGTGGTTAAAACTCCATTTGCAAGAGTTGTGAAACGTTCCGCAATCTGGACATTTGTGCGGCTGAGCACGATGCTAAGTGTGAAGCTAAGTGGTTGAAGAATGACTCTTTATAATAGCACACGGCGCATCTCTGCAATGGGAAGGCCTTTACTGGACAGGTCTCCATATGGTTTTTGACAGCAGGTGTCTGGAGAAAACCCTGTGAGCATTGTCAAGTACACTGCTGCTGGCGATTGGTAAGAAAAGGTAAAGACTGGAGTGTGGAGGATTGAACCAGGAAAAAAGAATAACATACAGCATGATAATGAGAGAGAGACAGAGAGAGAACGAGAGAGAACGAGAGGGGGGCGGGGCGGGGGAGGAGAGAGTAGAAAACTTAAAATTCCCAGCTCACCAGATTTTGTCTGCATCAGGGAAGTATATAAAATCTCCATCAAAGGGCACTAAACATGCCATATTACCTACATGGAAGAGAAAGGTCTTACTGTACTCACACCACTACGTTACCCAAGGCCCCTTTCTCAACAGAGAATAGACGTAAGTGACTGGCTTGTGTCAGTGTGGAGTTTAATTAAGCCTCTCAACACCGGTGTGCAGAAGCTGAGAATGAAATTTATCGTGGGAAAATATTCATTTGGACAAGGTTTACAGGAGATTCGTGCATCCCCATGCTGCATGTCAGAGGCAGGCTGTCTGTCACTCATAGTTGTGTTTTTGTGCACTGAACAAAGGCCCCTGGTCCAAAGGGGTGTGGGGGCTGCAGTCAAGGCCACATTACACTGGCCAAGCCCCCTCCCTGGCTACAGGCTATGTCGGCTGGGAGTAAGGGGGTGCCTTTTTCACTCCACAAAGGTACTTCCTTTAGTAAGTCTCATGCACGCCCTCAAGGAGAGGGAGGGCTGAGAACTTTTATTACTGAAGCATAGATGTGACCTTAGTATCTCTGTGCTGTTGTAGAAACTGGTTTAGTCTACTGGGGACAGTTGAAAGGCTGCAGGAGGAAGAGTAGACATATGTGCCTGAAAGACAGAATCTGTAGGCCTGCCTGTCCACTGCCCTCCCACTGCCCTGGTCTCGCTGGTCTTAGGACTGCAAAGTGAGCAGAGTTCATGGAGAGCATTCTTTCTTTTAATCCACTTGAGCAATTACAACTTTATGTGTGACTGGGGAAGGAGTGAAAACAAAGCAATTGAGAGCAAAAGGAAATTACACACAGTTTTCCCTTCATCTTATTAAAGGTTTAGTGGGGATTTTAAACTGATCCTCTTGCTTTGTTAATATCAAGAGAGAAAAACATATTCCTCGGTAATTCTATTCTTTATCAAGGTGGTTGATCTTATTATTTCTCCCATTATTTGTTCCTCCATTCTTAGTGAGGCGATTGTACATTTTTACCCTTACAATTCCAACCTATAAAGGAATATTCTTCCCTGTCCCATTGATATTGACTTTGACCATGTGACTTCCCTTGGCCAACCATCCTTGAGCAGATGTGGTCAGTGCAATTAAATGGTTGGCTGTAACGCTATATATTCACAGGGCATGTCCTAAAGAGGGCTGAGAATGAGAAGCCATGTGGAGTTGAGTCAGAATGTCCCTGAAGCTGACATGTGACCGGGGTGCTACATACATCTTTGTTGTCTAAGTCACAGATTTGGGGTATCATTTGTTATCACGGCCGATCTGTCCAGTACAAAAATTGGTATCAGGAGTGACATGCTATATAACCAAAAAGAGATGCATTGGCTTCTGCCCAATATCTGGCAAGGTAACTTAGAGGGGGCAGGGTGGCAATCTATGATAAGGAGTGGTGAATTTTCAGATTTTTTCAGCTCAGGAAAAAATTGGTAAGTAGGAATGAGAGGAAAAGAGAATTTTAAAATGTTGATATTTTCAGGGTTGAAATATGTATTGTTTCTCCTATATACCAGGAAAAGAGAAAATCTAGAAATACTTTGGCAGAAAAAGTCAGTTGAAACTCAGTCTTAGCACCTTGCTATAACTCAGGTGCTAAGGCTCAGGTGAACTATGAAAGCCGTGGAGCCAGGGATGGAGGAAAAGAAAAAAATGCAAAAACTCTGTCCTGGGTCAAAGGATAAATCAAGGGGGATGGCTATTGTTGAAAGCTCTAAATGTATTAAGGTAACCTTTCCCCAATAAATCTTTCTATTTGACTGAATGGTTCAGAGTAAAGGGAAACAGGCATGTCTCTCCCATAAAGAGTGATAAGACTAATAAAGTCAAACTAGTTGTAAGGAGAGAGAGCAATATCTTGGGAAAAAGAGAGAGCGAGAGATCTTGGAAAAATGGTAGCATGCCTATTGGCACATGGATTTTACTGGAATTGAAAGACCGTGACTACACAAAACAGAAGCAAACTACCTTTGTGTTTTTGAATGTCAACAAGAAGAAAGTAGGCTGAGAAAGATGCTGACTCTTAAGAAAGAAAGACTCGTAGAAGCCCTGTTTTCTACCAGGCCACCCTCACTCATCTACCTTTGACATCTGATCTCCATTATTAATCTGCAGAGTCTTATCCACCCTTGAGGTCTGATGTCCTTGGTCTGTCTTCAGCAAGAATCCTGTTAAGTTCGTTTAGCAAGAATTCCCCCTGCCTTTGAGTTCTTTCTCTTTATTTTTCCACTGACCTTTCGTTCTGCTTGTTAGCGCTAAATCACACTTTGTCTTTGCTATAATAGAAGTGGAGCTCATCTCGCTCTCCTATTGCAGTAACCCTGAGCAAAATCTTCTTTACCATTTAAACACGAGTCGGAATATTTTTTCTAAAATGATCCTCAGACACAAAGAAGGATAAATATATCCTCCAGGGACCTCTTGAGATATAATCAGTTCAGAGAATGAAAAAGGAAGGACCTCCTGAAGGATACCCAGAGCCATCAAGAAAAAGGAACTGGAGAATTACCTCCAGCAAGTAGAGCCAGAGTCCAGTCTTGGAGGTCTGCTCCCATGGACAAGGGGCTACATTTCCCTGAGGGACTTTAGAATTGCTCTTGAGGAGCGACTCCTATGTGCCTTCCTTTCTCCTCCTTCCTGAAGTGATTTTGCTACTATTACCTTGTTCCTGAGCTGCTAACATACTCTGTGTATATACCATCTGTTTTAGTCCCCATGTCTGAAGAAAGAGCAGACAAGCCCAGATGTGAGAGACTCTCCAGAGCCTGGACTGGAAGTGTGCTTTCCTAATTGGATGGGATTTTGCATGTGGAGGAGAGAGGAGAGCAGCTCTTGATGCCAGTGAACTGTGGCAGATTATCTTATTATCACCTCCTCTATTTGTCCTCCCTTTCCTTCAAAGAAGATTTTCATCCTTACCCATTGCTGTGTGACTGGCAGCAATCCTTGCCAGTACCCACTGGCCCTCCCCACCCACCTTAGGAGGGAAATATATTTTGTGGAAATAAGCAAAGACCACCCAAATGAGAACAAACAGAGTCTGTTTATTCAGAGTTTGCTGTATAGCAAGGCAGGCAACTTCCATCACTTGCATTTGGCAGGGAGTCAAAGGCCAGCACAGAGCTATTTCATATCAAAGAAAGGGAGGCTTCAGGTATGCTGATTGGGGGCGGTTGGTGTGGGGGAGCTGGAGGTGGGCCAGCCAGAAGTGAGGAATGCTATGTGATGGGTTTGGGAGCCCAGTGGCTTTCTCTGGTTGATTCTGAGTTAGAAGCAGGGGCAAACATTTTTTTGGCAGTGATTGACCAAATCCTGATCATTTGAGGCCAATTGCTAGAGGCTGTGGTTTGGCTTAGGGGTCTGGTTGCTGCCCCGTTGTGGGTGAGAGTTTTACTGCATGGACCTGGCCATTATCCATGTGTAGATTCACTTTCTCTGTTTCTTGGTGGCGGACCTTGAGCTTACCGCCGGTGCGTCTTTGGCCTATAGAACAGAGTGATATGGGTCATGTGTGAGCAGAAGGTTGGAGACCCCTTGTGCTTGTCTTGGACCCTCTTCTACCATGAAAATGGTGCGTCCTGTATAGGCACGGGGTTCCAGAGTGCAGACCGTGGAGCTGAATCAAGCCTACCTGCTGCCAACAACACAGCTGCCGAGGACCTGGGGTTCACAGAAAATCCCAGTGAAAAATGAAAGCTCGGATTTGCAAGCTATTATCAGTTGAAGTCTGTTGTGTCTGCAACAAAGCAAATCCATAGTCATTCCCTGGACTGTATCAGAGACACCGGTAAGGAGACAGTTTTGCTTTAAACCTAAGGAAAGGGTTAAAGTCATGTTTTTCTATACACTAAGCAGCAGTATTTTTCCATCCAAGAATAATTATCATAACGTGAATAATAGTAGCTACTATCTGTACTTAGTGATTTTGAAGTCTTCATGTCATGATATGAAGAAAATGTAATTTACTAGAATTCCTCTTGAAAAAAGCAGCTCTGTCTTCATTGGAAAAATACTTTGATGACGGGCAAGGTGAGACAGAGAGAGGATGTAGCTGTGAGCTGAATGACTCTGAGTAAATAGAGGTGGGATGTTTTGATTTATGCTGAAAGGGGGTTAGAAAAAGAGATGAGAGGTGGAAGCCTTCCAGTGATGGGGAGACCATGTACTTACCATAATCCTCGCTGTGAGTCCTTCCCCCTACATCTCAAGTTCACCTATGAAGTTATGCAGACTCTGGGTCAGGAAACTTCCTTCCAGATTGATTTGTTGAGGGAGCCTGGTGGTGGATGGGTAGTTATGCCCACGAGTCCCTGGAAATTACAGGAAGTTGTGGGAAGGGCTTTTAATTGTCTCAGGTTGGAGAGTTGGGTCAAATTCAGCCAGATTTCTATGTCTCAGAGAGCTCTTGCTGATAGTCAAATTGTATTTAAAAACAAAAAAGCCTGGAAGTAAATATTATTCCCTTTATATTGATGAGGAAATTGAGCCTCAGTAATGACATAATGTGCCTTGAATCACACAGCATGTCATTTGAACAGCTGGGATAAAAGTCTGATAGGAATTCTCCAAAGCCTGTGTTCTTTGTTATTCTGGTTCAGGCTAAATTGAAATTTTTTTTAAAGAAAGGCGTGGGCAGGAATGAAGGAGAGTAGGTAGGCAGGCAGGCAGGCAGGAAGAGAAGAAGGAAGAAGCAACTATTTATTTTACTTAGTTGTTCGTCTTGGTTGTTCCCACCTACCCTGCCCCCAGGACATGAACCAGGGTCAATGAGTTATATGTGGACTATGCCAGCTGGAGGCCACGGACTTAACCCTAAGCCACCAGGGTGCCCCCTAAATTGAAATATTGATGGTAAATTTACCTCTCAGAAAAACTGTAATAAAGGTAGTTATTTATGGAAATCTTTACTTAGATTTCTCCTTTGTTAATACAACTCTATCTTTTCACCTTCTTTTATGTCTTCACCATATCTTTTCTAAACCACAGAGTGTTCAAGTCACTTCTGTCTTCAACCCCTTTGTAGGTAAAGGCTCCAAATCCTTTGCCAGGGCGCCCAGACCCAATCTGACCTAGGTCACCAAGCCCACCACTCCAGTTTCTCCCCCGCCACCCTCTGCCTCTGTCTGAATTCCAGCAGCTCTGGCTTCTCAAAGATATCACTGTATTCTTGAATGTATTGTTTTCCTAGAAGATTCTTTCCATTACCCCCACACTCTTGTTAAAAAGGAAAAAATAAAATAACAAAAACTCTCATCAAATGAAACCCTCAGTATCTTTCCAATGCCAGTTTAAATATTTCGTCAATGCAACTTGTCTCGACGACCTGCTTGCTCTCTCTAGACTAGTCACGTCTCTCGTTCCACATCCTCATAGCTCCCTGTCCTTTCCGCCATAAGTGCTTCTCTTTGGTTGTCATAAGAAGTCTGTGTGATCCTGAGTCAGTGAGAAGCAGCAGAGTTGTAGTGGTTACAAGGGTGAGTGATGAAGCCATGTCGCCTGGGTTCAAACCTCAGTTCTGCCATGTTTTTTCTTTTTCCTTCAAGTTTTTTTTTAATATAGTAATTATTCTATACGTTAAAATAACTTTCTGTGTATAGTTTCCCCATTCCTTAGATGTATGTCAACACACCCTGCTCTCCACCACATCACAAGTGTTCTTCCCCATTGTCTGGTGGGATCCACCACCATTTGCCACCACCCACCCCATTTCTTTTTGGTCACCTCAGTTCTGTTGCAAATGTGTCAGGCTTGGTTTTGTTTAGTCTGTTCCTTTGTTTTGTCTGTTTACATTCCACCTATGAGTGAGCTCATCTGGTATCTATCTTTCTTTTGACTTATTTCACTTAGTATTGTCCCCTCTAGATCCAACCATGTTGATTCAAATGACAGGGTTTCATCTCTTCTAAGGGCTTTGTGGTGTTCCATTGTGTATATGGCCCACATCTTCTTTATCCATTCATCTGACGTTGGACACTTAGGTAGTTCCCAGTTCTTAGCTATTGTGAATAGGGCTGCAGTAAACATGGGGGTGCATGCATCTCTGCGGATGGTGCCTTTGTATCTTTTGGGGAGATGCCCAGAAGTGGAATGATGGGATCATCTGGGATTTCCATATTCAACTTTTTAGGGAATCCCCTAACTGTTTTCCATTGAGGCTACACCAATTTGCACTCCCACCAACAGCGCAAAAGTGTTCCCTTTTCTCCACATCCTCGCCAGCATGTGTTGTTCCCAGTTCTGCCATTTTTTAAGAAGGAATGCCTGTTAATAAGATCTTACCTGAGATCTCTGTGTCTCATTTCCACCTCTACATAAAGGCCATAATAGAACAGTAACTACTAATGCGCAGTAGCTGTATCTTTACACTCTCAAGAACATTTCTAACACCAGATGTGTGTTTTTCTTTCTCCCCATGACAATGTAATTCAGTTCTCTGGTGGACGTTGGACGCTTTACCATTTAAGTTCTTGATGACACTAACTGCTTGAAATTAGTACAGACACCAGAGGTGAAGGCACTGGTCCCACAGAACTGCTCCAGATTCAGACACAAGTCGCAAACGGTGGGTCCTCAGATGACCCACACCTTCTGTGTGACTTGTCTACAAATCAGAGGTTGCCACGGCCTGTTAGAATGACTTGTAGACTGTTGTTAGAATAACTCATGAAACTCTAAGAATAACTCATGAAACTCTAGGAAATATTTTATTCACCAGTTCATTATAAAGGATGAGGACAAGCATCAGGTGAAGAGGTACACAGAACCAGGTGGAAAGGCCCTGTGCAGACCTCCTGTCCCCCTGGAACTGGGTGCAATGCCCTCCTAGCACATGAATGCATTTACCACTGGAAGCTCATCAAATCTCATCATCCATGAATTTTATCTTCCAGTCGCTCTCCCCTCTGCCCTTTTCTTTCTGAAGGTCAGTGACTGAGGTCTACCCATCTTTCTGGGAACCAGCCCTGTCCTGAGTTGGTCACCTCCTTAATATGAGCTCAGATGTGATCAGAAGACTTATGAATTACAAAAGACACTTCTCCCATGAGAAATTCCAAGGGATGTAGGAACTTTGTATGAAAACTGTTGTTATCACCGAAATGTGCTCTTGTGACTTGGGCAATTACAAAAATTTCAGAGCTCTGTGCCAAGACCAGGGGTTGAAGACCAAATTTATATTTCTTATTTCTAACCCCTTCCTACGGGTGCTGTGTGGAGTAAATAAGTCAGTACTATAGAGTACTTTTGTACAAGGGGATGACTCTTTAAATGAAAAACAGACTTATCTTAAAATAGATTCCCAGGGGATAAAGCAAATTGAAAGATGAACAAGAGACCTGTAAGTGCATACTTAACAGTAGGCTTCTTTTCAGTACTGAAGGAAATCAGAAGACGCAGAGACAAACAGATTGGAAATATCATTTTGTAATTCAATTTCATCTTTCAGGCTGAGGAGTACGATGATTAAAACACGAGTTTAAGAAAAGGGATTCCAGGACCCACTGACCTACTGCATGAATTATGTGCAATGATTGTTAACCAGTACAAACAGAAGGCTATTAAAGTTGAAGGTGAAAAACTTAAAGTAATACATGCAATCAAGGGAAAACATAGTGTGATTATTGAGAAGGCCGTGTTTTATTTGTTTAATGATACGAGTCACCTGATACCCACTGATTTATCTGTATTGGATCACCTTGTTCTTCCAGCTCACTGCTGCCTTCCCAGAGCAGCCAAAACACTTAACAACTATGCTGTGAGCCTGACCCTATCAGGCGGTAAAGCATATAAAAATTAAAACTGCGATGCTACTGCACATACAGAAACATTATGAAACAAATTAGAGGACCCAGAAAAAGGCCTTTGAAAATGTAGAACTCTGGAGTAATACAGAGAAAGCATGCAAATGAGATGAACCGCTTAACAAAGTCATGAAAATAGTTACCCGTGTGCAAAACATAAAATCACACTGCTGTCTCATATTCCTACAAAAGCAAATTCCAGATTCATTACAGAGGTAAAAATGAAAACGTTCCAAACTTAAAAGACGACATAGGAAAATATCTTTGACATGGAAGAATGGAAAGATTTCTTAGATGAGACACAGACACGTAGACAATGAAGGTGATAAATTTCACCACATTTGTGGGAATCATTTTTGCAGAGCAAAAACAGCTTTCAGTAGTAGAGACAGGCATGGGGGCGATCTGCGATTGCAAATATTTAATATCCATGATATATAAAAGACTCGGTAAATCAACAGAGAGAGAAGTAATTCAAGAGAAAAGTGAACAGATCCTATCATCAAGCAATTTGCTAATAAAGAAGTGAAACAACATTTGAAAAACATCAGGGAATTCCAGATTAAACTCAGGTTCTTTTCTGGCAGCCGTAAATTTGGCAAAAATTACAAGTGTCGCCATAGCACATATCAGTGGAATTTTCTGACGGCAATGGAAATGGGTGCACCAGTGCGCAGAATATTTTGGTCACACGTAGTCAAGTTAAAAATGTACATAGACCATGACCCAAACAATTACACTCTGGGGTATCCACCGTGGAGGAACTTTCACACCAGGGTTCTGCACTCAGCAGGGTTTATTTGCAAGGAACAGAATCCGTTCTCGCTAGGTGAGCAGGGAGGCACTTATTAGAAGTAATGGAGTGGCTTCAGACTTACTGTCCAGGTCGTGCTTTCAGACACGAGTCCTCCACCTCACAGATCCGGGCCAGCACAGGAGCTGCTACCTCCTACCTCCTCTACCTGTCAGGAAGCTGCTGGCTTCAGAAGCACAGCACTACTGCCAGGCGGAGTAAGGTGTCACAGCAGGTGACTGTCATAATCAGGAAACTGCCGTGATCAGAAAGCTCCTGCTGGATCCAGATCAGTGCCCCGCTTGCTATGACCCACACCAGCCAAGCAGATAACTGCTCTGGCTCGTGACACCTCCAAAGCTCATGATCAACCCCTGGGACTCGGCCAACGTGCACGCCGTGACCAGGCTTACCAGCAGAACTCACAGAAGCAGCAGTAACTCAGGCTTGGGCTTACTTCTACCTCCCAAACAGTGTTGAGCTCATCTGATTGGCAGACTCTAAATCACTTGCAGACCCTAGCTGTCAAGGAGACGAAACTTGCTTTTAACATTCCAGCTTCTCTGGGCAAGAAGTCTCACCCTGTAATACACTCCGCTGCACTTCCACGGTTACCCGACGACGCACCACCAGTCCCTTCTTCCCAGACGTAGATTTCCAGACAGCAGCAAGCAGTAAAACCACAGCAAGACAAAATTTAACTTACTGTCTCCAGCACAAGTAAACGCAAACAAGTAAGAAATCCTCTCCACCCAAGTAGGGGTAAACCTAAGTCCCCTCAATCCTCGCATCTACTTCTGAGGGTTATTCCTTCTTTATTTCAGTTACAATGTTATCTTGCTATCATGACCTATGAATTAGGTTGTTGGAGCCTTGAATTTTTACAAGGTTTATCTTCTCTCTTTTAGCATACCTCTGTCTCATGAGGAAATGCAGGGTAGCTGCTACTTCTTGCTCACCTGGCCCTTTCCGACTAATGTCATCAATGCAATTACCACCATGACTCCTAGAAAGAAGTGATAAGGGCCTCTGTGACTAGAGCTAGAGACTTAATTAGCCCTGAAACAAGAGGGTAATGGTGCATGCCTATCCCTGCCACGGGCAATTGAAGGGCTTCTGTTATTTACTGTTTATTGGGATTGGGATGGGGATTGGGAGATGCCAGATCAATAACTGTCAGTTGGGTATGTGTGGGAGTCATAACTCAATGAAGCTGGCATTTTGCACTAAATGCTTATCTATCCCTAAAATTCACATGTTGCAGCTCTTGCCTCAAATGTGATGATATTAGGAAGTGGGGCTTTGGGGAGGTAATCAGGTTTAGTTAAGGTCAGGAAGATGGAACCCATGAAGGAAGTAGTGCCCTTATAAGAAGAGGAAGAGACTACAGGTCTCTATCTCCCCTCAAGGGGCAGATGCAGCAAGAAGACAACCATCTAGAAACCAAGCAAAGGACACTCACCAGACAAGAAGTCTGTGGTCACCGTGGTGTTGGAAATTCCAGCCTCCAGAAGAGTGAGAAATCAATGTTCGTAAGTCACCTGCTATCTAATATTTTGCTATGACATCGCCAGCTGATTATGCTAGTTTGTGATGTCTTCTTCATAACTCAAATATGAGGGTTAATGAGAACAGTGATAAGCTGATCACAGTAATATAGGACCTAGGGATCTGCATTTATTTTGAATTATCGTCCAATAATTCACTAAAGCAAGCTCTGGTAGCTCCCATCTCACAGGGCACGCTTACACGAAAATGTCAGCAAGTCGCTCTGGGGAAGGGTGGGTGTGTAGTGACAGCATGGTTTGTGACAGCGTTTCAGTTACTCCCAGTGCTCCTGGGTCCTTCGCTCATGGGATCTGGCAGTCGGGTATGGGAACGGGGCGAGTGACCACGGGCCCCTGGCGTTCTGAGTCAAGTCAGAATCCACTTATTAACCCGGGAGGATTTTTGTTTGGGGTGAGGGATAATAGCATGCAACTTCCTCCTCTGTCTTTCTGCCTGCCTGCTTGTCTTCATTCCTTTATTTAAAAAAAAAAAAAAAAAGCAAGAAAGAAATTTCTAGTAACTTTAGTGTAGGCTACCATTGAGTTCTGTTTCTGAACACTTAAGATTATTTCCAACTCTGTGAACTGAGACACTGAATCAGAATCTCTAAGGAAAGGCATCTGTGTTGATGAACTCAACTCTCACTCCCAGAAGTTATTCCCATAATTCTCCAGGTTTGTACTAACACAACTGAGCACACTCTGTAGACTATTTCGCTGTAGAAGGCTTCTCTTCCTCCAGACTTTGTACTCACCCCACTGGGGTTTGCTGGGGTCTGACGCCATGTCTTGAGTGAGTGCAGGAGAGAAGTGTTGAACATGAGGAGAACCAGCATGTTTTCGCAAGGTGATTACTCTAGCTGCAGTTGATTATGTTGGATCTTTAAACAAAGCAGGTTTATCTGATAGAAATGGAAAGGGTAATATTTGCTAGAATGGGAAGTTCAGTGAGATTTGGATATTCACGTACTCACAGACATTCAAACCAGTTCTAATATCCCCATTCCAGTTCATAGTGTCCCACTCTTTCCTATTGAGTATTCTTTCCCATAAGAAGCCAAATGAAGATGTGAGTTTAACTTGTATTTCAGCAGCAGTTGCTTCTGATTTTTAGTTATGTCTGTCTTTCAGGCACCAGAGATTAAGCATTCATTTAGGGCACTAGTTCTCTTTGTGTGGTTCCTGGACTGACAGCATTAGCATCACCTTGAAACTTGTTGGACATGCAAATTCTCAGGCTCCACCCTAGATCGATGGAATCAGAGACTGGGGATTGGGGCCCCAGTCCTCTGCACTTTAACAAGCGCTGTCGGGAGTTCTTAAGCGCGTTATAGTTTGAGATTTCCGGTTAATTATGCTCATCGCATTACGCATGTGAAATGTGGAGCTGCTCCTCATTTTTCTTCCTTTTTAAAAAAATCTCTCCGGTGGAATAAGAATTAGCCAACTCACATCACATTTCTTTCATTTCGCATTCTCACTGTAAGGGATGGTGCGGCTGTCAAGTCTCCATTCTCAGAAAGCATAATTTATAATCTGTTGCAAGTGGGAGCACCGAGGCCTTCAGCCTTCCCAGGTGAGATAACCTTTTCCACCATCATTTCCTCGAAGTACGGCTGTATAGAACTGCACCTGGTACTCATTATCTAATCACTGGGAATTCCATTGCAGAGAACGGAATCCACTTTAGCTGAAGCTGTGAGGGTCTTAGGTTCAGTTTCACAGGAAATCTCTAAAGATAGCACAGTCACTGAAGTCATTATTAGGATGAAAAAAATAGACTCTCAGGTGCACTTTCCTGTCAGATACCCAAAGCGACACCGCAGATCAGACTGCTGAGGGCCTCTTTCTTATGACCCCGAAGCTGCCAGTCATGGAACAGGGCCGCCCACGCCCTGAGCCGGAAGCCGCCACAACACAAGGCGGAAACTATCCCGTTTTCAGGTGTTGCTCCTCCTGCCAGTTCCAGACGCGGAGCATGACTGAAGGGATGTCCTAGACAGTGCCTCTCAGACCTCGCAAAGTGACTGGACATCAGGATCCCGATGGAAACCCCACTATGTGGAAAAATCCGGTGTCCCTACGACCATGCATATCCACGGCAGCCACACAGGAGCTGTGCTGTGTGTCTTACCTCCATGGTGAAAACCTTCCATGCTGGCCTTTGATCGGCCAAACCTGAATTACACGTGGGCCTCTTGTGGAGAGGGAGCCTGCCTGACACCTGTAATTTTTAGCTTTTAGATACTGATTTCAAGGAGTGTGAAATAAATATGACTCACCAATGTATAGAATGCCAAACGATGAAATATAGCTCATCCTCATTGAGCACTCACCATGTTCAAATCCAAAAAAGTGAGGGAAAAAAAAAACAACCCTAAAATTCATCAAAAAAGATTTAAATTTAAATCAGCAAACTGGTTTAATCCTGTAATGGAATGCCGTTTGCACAGTGAAAATGAAGGCACCAGAGTGACAGAGATCAATGGGAATGTATCTAAGAAGTTTAAAGATGTTTATAAAAATCATGTTTCTAAAGAATGATACTATTCCACACAGAAAGTCTGTACAAATATAGTATGGATGTAATAAGAGTATAGAAATGGGTTTAGGAATAATCAACTCCAAAGTCAGGATGATGGCTCCTGATCGATGCAAGGAGGTGGTTACTGGCATTCTTTGTGTGCAGGTTTGGGGCACTGCTCAGTCCCAGGAGACCCCCTTCACCTATGTTATCCCTCCGGGAAGTCATTCACGTTCCACTTTCAGTACAGTGGCTTTGCCATTGCTCAAACTGGCAGCCCAGAATATACACTCAGAATGGTTGTTCGTTTTTTAAAGTCGTGTGAGATGGGTCTGTATCAGTCTTCATATAACATTCTTGACATTTTATTTATAAGAAAGATTTTATAATAGTCTGTGAGTCCCAATGCAAAGTCCCCATTTCAGTTATGTAATTCTATGTATCCTGACCTGGGACAGCTCATCTTTCAAATCTATGAGTTTGATAGTCAAGCTCCTCTTGTAGCTCTTGTTCTTAGGATTTCATACTGGAAGACACATTTTTTTTTTTTTTTCCCATATCTTCCTCAAGTTAGCAGTTGTTTGGCATTGCTAGACGCAGATCGCCTAAGAGAGCTAACTGTGATACATGATCTAGATTCAATGAAACGTTTTCAGAATTGACTCCTGGCACATTTACTAAGCATTTTGAGGTCATGAATTTTCACTGGCATTACTGCTTGGACTCAGAATGCTGAGTTGAACAACAACTTTTTAGCTGAATTTTTGGGTCTGAAATACAACAATAACAATAATTCCTAACATCAGTTGAGTACTTACAACTGTTCTGAGTGCTGTATATATGCAGCAATTTACATCTCACAATTATTTTAGAAAGTAGGAATTATTATTTTTATTCTTCCACTTCTAAGATTCTAGGTTCTCTTTGATACATCTCCATTCAAAGGCTGCCGAAGTAAATTCCCTTCTTCCTCCTAATCCTCACCTTCCAGATTGATGTACCTTAAAAGTTGGCTACCATAGAAGATACAATTTCTATCCAGGGAAGAAAGCCATTCTAGAATATCAAGTTGAAGATGAGTCAGTAGATGGAAAGAAGACATTCATTTTGGAATTTAATAACATTGATACACACCCACACTCATATGTATTAAATGTTCTTAAAAATGAGGATTTCTGAGTATTCATTTCATAATATTCACACAGTCTGGTAAGTCCAGCCTATTAAAAATTCCAAACCTAGATATCATTCTGTTTTGTGGTTTGTATAGCTGATTGAGTGCTTTTGAAATGACTCCCCAAAGCTACATTGAGGAGGCTACCTCAAACACTACCATCTAATATATTTGTCAGAGGAAAAAACAAAAAAAACAAAAAACTTCTGGCAAGTAGCAAGTGTATTCATGGAAATATTATGTTTTCAAAAAACAAACAAATACAAGCAGTGAGACCTTGGGTTCTGGGTCAAAGATTTGGGGTATTTTGTGCATGGTTTTCAAGGGCGTGGGTCAAGGGCTGTCTATTTTAATAGCTCATTTTAGAGAGATTAAAAAGGTTTCTCTGAATCCTGACAGAAAAGAAAAACTCACAGAGGCTCTTTACACTCAACCTTGGCCCAGCAGCAGTAGCCAGCGGGGTTAGAGGTTGCTGTAGTCATGACCTATGTTATGTAACACCTCCCATCTGTCCACAGATGTAGGAGTTTGCTCAAATGTTTTATTAGATTTTTATTAGACTTTCATACAGCTCTAGTCTATCTGTATTTGCCAGTCTGGGTGCAATTTCCGAAGTATCTTATCCATTAGCTATTTAATATGTGCAGATATTTATTAAGATTTTTCTCTGACCAAGTCATGATGCCATTTGGGTGTTTGGTGGGGATAACAGAGAAGATTGGAAGGGTGTACAGTGAAGAAGGAGAAGAGTGATATTTCTCTGGTCAGTTCAGTGCCAAAGACTCTAGGTACGAGTTGATGTTCTATGGTTAGTAATAGTAATCTTGTCTAATACACTCATAATTTAATCTACAAGGAGAGAAGATGAATGAAATGAACTGCAGCGACATCAACAAACACACAAGACAAGTTCACACCAACTCTGTTTTAGTCCGAGCTACTATCACAGAAATACCCTAGACTGGGTAACATAAACAACAGATACTTATTTTTCATAGTTCTAGAGACTAGAAGTCCAAGATCAAGGTTACCAAATGGATGAGCTCTGGTGTGGGCCTCTTCAGCGTGTACACTGCCCTGACTTTTCATGATGGAGAGTAAAGTGAGGAACCTCTCTCTGAGACTTGCAGTGGCAGTAATTTGTGAAGGCTCCACCCACACAGCCTCATCTAATCCGATCACCTTCTAAAGGTTCCACTTTCTAATAACACCATATTGGGAGGTAGGATTTCAACATAGGAATGGAGGTGTGTGTGTGTGTGTGTGTGTGTGTGCGCAAGTGCACACACAAGCGAGCAAGCGGGGAGGGCCATAAACATTCATTCTATAGCAAATACCATTTCATTTTCTTTTTTGCTAATAAAAGAGATAATACATATTTTTTCTTTGCAATAATTCGGCCTTGAGCGAAGTAGGACTGAGTTCTTTCATCGTGATACTAATGACAGAAGCAACTTCATCAATCTGAAATGTTGCTATTGTTTAGAGCTTGACAAGTCGAGTATTAGAGAGTGAAATCCCTTTTCTTCTCCACAAGAAGAGCATCACGGCTATCTGGTTCACCCCCAGCTTCCTGCACGGTACCCAGCATGTGGTAACCCTTCAATAAAAATGTACTGAATAGAATGTAACATATAGATTTGTATTGGGTGTGTCTTTTCCCACTGACTCCTAGTTGCTGAGTGCTTCTTGACTAAATAGATTTCTAGTCTACTCTCAAGTTTCAATTCTGTGGTAGAATTTTAGTTAGTCATAACCACCATTTGTCATGAAAAGTGCAATCTTGGAACTCCTCTGAGATCCTGAGAAAACTTACTATTGCATATCGAAGATTCCAGGCTGGATAATAGTGGCTTTCTTAAGCTGACTTGTTCATACGGCTAGTTGTAAAGTTCTGCGTATTACAGCTGGATGATTTTCATCTTTTGATTTAGAGGCAGGATTTGTAGGAGGCTAATTTTATTCCTTAACGTGAACTGAGAAAGCATTTGGGTTTTTAATATCCATTTCTGGCAGCCTCCTTTCTATGGATGAAATTTCTCTTTTTTTACAGTCACATAAGCAACTGTTTCATTCTGATGCCATTTGTGAATATAAAACATTTTCAAGTTTTCTCCAGTTCAAAATGTGTTTCACATATACTGGGAGCACAAGAAATAATGTGCTTCCTGGGAAAATACCCAGAGGATTTAAAATCTCTAATCAGAAAAATTATCTGCACCCTTGTTCATAGAAACACAGTTCACAGGAGCCAAGACGTGGAAACAACCTAAATGCCCAACAACAGATGATGGAGACAGAAGCTCTAGCTCATATACTCAACAGACTTCTATGCTGCTATTTAAATAGGTGAAATTGTGTCCTTTACTACCATCTGGATGGAACTGGAGGGGATCATGTTCAATGCAATAAGTCAGAAAGAAAAATACAGGATGGTTTCACTCATGTGGAATATAATTAAATGAGACAAATGAACATACAAATCCCAACAAAAATAACAGGATGTGACTGGGGGTGGTGCAGGGAAGGGAAGAGGCAAAAGACAGTGGTAAAGGACCCTGGAACTCTGGTGGCGTGTGTGGTGTGCCTTATAGATTGAGACGCAACTTCAGTATCCTAAAATGAATATAGCATGGTGAACAAAAGAAATAAATATTATTATTAAAACCAAAAATAAAGAGATTTAGAAGGAAATCACGTCTCCTCATATATGTGTATGCACAATTTATAGTGGTGTCATCCTGGGATGTGTTATTTCATTTTTACATGAAAGGGAAACGACAGCGTCATAGGCATCCCGAAGTAGCTCTCATGGGGCAGGGAGGTCCCTAACTTTCTCATTTCTGATTCTGTACTTAGCTGTGCCCAGTGATTCGGAGGAGGAGAAATGATTTGCAGGTGTCATAGAATTCCAGTGTTTCGCTCACATTGGGTCACCCCAGGAAGGAGAATTTCCATTCATGAAGCCAACGTCCAAAGAAAGCCTCCTGGAGCCTCAGCCTGCAGTAAGGTATTTGTTGTAGGAGAGGGTGAGTTCAGCAGTTGGTAAGCCAGCAGGCGATGGTTCCCTAAGAAATGGTGATTATTTTCTCGTCTAAGGAAAGGGACAAATGAAGATCATTTTCAAATCTCTGTCTGACTAAACACCCCAACCAGAAATGCCTCTACCTACATCATTTGAAAAGAAATCCACTGTGCCACTAACAGCCTGAGTTATTCCCATTGACCTTCTTTCCCTGAATGTTTCTCACACTTATTTGCTCTCTATTTTCATGTTTATAAAATGTGTTCCCAAGCCCTTTAGGATAAAATCAACAATGGTGCCCAGGGCCCCAGCTCAAGACTCCCAGTGGGAGGGTCTGAACCTTTTGTTCCGGGAGGATCTAATAGAGTGTGAAGCTGACACAGAAATAGGAGGACTATTCAGCTGAAATTAAAGTCTTTGTCCCTTCATTAGTCGAACTTGAACTTTGCATTTCTGAAGTTCTGCTAGGTTACTTTCTGTAAAATTTTTATTGAATCAAGGTGAACAGAGAAGCTTGTTAAAAATCTTTTGCTTTTACTTTAAAAAAGGGATTGTACAAAATGAATCACATAAAAAAAATACTGCTAACATTCTGATTTCTTTTTTTTTTAATGAAAATTTTGGGAAATTGACCTGAATTTCAACTGTATATTATTCTTAATCATTGAGAACAGTTCATTAAAAAAAAATTCCATTAGAATCTTCTTTTTATTTAATCAATTGGTTGACTTTCTCATCCCCATTGGGAAAGAGAGGGTTGGGATCAGGCCCTTTATGTGATGAATGAGTTGATGTGATTAAAGAAAATTGCTTCTTATTAACATCGATTTGGAGGAATTATTGCAAGTGAGAGGAACTATTTGACTGTTCGTTTGAATGTTAATCTAGCTTTCATATCAGCCTTGCTGTATCTTATTTCTATTAAGAACTTAATTTCTTCAGCTAATGAAAAAAGAGTGAGAAAATGAAAATACAGCGATTGAGGACAAGCAAATAGGCGGCGCTGGCCTTTCTATGGTCTTGATAATATAATTCTTTCATATTTCCAAATTTCAACAAGAACTTATTCCTAAAACCAGTGAAACTGTCACAATCTGATAAGAAGATTCTAATTCTATGGTTGCAGGTTAACTTCTCTTGGAGAACAGAAAATTCCCCTCTTTCTCCTTTCCTTACTTACTGCCGCAGTGATCACAACATAGGTGCTAAGTCCTTCTCTCTCTCTTTTTTTTTTTAAAAGGCAAGCTGCAGGTTGGAATGGAGGTGAGTAGGAAGGCAGGCAGGAATCGAGGAGGAAGAAGCATCTTTGTTTTATTCAGCTGTTCATCGTGATCGCTCCTCCTAGCCCTGGGACGTGAACTCAGATCCTTGGGATGTATGTGGACCACACCTGCCAAAGGCAGCTGACCAAATCCCTCCTCCACCAGGGTGTGCCTCTGTCATCCTTTTGTAAGTTAAGAGTGGCAGGGAAAGTTAGAGAAGAGCTCAATCAACTGAAGAGGAAATTTCTTTTCATATTTTTTGAAGGGTTACTATATGCTTTGCGTGGCACAGAACTCTACTATTTAGTGCTGGATGTACAAATTCTTGCTGCTTGTACGTGAGGTATTAAGGGTCCGTGAGCCCCTGTGACTGTAAATGAAGACATGTAATGACTATCCTTGCTTTATTACCCTGCTCAGAGCAGATGTTTAAGGTGATGACAATGGACAGTGAAAATAAACTATAGTGCCTCTGGATAAATGAGTATCAACTTCCGATTTTAAAATAAGCGCTCTTACATACCAACATTGACTTATTCCAAGTTTAAAAAGTGTCAGAAAATGCTTAGGAGACACCTACTATGTGACTGTGGGAATAAAGTGTAAGATTTCCCCTCAAAGAGCTTACTTTTGTGAGGAGGAGACCCTGGAAGAGAATCTGCAGCACGAGGCAGATTTTTCCTTTCTTTTTGATTTCCTCTTCTCTGATTCTCTCCAGAGGGGCACAGATTCACATGCCCACAGGGAGACAGCAGGAAAACAAAACCAGCGGAATCCATGCGAGCAGCAGTGATGGAAGGAAGTGTGGTCGTTGTAAAGGCTCCACTGCCTCCTCTCCCCAATGGGAACATAACCCCACTGCTGGAAGAGCTTCTCATTTTCCAGGAGTAACTGGAAGCTGATTTATTAGGGGCATGAAATCTCTTGATTTTTTAATGTGGCTGGATAGTACTGTTTTAATAAACTATACTGGGCAGTCACAACCCTTTGTTGACTTTACCCGAAACAGGCCACCATTTGTAACCCCTGCTTTTCTTCCTGTCTTAAAGGTAGTCTTCATCCATTCCTGTGGGTTTTATGGACCCCCCCCTGACAAGTTAGATGTGTCTTCATGGTCATCGGTGCTTGCCTATTCTGCTCATGTGGCTTCTTAGTCTTAGTCTCTCATGGTCTCTTAGTCTCCACTGCCGCTCTGAGGAGGTGCTGGTTAAAGCGACCTCACGGTGTGGCGCTGGCTTGCAACAAGTGTGGACCGGATTCTGAGGGCAGAGACTCGAGACGCTAGCATTTTAGTCCCAATGACAGAGCACTCACTCAATCCCAGCTTTCGCTCATAAGACTTGGCAGGCAAAGACTCCACTCTGGCTCCAGATAACAGGAGAAGACTGAGAATTCTTCATGTGCCTCTTGACCATGGCACACATTCCAAAGACGATCTAATGTTCTCACAGTTAGAACATATGCATAAACCTCCATTTTCTCTTATCTGCCACACATCCCCCAAGGAGATGCTTCACATTCTTCAGAAGTTAGTCAATCCCCAATCCTCACTATCACCAAGCTCCAGGCTTGCTGCACACATTTGTAATTGAGTCTGTCCAACATGGGATTTAGAAAATCCTCTCTCTAATATACTTCTTTAGCACTTTCCCCTGGGTGGACTTCTATCACCATCTCCATTTGTTCAATCATGAAATGTCATCCCGCACGATTTTCTCCTCTGCCTACCTGATCACTCTTAACAGGTCATTTCTCTCCACTGCGTCTCACGACCAGTGCCTGAATTCAGACCACCATCATCCCTGCCCGTGTGATTACCAGCTGGCATGCATCTCCTCTCCAAGCAAATCATTCTCTGCTACCAGAGACATCTGTGATGCAGTTCTTTTCTAAAATGCGTCAATGCCTCTCATGACTGTACTGTATTAACCTTTTGGGAGGGGTGTTACTCCTTTAATTATCCAATGAAAGCTGTGAAGTCCACTTCCCCAGAGAAAAAATATACTTGAGTATCCATACCAAATCTCACACATCATTTCAGAGAAAGTGAGCTGTATTTAAAATTCATCAGTGGGCCCCAAATGAAAAGACCTTGGATAGGATGTGTACTTGAAAGGTAGAAACAATCACATCATTTCTATCTTTTTACTATACCTAGTCGGTAGTTGTATTTATAATTTCTCGCCATAATACTACACCTTCACAAACTACTCAAGTCTTCCTGGCTTCAAACAATAACCATTTTTTTAGCTCACTCGTCTATGAGCTGGCAATGGAGTCTGGGCTCAGTTGGATGGCTCTTCAGTGAAAATGTACCTATGCAATTTTTTTAAACATTGTTTTTGCTAAATTTGCCACCATAATAAAGATCCACGAGTGTAAGAATAGGTGTTCAATAAATGCTTCATGAATGACTGCTGCAAATGCACATTATCTAGCACCTATTTTTATGTTATGTCTCTGCACATAAACACACACAAATGTGTGCGCACACACACATAAATCCCCGTCTACTTAATTAACGATTGCCAAAGGACCCCGAAACACCATTCGCTGAGATACGTTAGAAACATCATTACCTTCCTTCATTTCTAAAGTAAAGTTCAACACTGCATCCCACACTTTCATTCTGATTTCTTAAAACTTTAGCCTTTTTTCTGTTGACAAAGGAATACCCTCTTCTTTGTTGCCAGATTATTTTAGGTATATTACTTGATTGTTGTGATTCACAGGAAAGAAAAAAAATGAGGAGAACCCATTGGTATATAGGTATGTATATTTGTATTTTGTTATTACATAAGAAATCTCTAAAGAGGCTTCCACTCATTTATCATCAAGTTTCAATGAAGTTTTTTAATAACAAATTGAGGTTAGCATGATTTTAAGCTGCACAAAGAATTATAGAAGCTTGTCTCAGGCTTATTTTGCAGTGACTTAAATATCCTGCCAATTATGATATGATCATATTCTTATTAGCAAACTATTATTGATAATATATTAAGAGTGGGGTGTGTTGTTGTAGAAAGTGAATGTAATTATGTGTTCTGAATAAACTTAAATTTTTCCATTTTAATTGGGAAGTAATTGGCATACATCCCTGTATAAGTTTAAGGCATGGAGCATGATGGTTTGATTTATGGAATTTTTTAATGTGACTTTTTCCAGACGTCATTTAATAGTCTTTTAACTAGAAAAACCTGACGTTATGATTTAGAAAGAAGCAAAAATATAAGAGCCTTGTACTGTTCATGTCGTTGGCTTGTACATGGATGATTATCTTTAATTTGTGATTTCTTGGGAGGGATTTTTGTAAGCCACCTGTCCACTTTATGAGGCTAAATTTTATTAGAATGTTTAGATCCCCGTCAGGAGAACGATGATGTAGTGCAATTCTCTGAACACAGGCCTACACTCTGAGACAGACAACTGACTGCTACCCTCCATCCATTCTCCTCCTCTCAGGCGCCAAACCTGGTGACTTTCTGGCTTAGGTGTGGCTAGTTAGTCAGGTCTAGCCAGGAGACAAAGTTCTAGTCAGTGGAAGGTGAACTGCAATGCTTCTCTAGATGGAACTTGAGGACCATTCACTGCATCTCTTCCTTCATCAGGCTGCAGAGAGGCAGAGGGCCATGCTGGCCACTAGTAGAGGTGGGCAGAGCTTCATTCATCTGAGGGCCTGAGTCACTTAGTTGTCCTGGTGGTTTGATCACCCCAACTATCACCTGAGCAAGAAGTCACCTTCTACAACGTGTGTTTGGTCTGTTTGTCACCACAGCACAGTCTTCCTGAATGAGTCTCCTGTCATGTCCTCAGTCTTGGCAAACTCTCTGCCTTTCTCTAAGAAGACTCATGGTCCATGGGGCAGATACGACAACCCCAGGAGATGCCTGGTGAGGCTTACTTTCTTATCATTTAGATACAAAGTCAAAAGAAATAGAAGTTTGATCATTTTTTTCTGCATCTTGAGATACGTTGTACTTCTACAAAGCAAAAATTATTGCTTTAAGAAACCTGAATCCAGTGCGCCCTGGTGGCTTGCTGGTTAAGTCCGTGGCCTCTGGTCAGTGTGGTCCATGCACATCTTAAGGACATGTATTTGTAACCTGGGACCAGGGCGAACAACTAAATATGATAAATAAATGCTTCTTCCTTCTCTCTCTTTCTGCCTACCTGCCTACTCACCTTCACTCCTGCTTGCATCTTTCCTTTAAAGAAAAGAAAAGAAAAAGAAATCTCAACAGATGAATTTCATTTTTCTTCATTGGGTCAACTTTATAATGGCTATAAAATGATAATAGAGCAGCTTATCATTGCTAGAAATGTATTATTCTGTAGGGAGAGAAAAAGAGATGTGACTCTCATGCTATTGTCCTGGTAACAGAAATAAAAGCAGCATGAAATGTGGCTTTCGTTTACTTTCCATTGTTCATGTACCCTTATGTGGGATTTCCTGAGCAAACTTCTTTATTCCATAGGGCCCTCAGTTGTTAATTTGCCATGTGTAGAGTTTCTATGCTACTCCCATTCCTTTCCCTCCTTCCTTCCTCTTCTACCTTCCCTTCCTCCTTCTTTCCTTCCTTCCTCCCCTCCTTCCTTTTTCCTCCTCCAACCCTCTCTTCCTCCCCCTTCCTTCCTCCCTCTCTTCTTCTCCTTCCTTCCTTCCTTCCTCCCCCTTCATCCCTCCCTCTCTTCCCTTTACTTTCCTTCTTTCCTTTCTTCCTTCTTATCCTTCCTTTCTCCTTCCCTCCCTCCCTTCTGTTTCCTTTCCTTCCTCCCTCCCTCCCTCCCCCCTCTCGCCAACCCTATCTCTCCCTCCCTGCTCCCTCCTTCCTCTTCCCTCCCTTTTTTTCTTTCCTCCCTTCTATTTTAGTGAGGTAATAGACCTACACTTGAGTTCCAGTTCCATTTGCTCTGAGACAAGCAACCGGATCCCACTCAGATCTGATTCTCTCTCTCACTGGGGCTGGATTTTGCTGGTGAGAACATGTTGCTTCGGTTCATCCAATGCCCTGCCCTCCCACCCAGGGAATAAATCACAAATGTAGAGGAGAGCGGCAATCCAGTTGACACACAGCCACCAACTAGCTTTTTCCTATTTTCCTGGCCCCTTCTCCACCATCTTCCATGAATTGTCATTAAGCAAGTCTCAGCCCCCCAAAATGGATGGTACTTTTCCAATAAGGAGAGCAGGCTGCTTCTCTACACCCCGTTGTCATAATTAAAATGAAGGAGAAAGTAAAACATGACTTCGAATGTTTGCTTAAAGAGAGGGACGTGGGGCCCAGCCTCTTTGTTTTGCCAAATGTTACATGGAGCATCGTAAAATCAAATTCTCACATCTTGTCGTCCTCCCATTAGATCACATTAAACTCTGGCAGCCAGGCCAGCCCGCCGTGGTGGTTTTCTGATTTGCGGTTTACACTTGGCTCTTCTCACAGGCTTTACAAATGATTTTATTTTGTGAACCGTCAGTGATAGTCAGACTCTAGAGTAAACTCGCCTGGGCCAATATTGGCAGGAATAACATTGCACATTATCCAGTGTCCTGAAGGACTGGAAGCAGGAGAACAAAGAAGAGCTTCTCTGAGGAGGTGGTTGTCTTCGGAGGCCAGTGCCCTCCTGGGTGGAGAGGCAATGGGTTTGGGCTTGAAGAGTCCTTTGCGAGCATCTCCAGTTCTCTGCCTTTAAGGTGAAACTGGAGAACTGGAACATATTTGGGCTTTCTTGGTCCCTGGCTTATTGAACACGTAATTGATTCTCCCTTTTTCTTTCCTTGGGTGGGGATTTTTTTTTTTTTTTTTTTTTATCTTGTTCAGTCTTTTGTGGCTTGGAAGGTGGAGGCTAGTGGGCTGGGCGGAGGTTGACCTGGGGCCTGGGAGGGAACGTTAAGTTTGTTGAGTCCCTCTAAGTATTCCACATAAGGACTTGCTCAATGTTTTCCAGTGCTTTCATTCTCCAAATAATTATACTGCTTGACTAAAGGAAATAAAAACTCATCTTTAGACGAATACAGTCAACTGGTTTCCTAGAGAATTTGATGATGATAGCAAAGATGGAAATGATGATTATAATGATTCATTAGCTAAGAATACATGAACTTACAAAATTAGAAATGAATCAGATAGGTACACCTTACCTTGAAGTGTTTTCCGACTCAATTTTTTTTTTCCAGAGAGGAAGAAGAAGCATGTTTAAGGAAGGAAACAGAGGAAACACTTTTAGATATTTGTTTATTTTTGGTTGTCTGCCCACCACCATGCATATACTGGGTCGTTGAACTTTACTTGGTCCACACCCCAGGCATCGACTTGGCATTGGAGCCACCAGGGTGCACCAGACTGACTTTTTTTACATCCAATATTTTATTATTTGTTTTTTAAATTGTGGTAAAGCATGCAAAACATGCAATTTACCATTTTAACTATTTTGACAGTATGGTTCAGTAGCATTGAGTACATTTACATGGTTGTGCAGCCTTCACCACCAGCATCTCCACAACTTTTTTTCATCTTGCAAAATCAAAACCAGACCTCTCAAACAAGAGTTCCCCATTCATACTCTCTGTAGCGCCAGGCAACCACCCTTCCATTTTGTCTCTATGAATTTGACTGCTCTAGGGATCTCATCTAAGTGGACTCATAGAGTATCTCTTCTCTCTTACTGGCTCATTTCACTTAGGATAATGTCTTTGAGATTCATCCACAGTGTCGCCTGTTCAGACTGTCTTTCCTTTTCAAGGCTGAATAATAGTCCCTGGTACGCACAGATCATCTTTGTACATCATGCACCCTTGGGTAGACTCAGCTTTATCTGGGGAGTATAACTGGGCTTTGAATGGTCAGAATGATATTATGGAGAGAACTTAATGGGCATGCAAATTCCTTCAGTTTGAAATTTTGAGCCAAGTCAGACAAATAAAACTGTATAAACTAGTTCACCAATATGTATTTACTAAGTGTTTTAAGTGACCTCTTTTTCTCCTGAAAAAAAATGTTGTAGATAAATCATTGCAAAACAAAGTTAGGTAAGACACAAAAGCACCAAGGTGAATCTAAAGGACACTTTAAAACTGTAGCCCTGTTAATACTGTGAACACGGGGGGCTACATTATATCACTCAGGGTATCAGTCTGGATAAAAGCACTGGCGCTCTAAGTGCAGAGAGGGATTTTTACAAATTAGTGATAGACTGGGGACACCCAGAGAGTTTTACCTTGGTAACTCTTAAACATTTTAATACTGAATCTTTCCTTTATATGCACTCTCCAAAGACTAATTCGTAAAAATTAGAACTTCTCGAGTTAAAGTGGGTGAGAGAAGTCCTGGACGCACTGACTCGGGACCAACACTTCCTCAGAAGCGTGGAAGACCTTTCCTCACAACCCTTAGAAGGAATGAATCCTAGGGATACCTTGAGCTAGGATTTCTAGCCTGTATAACTACGGAAACATTACATTTCTGTTGTTCTCAGTCATTATCGTGGGAAACTAATAGATTCCTCCTAAAATGATTTGAAAAGTATTACTTCACAGCATTTTAAGAGCTTGCAGGTATTCCCCTGTATGGTTCTATCTAATAGTCTTAATCATTCCTTTACTAATGTTCACGAAGAGTGAAAATGTCCCAATATTTTAACGATGCAATGCACATCATTTTAGGTAAATTGTGCATATCTGCCGGAGATCATTTTTCTTAAAATAATTTGCCAAAGGAGGACTTGTTGGGCTAAGCGATGAGATCACTTGAAACTTTGACTGGAGGTGATTATGCCAAGTGAAAGAAGTTAGAAAGAAAAAGAGAAGTTCAAAATGGTTTTATTCATACGCGGAATATTGAAACAAAACAAGCGAACAGACAAACCCCAGGAAACTCCACAGGATGCAAGTCTATGGCTCTGGGGGTGGCGGGCTGGGTCAGACAAGAGAAGGAAGGAGCTAGCAGGGCGGTAAAGAACACTGGTGGATGTGGTGTGAAATGCACACAGACTGAGGTGTGAATTCAATGTCCTAAAAGCACATAGAGATGCGAAATTACAACACGATTAAAGAAGAAAGAACATTCCCATTTTGATACTTAATGCCAGCATGCTCTGCAAAAAGCTAGTACTAATTTGGTCTTACCCATAATATCAGAGTACATACATTTTTCACATCATTTTTGGATGATGTCATTTTTTCTTAAGTGTAAGTTTTATTTTAATTTTTATCAAAGTTAGAGTAATAGTGGAGCTATTTAACTAATTTGAATGTGTTTTATAAGATTTATAACATAACCCAGAATTCCTAACTCCCTCCCTCTCCTCAGTGACACCACTTTCAATTCTTAAGAGTTGCCTCTGGTTTTCACATTTATATTTCTAAAAAACATGCTTATGTTCCATCTCTTTAACTCTTCACTTTTAGATATTACCTGACTTCCTGTCACAGAAGACAAGGAATTGGTTCTCTTTGATGAACAAACTGCCCCCCATATCCTATTTTCTTAAATAGGTTATATCACAATTTGGGTTAAATCAATATTCAGGGTGGCTATTTCACATTATCATGACTACATATCATATTTGCAGCTGAGTCATATAGTGTACTATAATTCAATTATTTTTCTTAAATAACTCTTCTTCCCCAACATTAGTGAATAGTTAATTTATATCTCCTTTGCTTAATTTTCCATGTATCTGTTGCTGGTCTACATGAACCCATGCTAGAAGTCTGTATCTCTTCTCTACACACTCTAACACTGTTCCGTCAGTTTCTTAAAATTCTCTTTCCGGCTGCCATTTAACCTTTTTAGTGTATGTGGACCTGCTGTACAGTTATCAGTCTGAATTTTCTCTGACTGTATCTGGGGACTTCCTTTGCCTCCCTATGTTGGATTATATGTTTTTCTGGTTCCTGATCTGTTGCCTTGCTTTGGTAGAGTCATTCCTACTGAAAAATGTCAAGAAAGGCACCTCCTTTCTCTTTAGTGGAAATGCTCTTTAATGAAGTCATCAAAATCACTGCGTCATTTTCTGAGTCTCTTCTATCAGACTGCTTAAGAAAAACTTTTTATGATCAGGAAAATGCTAATTTTAGCAAGTTTTTTTTTTTGTATGTACTGAGATAGTGATATAATTTTTCTCTTTTATGTTCTTAGTGTAGTGAATTGCACTAAACTAGACTGCTAAACTATCTTAGCATTTCTGGGGGAAAAAAAGACTACTAGTCCATGATCTAATTCTCTTAATGCAATGTTGGGTTAAATGTCTTAGTATTTAATTTGGGGTTTTTGCCTTGATTTGTCTTTGTTTGTTTGTTTGTTTGTTTTCCTTGTGGGTGGTCCCCCTCCTCCTTTTCATCTGGTTATGATTTAGTGTTATGCTATACTTATAGAATAAGCTGAAAAAATTCCATCTTTTTCTATGTTCTTTAGCAGTGTAAATTTTGCAGGAATTATCTGTCCTTTGGAGGTTTAATACAATGTACCCATAAGATTGTCTGGGCATTGTGCCCTTTCAGGGATTTTTATTTCCTCTTAAGTTTCTTTTATGGTTACTAGTCTTTTCAGAATTTCAGTTCCTTTTTGAGTCAACTTTGGTTATTCAGTTTTTCCTATCATCCATTTCAACTAATTTTCAAATTTGTTTGGTATAAATTTGTGTTTGGTTTGCTTACAAGTTAAAATTTTTTTCCATTTCTTTTTTTCCTCAATCTTAATATTACTTAAGCCTTCTTTCTTTGATCATGATTAGACTTGACAAAGTCTGTTTATTTAGTTACTTGTTTTAAAGTGCAATTCAGAATAATTTTTAATTATTCTTAATAATTAGTGAGTCTTAATTATTTAAGAAACAATAGAAGAAATGTTTTTTTATTTGATTAATCCATCTACAAATTCCATTTTCCACATCACATTTATTAATTTATTTTTTTATTTAGGCTTATTAGATTCTTCTCGCTCTTTCTTCTATCTCTGTTCTCTCTTTAGTTTCTTGAGTTAATACTTAGTTCATTTATTTTTAGGACCTTTCCTCTGAAATGCAAGTTTTTTTCTGTATTTGCATGACTGGTAATTTCTGCAAGTGTTAGCAATGTATTTATGCCAATAGCAATATAGTCTTAATCCTATTTATCTATTTTCTGTTCTTCTGATATTAATGTTAGCATTTGAGCATTATTTTTCCTAATAGGTCTAATTCTTTACAGTAAATCTTTGTGTCATTTTCTTTTAAAAATACTTTTTAAATCATCAGACAGTCAGTAACTGCCTCCTCTCTTTGCAATCTGAAGTTTGCTGTTAAAAAAAAATTTCTTTAATGGAAAGGTGCAGACAAGACTGAAAGTGAGCAGGCAGGAAGGACAAGAGAGGAAGATGAAATGTTCTATTTATTTATATTTAGCTGTTCATACTGGTGCTTCCCCTGACCCCAGGTTGCAAACCCAGGTCCTTGAGATGTACGTGAACTTCTCTTGGCCAAAGGTGGCTGACCCAACAGCTACTCCACCAGGATGCGCCCTCTGCTGTCTTTTAATATTATGATTACTGATATGTTTAGGTTTATTGTTTCCATTATGTTTAATATGAATTTTCCTTCTTCCTGTTTTCCCGCCATTGTTTTCCAGCACCAACTGTTGGTGGTGAGAAAATGGATACCGATCTGATTCCCATTTCTTTGTGAACAATTCCTTACCCTGCTCTGCACATTTTTAGACTTCGTCCTTTATTTTTGGAGTTCAAAATTGTCCTCAGGAGGTGTTTAGGTATTTTTTTCTTAAGTCATTCTGAAACTTTTAAGTCAATGAATTCATTATTGAGAGTAGTTATTTTCTTTCATTTAAAAATAACCTAATCACCTCCATTCTCTATTTCTTCTAGATTTTTTAGACATATATTAGAAATCTTACATCTATTCTCCATGTCTCCACTTTGCTACTCATTTTTCTACTTTGTTTCATAGTACAGTGTTTTGGGATTATCTTTAATCGAATTTATCCATCTGAAATATTTCATATCCATCTATGTCCAATTCTCTCATTGTCTAGAAATTATTTAAGTCAATAGCTGTATCTTACATTTCCAGTTCTTTCTAAAATGATGTCCGTCTAATCCACACCACATCTGTTTTATCTCAGGGATGCAATGTCTCCAAATTCCTCACAATGTTTTTGATAAGCTCTCAGAATTTGACTTTCAGTGAGATGAGGTATAACAAACCCAATTTGGACTTGGATTAATTAACATGCATAGTAAAAAAAGAGTTAAGTTCCTATGGCACATTGCTGGTCACAAAAATATTATGACATTTCTAAATAAAGGTCCCAAACACATCTAATATTAAATCCTCATGTTCATTCATTCATTCACTCACTCATTCACTTTCCAACCCAATTATTGCAGTTTGGGGAGATGGTTGATCAGAATTCACCCAGAACCCCACCGTCCTTCACAGGTGCACTCACATGCGCCCATATTAATTTTTTTAACACATTAAAATAAACTCACATGGAAAAGTTCCCCATTTCTCATAAATATGTCAACATGCCCTGCCCTCCACCACATCACCAGTGTTCTTCACAATGGTCCAGTGAGTCCCATATTCACGCCTACAGGGATAGCTGAGACTTGCACTGACCCTCACGTGCATAACTTTGGGAAGCAGGAGGACACTAAGACATTAGAATACCTAGAGACAAACCACCCAGACAAGCCCACTCAGACATGCAGGGATGTGCAAATTCTGCAGACAGAGGCCCTGGTCAAGAATTGATGTTTTCTGTGAACGTTGCAACAAAAAGAAATTGAACGAAAAGATGCTCTGCAAGGACACATCTATCTATGCACTTTTTTTTTTTTTTAAAGTTTTTTGGTGTTTCCTTGAGGAAAGCAAGCTTCCTTAGCAGCATTTTCTGCATCTTCCCTGCTGAAGTCCACATGGCTGAGCCCACACCAGTTGCATTTCTGCTCTCTGGCAAGTCCTTCTCTGTATTCCTCATACTAAGCTGTTCCCTCTTTTCAACCCGATCTCTTGAAGTCCTGGGGGTCTGTCAACACTCTTCCAACACCTTCTCCACTAGTCTGCCTTTGTACATACCTCCAGAAAGAGATGTGTCCTCCTTACAATTCCTTCACATTTTGTACTTCCCTTGGGGTACTTCTCTTACTTCACTGGGATTATTGTCTTATCTGTACATCTCTAGTCACTGTCTGTTACCATCAAAGACCTGGGGGACAGGGATCTTCTCTTAGTCACTTTGACATCCCATATGATACTGACAACCGACTTGGGACAATGTGTGTGCTCAAGAAATGCTTGGCTAGCCATTGGAACACATCCATAACCACTGGAGGGAATTGTGTTAAATATCAAGATGAATATAGATGGTAGCCTCTGAGGAGCTTGTAAACTTCTCAACTTGGATAAGATCTCAACTTTGTATCTTAAAGTGTATGCTCTTGTAAATGGGGCCACCATGAATGGTTTGGGCTCTCCTACAGTCTACTGGGGTAAGAGTCAACGGAAGTATTGGGAGAAGGAAGGAAACTCACTCCCTTTAGGCACTTTTTTCTTTAATGAGATTTTGTTATAAGAAGTATTGAATCATATGAAAGAGTTAATAAAATACTTGCAAATTTAATTTTGTTTTCTCGGCAGTCCTAGTTTAAGTAAAAAAGAGGATTTTTGGCTACTTTAGTCATCATAGGATCTACTCTGTCTTCTCAATTTCTGTAATACATGCAGCTTCTTGATTTATGTTTCCTTAAGCTCCATGACAAGTAACTGGTGACATCCCATCCCGGCTCCCCTTCCTCCTTCTAAGGGAAGAGATGACTGATTGATTTTGACTCCTGTTGGGCTATCTTTAATTGAGTTGCCTGTTGACAGTCACAGGGTTTTTCCTCTGCCATGTTCTATTAATAGGGGAAAATGGGTGGAGAAAAATCATCTTGTGCCATATTCTTTTCAGTTCCTGGTTATACTTGGGGAAATGGCGGAAGCCAAGTAGGAAAGGGAGAGGTACTGTCTGTGGTGATTTTGAACCCACCAGACTGTGGGTGTATACATTTCTCCACTCTCTGCCTGAGTGAGACTGATGTTTTGCAGGCTCACAGAGGATGCTCTTCTTATAAGAAAACATGGATGTCAAGTGTTTTATTCAGACATGAGTGATGACTGCCCTCTGTTGTTCCCAAATTAGGAAAATGGAGACTCTCAAAGCTGGGTGCCAGTGGAAACATCAACAAAGAGAGCTGTCACTGAGGAAATAAGTGCAGTGAGATTTTGTTTTACCCTTTGCCAACCTCAACTCACCAATGTGCGGGCTACATATGTTTAGAATTAGCAAGTAATGTTTTATCCCTCATTTCCCCTTTCCCATCCATCCTCCACTCTGGAGATTTCTTATCCAAGATGGAGCCAAGCTTCCCAGCTCCTTGGAGGTCGGTCACTTATCTCTCAATACAGGTGCAGGGAAAATGGCTTCCTCCCAAATTAGTGCTTCCAACCCACCCACCATCTTGCTTACTGGGTGCACATTAGGTCTTAAGCTGTTTTATTTTCAGAGCTCTCTGGAGATGGAACAAGCTTTTAAGAAACACCTGCAGCAACTCTAGACTCTACACAGCAACTTAAGCCTTCAGGGAATGTTTTCAAGAGTAACCTGGGGGAGGAGGGAGGGAGGGAATTCTTTGCCCAGATAAATGGAATTGGGGCAGGAGAAAACTTAATCCAACATTCACATTTACTTCTTTTTTACTGATAGACCCAAGCTCTAATGCCTTCATTTCCCCTTCATTTGCAACAGCAAAGCATCCTTGACCAGAAAAATAAATGTGCAATTGGCCAGAGCTGAATAGAGGTCTGCTTAGATGACTTTTAATTTATGTTAAAATGCTAAGAGCCGTTTTTCAGGTCCCCATTGAGTACCACACAAAATGAAGTTTTTCAAAGTCTACCTTTAAAAAAGGAATGAAAAGATTTCAAAACATTCCCTTTCACTTTAGCTGTCCCAACTGGAGTTTTTATTCCTACCCTCCCGGGATTCAGCAGCAAGTTAGGAGTTTATTCTTAGTTGATCTCAGAGTTCTGGTCTGGAAGCCAGAGACCTGTGTTCTTTTCTCGTCCTTTCAACAGTCAGAGGTATAATTTGAGCTTACCATGCACTCTGTGCAGATTCTTTTCTATTAAAATGGAGTGACTTGATAGAAAGTGCATACAGAATCATAGCATCCTAACCATAGCTTTAGAAAATACTTAACATCTCTTGATGCTTTTACATTTGTCACATGTATTATTTCTTTGGATTGGTGTCTTCCTGGAAAGAAACCACAAAATAACTGATCACCTAAACTGTGAACTCTTTATATGTTTGATTTTTAAACCAGGGTGACTGTCATTTGTCACTGAACATGCATCTAGGTTAAAGTGTTAACTGCTTATTGAACAGAACTACACATTGAGAGATAGGGCAAATCTTATCTTTATGGAATTTATAGCTTAGTTTAGGGCCCAAGATTAATGTGTGTTTGTGTGCGTGTGCGTGTGCGTGTGTGTGTGTGTGTGTGTGTAACACGAATGATCACTGTTAAATGAGCTATGCTAATTCTAAATGCAAGCCTCTCAGAGAAGAAAGAAAGCATGGAAATGGAAATGATCACGAACATTTAAGACTCTGGCTAAGTATGTGAGGAGGGAGAAGGTATTTTGGGATGTGAAGCCAGGATTAAAGATGAAAGGGAGGCTTGCTATAGGCTGAGACTGAATTTCCTAGATGATTCAAATCTAAAACTCAAACAAGCTCAAATTATCTTCTCTCTGAAACGCTCTCTCTCCTGTTTTCCAGAAGTCAGCAGATGACACCAGCATCCACCCAACTTCTCAGACCAAAACACGGTGTGTCAGCAGGCTCTAGTGGCCTAAGAGATTAAGTCCACTGGACAGAGTTCGCATACATACCAAGGTCTTGGGTTCTCATCCCAGGCCCGGAGAGAATAATCAAGATGAACAACTAAACAAAATAAATCAATGTCTCTTCCTCCTCTCTCTTCCTTCTTGTCTGCCACTCACCTTCATTTCTGCCTGTACCTTTCCTTTAGAAAAATAAAAACAAAAACAAACAATTGGGAGTCAGCCTAAATTCTTCCTTCTTTCTTCTCTCTGACATGGATTCAATCATACCTTCTGTGCCGAGACACTTTCGAGAGCTACCAGCATACTTATCGCTGCAAAAGCTGAGATAAACTTGATTGTTACTGACCCCAATCCCTGCCCTTCATTTCAATTCTTCTCTTTCATTAGCTCTATTTGAGAGTTTGTCCTTGAATTTCTCACTTTGACTACTGTTTTCAAATCAGGGAATTGGTTCAGAGAGATGATCTAATTCTAAGCAGGCACTTCTCTGAGTAGTTGAAGTTTCTAGAGCAGTTTCCTGGTGTCTTCACATGGCTGTCCTCCTCCTTGCAGGCCGGCTAGCTGCGACATCAGACTCTGCGGTCCCAGCTTTCCGGATTCCTTCTTGTTCGTTCCTACTCTGCCCTAGTTTAGGTATTCACGATCTTTGGCCTTTGGTAGATTGAGACAATATGTTCAACAATTCTTCACTCTCCCCTTTCTCACTCTTTGGGTGGAGAATCCGACTGTGTCCTATAGACATTGAACTTGACCGTATGACTTTGGTTAGTGTAATGTGGGCAGAAGCCGTGGAGTGCTACCTCGGAGCTGAGGCTTTGGAGACCTCACCTGTTTCTACCTGTCTGTCTTGTAGTCTGCCATCCACCAATAGAAGAGATGGCTCAGAGTAACCTTTGCTTCTTTGTCCTGGTCCTGAGCTGAAAGACACATGAATCCACCTCCAAGCTGGAGCCCAGCCCAGTCCACCTGGCTTGGCTGAGCTGAGTTAAAACCAACCCACAGCAGACCCACAGGCCGATGAGTAAAATGTTAAGTGTGTGTGTTGTATAATATCGAAGTTTTGGTGGAAACTACTAAGATTTTGGGTTGTTACTGTGGTTAAAACCTGACATATATATCTGATTTTCTGTAAATCTTTCCTATTAACCTTCCAGTCTCCAATCTGACCTTCCCACCATCTATCCTTCACAGTGGATTAAATAAAAATTCTTCTATGGATCCCATATCCTACAGCATAAAAATTCAATAAAGAATCAAAGGCTAACTTGACTCGCTTCCTAGCATTCTCTATCTTGCCTTTTCAGCTCTATGTAACGTTCCTATAAGTCACAATACTGTCTCCTATGGGTTCTTTTACAAATGCTGTCAACTCTGGCCCAGCTACCTCTCTCTGGATTCCTTCTTCGGCCATCTCCATTCAGGCCTTTCACCTGCAAAGCCCTTATGAAATTTTAAGTATTACCATGTCTGGAGATTCTTCCCTGGCTTCCCTGAAGTCTCAAAGTAATTTATACAAGTCCAGGAAAGTGCACTTAGTATTGAAATGGATTGTTTTATACCTCACTTTGACCTGGCTTGTGAACGATTTGTTGATAGGAAGTTTGTCTTTTTGTCCTTTTATTCTCAGGACTTAGCATGGCCCAGATGTATTTTCATACTCATTAATGAAGCAATGAACTTTAGTTGATTTTGGAGTTGAATCTGCTCAATGTCCCTCTTGTTCAGTTGAACCATTTCCACATCCGGTGAAACGAGTGTTTGTGGACGACGCCATCTCTCTTACCAACATGTCACTTCTCAAGCTCTGCTGGAAACATCACAGTCATGCTTACATAACTGCTACCTAGGTCAAGAAATAAAGCATTCCGACAACCCCCCTTTTTCTCTTACCAGTCCCTTCAGCCTCCTCCTAGGGAGCAGCACTGTGTTAACTTCTAGCTCCATAAATTTGTTTTGCTTGCTCTAGAACAATACATAAATGGAATCTGTGTACTGCTGTGCCTGTCTTCCTTGCCTCAGCATTACGATTTGCTACAGTCTTTCAAAATATTGTTAATGACTGTTTTCATTTTGATGATGGCTTATTTTCACTGCTGTATAGGGCTCCATGGTAAAAATCTAACGGTATTTTTTCTATTTTACTGAGGCAATATTTAGGTTGTTTTCAGTTTTTTACTCTTAGGGGTGTGTGTGCACACGTGTGTGTGTGTCAGTGTGAATATGTGAGTATAAATCTAGGAGCAGAATTCCTGGACCACAGAGCATTCCCTTTTGACAGATACTTATGCAAAGTGACTGTGTCTAAGTGTCTCTTATTTTATACCCTCACTCACTTCTGTTAGTTTCCCTTTAAAAAAATTTTTTTTTAATAATTCTAGTGCACATGCGATGCTTGACTTTGCCTTTCCTGATGCCTAATGACAGTGAGCACTTGAAAAATATGTTTCTCTACCAGTCAGATATCCTTGGTGGGATCCCAGTTTTCTATCAGATTGCCTCTTTTTCTTATTTAATTCTAAGAAGCCTCTGAATCAGTTTGCTAATATTTTGCATACCATGTTTTGCTCCCAGCTTCCCAAAAGAGTTTGACTTGCAATTTCCCCCTTTTTTTTGGTGGGAGGGGCTTGTATCCTTGTCAGGTTTAGGATGAAAGTTACTCTGGTTGTAGAAAATGAATTGGAATATGTTCTTTTTCTCCCTCTATTCTCTAGAAATATTTCATGTAAGAGTGGTGTCAATTCTAATTTCTGTAATAGTCAGAACACACAGTGCTTAAGCCCATGGACCCTGGCGGCAAACAACTGCTTTTGTATCTTTCCTTTGCCACTTCTTATTCTATTGACCTGTTCTTTGTGCCTCAGTTTCTCATCTTAAAATGGGCTAATAAAGGCACTGACTTCACAAAATAATTGTAGGTGCTTAGGAGGGTTACAGCTTAAAATCTTTTTAGCATGCCTGACCTATAGTAGTTACATAATAATTACCTGTTCGTGTTATTTACTCATTTAACCAACGCTTTTGCTCATGGTATAGTCTTTTAAAAAAGCCAAAGCTTCTATGCTCTCATCATAGTGATAGTTCAATAATAAGCCTTCTGTGAATTGAAAGGTAATGCCAGAATCAAATTCCTCCTCCTACTTGGCCTTGTCTCTGGCATATTTTTTTCCTTTCCTTTTCTCCTGTCTTGTAAAATGTCAGGCAAGAAACATAAGAAGTTTTTCTGTGGAAATGGTACCCCGAGAAAGACATGGATCTTCATCACAGTACTTTCTGGGGGCTTTGGCCATGTCTGAGGTGAGTGTGGGTGGGGCCGCGTGGCGAATATTCCAGTGGTTAGACGCGGTCAGGACTTTTGATGTTCGCTGCCTGGGTAACTGACCTCAGAGATGCTCCGTTTTTACTTTTTAACAAAAGGAAGCCTTGCCTTCCCAGGGTGTGGTGTGAATTCCTGAAATGGTGGTTGCCAGGGACCGTGAAAGCCCATACGGCTTTAAAGCAAGGAGAGAGTTGTTACTATGCCAAAAAATTTTTTTTCCCCATTTTAGCCTTTGTGTCACTAAATACCATTTAAGTGGGACGTCTGTTTTCATCTGACTTACATCCGAGGTTTAAGACACATGGCTCTCTGATGAACTCCGAAACCATTAACAGCACATCTTCATCAGGAAGCCCACAGAAATGAGGGTTGACCAGGTTCTCTGGGGATTTCCTCTCATCTCTTTCCAGTTTCCCCATTTCTCTCTGCATCTCTCTGTCTGCTTTTTCTTTGGAATAAATGATCCATTCCAGGCCTTCGATACCTGCTGTCATCCCAATGCAAGCATGTTTTCCCTCTAGCCCAGTTCTGGAACGACATCCTTACCCCTCATGAGCTAAGCTTCTTCCTGTCCTTTTGTCTGAGCAAAGGAAAAACAAGCTAACAACAAAAAGTGCTGCGAGCTCCTGATGTTTGCAGGGGTTAGGTCTGAAGAGAATCACTCTGTTCAATGCACCCTCTGATCCAACTGTGAAAATGTTTCCGATTCCAAAAGCTAGTTTTCATAATTCTCTACCTTTCCTTATCCTCCGTGTGAATTTCTGCCCATCTCAGTATCAAACATCACCTTATGTGATGCTCTTCTGATGTTAGAACGAGGTATACTTCCTCTGCTTGTTGACATCCCTATGACATTATTTCTGTCATCACAGATTTAAGTCTCAATGCATAATTTGAGACGTGGAAGCAATGTGAGTTTCTTTTTCATCACCAATTTGTATCTTTTTCTGCAGTCAAATCTTTGTTTTTCTTCCCCCACCTCTAGAGGTTGCATCTAAGCTTGGTGATGGAGACAGAATTGACAGTCCATATATGTCCCATTGGCCACACTATATCACTTTGTGTTGCCCTCCCATTGTGGACGATGCTGTCCCCAGACGTTGACTCTGGCCTCAACCATGGGACTTGGCCTTAGTCAGTGGGAGATTAGTATGCCCCATGTACTCGGAGGCTTGAGACGTGTGTATAGAGTTGTTTGCTCACTCTTGGGTCTTCACTGTCTCCATGAGAAGAAAAAGCCTGATCTAGCCCTCCAGTGTCAGACAAAAGTAGATGACATATAGCAGAACTGATCCCGCTCACACCAACCTCCATCTGTGAATTCACGCTTGACCTGCAAACTCCTATGCTAAACAAATGCTGTTTTTTTTTAACCACTGCCTTTTGGGATAGTTTGCTATGCAGCATTTTCTGTCAAGAGCTAACCGATCTATTTTAGGGTCAAGGAATTAGCATCCTATTAGGACCCTGATATATTCTTGTTCCTCCCCGCTCTTTGGTCATGCTTTGCTCACATAGATCACAGGTCTCTAGAACCCAGCTCTTCTCTCTCTCAGCAACTTCTAAGACTTTCCCAAGCTTTACTGGGACATGAGAAACTCAGACTGTCTGAGGCAGTTCAGCTTAATTACCCTGTGCTATGTTGAGGCATCTGTGAAAGGCCTGTCACCTCCCTGGACTCCACATGAGAACTGAGGCATTATTTCTTTTGACATTTAACCCTCAAACATATGTGAGCTTTCTATCATTTCCTCTTCCTTCCACAAAACTCACATCAGGGTGGAGAGGTGGGTGGGGACAGGGTGAGGAGAAGGGCTCCTTATCAGAGAAACGACCTCAATCTGAGTTCTGCTACTTCTCCAATACTTTTTCAGCCGACTCCAAACCTTTATCTTTCCTGGGGCAGAAAAACATTCTGACTTGCTGCATATTCTCCTACATCTATTGTTAATGATGTAAATTTTGGATATCGATTTCTCAAGACTTTGACTTAGAAGTGTACAATCTGACTTATTTTTCGAGGCAAGTAATGTCTTATGGTCAAGCAATGTTGCCTTCCTGGAGGAGGGTTATAGGCTGAAAGAGAATTCTGAGAATGGAATAAAGATGTAGTCGTGCCTTGCTTACTGAGGTTCCAGTGAACAAAGGAATACATATACAAAGGTGGTCCCAGCAGTCTGTACAATATATTATCGGTGTGGGGTGGGCTAGGCCCTCAGAGTTGATGTAACCACACTCTAGGATGTTCACTAAAATTGCCTAAGAACGTATCCCATCATTAAGTGATGCATGATTTCATGTTTATATGGCAAAATATTATCCTACCACATGTTTGTTATCATGACAGTGTAGTGTTACTGATGACCTTCATGTCTGCAGTTCAGGCCTCGTTCCTGAATTTTACATTGATGCCTCTGGTTGCCTGCTCGAGATCTCCAGGATGTCCCACAGAGACCTCACATCCAAAAGGAAACACATCTTCAGCTCTCCATCTCATTATTTCCCAAGTTTTCTTATTTCAATAATGCCTCATCATCCATGGCTTCCCTGGGAAACCTCTCTGACTTGTGTGGATTTTTCTGAAGCTTTTCTAGGGTGGGTCTAAGAGCAATCTGTAGCGGTCTCTAGTGAATGCTATTGCATATTATGATTTCTCCACTCCAAACAATCCCCAGCCCAGTGCTGGGAATGCAGCAGCCTAGTGCTTTCCTACTACCTGTCTCAAGGAGTTTTATTGCATGGAGGTGGCACGCAAGATGTGGCCACGCATTCCACAGGACACCTTTGCATATCTTTAGAACCATCTCTTCACAGTGTCTTCATCTCTGACACTCTGCTCTACACTTTCCTGTGACGTGGACCTTCCTGAACGCCAGTCTCTGTCTCCTCCACTCAGTGAGGATTCCTTGAACTACTTCTAAAGCGCCACTGGAAAATCACGAGCCCATTTTGTTTGCGCCCCTCTTCTCTGGGGCCACAGGCCACTGGTGCCCCTTGCACCCTAGCTGAAAAAGAGTCATGCGAGATATTTTTCTCCGTGTCCTACTTATTTACCGTGGGAGGTCACTCTCTTAATCTTTCCATGACATTTTTGTTTTCTACTAACCACATTCAAAAATCATTTTATTCTTCCCTTCTTTTGGAGCAATTAAATGGTCTTTGTTCCATAATTTGATCATACTGGGTCAGAAATGGTCCAATTCTTCTAGTGGTTGCTATTGAATTGAGAGCCTTGAAACGAGTAACTGTGGATTCGGGTTGCCACACACGCACAGGCCATGCGGGGAGTCCCGGAAAAGCCGTTTACATCCGCTGGAAACGGCCGCATTGCGGCTGGGATACGTTAGGAGGTTTAAGTACCTGATCATGTTTTTGTTTTTTTTCTGGCTGTTGACTGAGAGTTTGTCTGTAGACAGAAGTTTATTTTCAAAGTGCTTTTTTTTTTTTTTTTTTTTTTTTAGGACTTTAAAGCTATTCCTCTTGCTTTGGAGTTGTCTGACATCAAAATCTGATTCTCTTTCCTATCTAGTGGATCTGTCTTTCTGGCAGCGTGTTTTCTCCTTACCCTTGAGGTTCCGGATTGTCAGCGTCAGCGCTCAGGTCCAGGTTTGACAGGGATTGCTCCTGCTTGGCAGTTCATTGACTTTTTCTATTTGAAGAGCCATGATGTTCTTACGTTCTGAGATTAAGTTTTTTTCTCTTTTGATTTTGGTTATTGCTTCTCCCACTATCTCTCTGGTCTCTCCTTTAGAAAGGACGGTTGACAGGATTATTTTATATAGATGTCCATTTGCAGGAAGCACACCTTACGCTGACAGAGTGTTAGGAGACAGTGTTTCTTCAATACAGTTTTTTTGAAAGGAAATACTACTAAACAGCTCTTTAGTCTTGCCTTTTAAATGTTTAAAAATTAATTTTATTACAGGAGCTTTGCATCATAACATTACCGAGGTTCAAGGTGTGGATCGTTGTGAGTCCACGTCTGTCTGTAATGAAGATCACACCACCATTCCAGAATTTCTTCACTTTTCCATTGATCCCTCTACCCAATTTTCCTGCACCCTCCCCTTCTCTTCCTGCAATTTTCCTTTGTTCACAAAAAGTCTCCTTTTGTTTGCAATTGAGGAAACTCTCTTTTTAATTTTTGCTCTGTAAACAAATGCTTCAGTTACAGTTTCCAACTAAGTAATTTTTAATGTTGTCCTAGTGTGAATTATCCCACCTATAGATTTTTAAAGTATTTTATTTTGAAATAATTTAGTGTCTTCCTATAATTAAATGTTGAAAATTCTTTGTTAGTCTGGATTCAAATTCTTAGATACCTGTTTTCTAAATATTTAATCCCAATCTCTGGCTTGTGTTTTCCTTTACTTCACTGTATCTTGCAAGGAGCAGAAAATTTTAATTGTGATGAAATTCAACTGAAAATTTATTCATTTGTGGATTATGATTTTGGTGTCATCTATTAAAAAAAAGGTTTGCCTAAACCAAGATTAAATCAGTTTTCTCTGTGATTTCTTCAATAAATTTACTTATAAATTTCAGGAAGTTTATAACCTTAGTTTTATCTTTATACCTATGATCCACTTTGACTTTAGTTCCATACAGGGTGCAAGATAAAATCAGAGTTAATTCTTTTGATTAACATAAATACTTAAGATTCATAAAATCCAATTAAACAAGTGTTTATTTTATGGTGAGTGTCTTTTGTATCTGCATAAGCAAGTCTTGCCAGTGCGCCCTGGTGGAATACTGGTTGGCTACATTTCACATGCCTCCCAAGGACCCAGGTTCACGTCCCAACAATCAAGATGAACAACTACATAAAATAAATGCGATGCTTCCTCCTCTCTCTTCCTGCCTGCCTGTTCCTCTGCTTGCTTTCATTCCTCCTGTGCCTTTCCTGAAAAAAAAAAAAAAAGTCTTGACTATCCTAAGTTCATGCATATCCTCACCTATGTTTTTTCAAGAGTTTTAAAATGTTTTTACCTTTCGTATTGACATCTATGATACACTCACATAAATTTTTTGTGTGTGATATAAGTAATCATTAAAATTCACTCCTCCCCATATAAATGTATGATTGTTCCAGGATCGTTTACTAAAGTTATCATCTTTTCTCTTCAGAATTTCAATAGTAAATTTTTGTAAATCATTTGATCATGAGGTGTGTTTAGGTGTGTTTTTTTTTCTGTTCCATTGGTGCAATGTCACACTGTCTTAATGTAGCCTTATAATAGCTCTTGTGATATAGCATTATTTCTCCAGATTTGTTTACCCTGAGTGTCTTTCCAAGTTCTTTGAATTTCCACGTGAATTTTAGATTTATTTGTTAATTTGTAAGCAAAAGATCCTGGCAGGAATTTTATTTCAGATTTCATTGATCTGTAGATAAATTTGAGAGTGAATCAAAACCTTAATAATGAATTTTTTCAGTTCATTAATATGTGGTGTCTCTCTATTTATTTAGACCTTTTTTAATTCCTCTTTAATATTATAGTTTTCATTGTAGCATTCATATACATCTTTTGTTGGATTCATTTCTAGTTATTTGACTTTTTATAAGATTGTATTATATATATATATATATATATATATATATATATATATATATATATATAGAACCTTTTTCATTTTCCAGTTGTTTTTGGTTATCTCATGGAAATAGAATAAATTTTTGTACATCAAATTTTGTGTTAGTGACACTTTAAATTCACTTATTAATTCAGATTGTTTACAGGCTATTTTGGATTTTCTGTGTATATAATTGCATCTGCTGCAAATGATCAGTGATTTTTTTTCCATGTTTTTCAATCTGCAACCATATTTTTTTTTCAGGGCCTCTCTTACTATGTGGCTATTTGATGATGTTACCCAAGTCCTAAAGATACGACTGATATCACTAGGGAAGGGGTAGATTTTGGGATCTGCTAAATAAATACCCTCTACTGCACAGGTCATACTCCCACAGCAAAAGATCATCTGGCCCCCAATATTCCTAATGCTGAGGGGCTGAAGCTCCGGCTTAAGAAAAGCAAACTAATCTCATGACCCTTAGAGCATGACTTCTGAGAGTCATATCCTTGACTTTCTAGAAAAATTTCCTTAAAAATAGTTAAGATTTCAATGATTTGGAGCTTAAAGACCTGCTTTCGTTGTCTAAAAAATGAATTTGCTTGGAAGCGTTCATTTCCAAATAGTGCCACATGCGAGCACTCTTACAGAAAGGCAAGACCTCTTTACAATTTTATATTGTTCAACAATAATTTAAAAAACATTTCTGGCTTACTGATTTGATATTTGCACAAAGAGATGATGATTATTTTTTTAAGTTCTAAAACAAACTGCGGTTTGGGCTTCAGGGCCCCAGTGAGCCCTCTTCCTCTCCATTGAGATTTTACACAATGGTCGACCTGAACCTCAGCCGCATCTGGCCATCAGCTGGGCGCGCATGCAGAAGGGGGCCTTCTGCAGGCCAGGCGTCCCTTCAGAGCGGGCACACTCAGCTGGGGCCTGCAGGAGCCAGCTAAACGTGGTGTAATTGCAGCTTCTGGAATTCATCCGGGCGGGGTGGCAGGGGGGAGGGAAGGTGGCAGGGGATACAACTATGCAGAAGTTCAGGAAAGGATAAAATGTGCTAGAAATAAAGTGAATAAGCAACAACATCTGGAAATTGATTGAAAAAAGGCAACAACTGAAAGCACATCTGGGAAGAGAAAGCAGGACCCGAGCTGCCACAAATCTGGAAAATCAGGAGCCTGGAGAAAGTTCCATGTATGTATGTGTGTCTGTGTAGGTTTACATGCATGTGTGCTTATATTTGCATGTATATGCATGCGCATGCACGCGTGCATGTGTTTATGTATATCTATATATGGGTTTACATTGTGCTTGTACATATATACGTGGGTATTCATGTAGGTTTACATGTATGCTTTATGCTTATCTGTATGCATTTGCATGTATGTATCTCCACATGTGTTCATACACAAGTGTGTGTGATGTAAGTTTACATGTATGCTGCATGCATGTATTTTAAGGAGAAGAACCTGTACTTTGGTGACATGCACCGGGAAGAAAACAAACTTGGTTTGACTTCCTGGCCAAGAAATCTCTACCTGTATTTCAACATGCTCTGTGAGCCATGAAATACATGTGGGAAGGAAGCCCAGAGGAGCCAGCAAGCTCCAGAGGAAGGAAAGATGGCACTACTCTGGCAAAACGCAACAAGGTGCAGAGTTGAGCGGAGATGATTTCTGAAACGGACGAGTCATTTGTTAGACAGAAATAAGCAAACGTAATGGCCTCTTGGATTTCCACATTTATGCCTCCACATTCTACCCATCTCCTCAATGAAATATTTTCTAAGTCCTGGATTCGCAATATCACCATGCAGCTCAGGTGGCATTGGCTTGGCATGTGGCATGGGAGACATCTCAGTGTATTTATAACTCTCCACAGTATAATGACCATATCAGCACCACTGGTCATAAATCATGCTATCATCACGTTCTCTAATCACGCGGAGTCAATCATAATTTTCCCTCTCTGCTGACAAGATGAAGAGTCTAGCATTACCCACTGGCCCCCAGTGTCCTCATTTGTCATGGGGGAATGAATGTGTAATGCAATCTTACGACACAAAGTGATTTGTCATATCAAATCTCCAGGGGTGATGAGCTGAAGACACCAGAAACACTGACTGATGTTTCTTGTGGAGACTCAGCCAAGACACTATGCCTTTCCCTGCTGGGACTGTCAAGGAACTATATTGTGAGGAAACCGATCATGTGACTCAGGATAAGCATTTTGATTTTTCTTTGTTTTCAAAGTCTCTTCCCTTTAGTTCTTTTGGGAGTGGAACCTTTGTCTACTCGCTAATGCCAAGTTTTAAAATTTAAAGGAAGGACACTCTTTTGTAAGTCATATTATTTTATCCTGTGGACAGGAGGATGGAGAGGAAGTCCTCTATTCCCAATGCATTTTGTCTCTAAAGAGAAAAGTGACCCCCTACACAGATACCCACTGTTATGAGGTGAAATCCCTCAAATTCATATACTTACCTTCGGTGTCACAAATGTGATGTTATTTGGTGACCTAGCCTTTAAAGATATTATCAAGTTAAAATGAGATTATTTGAGGTGGGCCCTAATCCAGTGTGAGTGGTGTTCTTGTAAGAGCTGGAGATAAAAACGTGGATGCACGTACAGAGCGAAGACCATGTGAAGACACAGGGAGAAGACGCCATCTAAAGCCATAGAAAGCCACCCTGCCGACACTCTGATCTAGTCATCCAGCTTCTAGATAGAACAGTAGATTGCAGTGCCTGGGCCAGGCTGCTGGACACAGCATTGCACCAGCCAGTAGCCATTGTCGCTGCAGTTCTGTCTTCAGCTTCATGGTGTTTCTCTTGGTGAGACGCTTACTAAGCCGTCTCTACGTTCAAAGTGTTCAGCAAATAATGACAAGGCAAAGCCATCGACATGGATGCCTGATTTTCATGGCAAACACAGCGGTGCTGCAGCAGTAGTGGAGTTGCTGCAGAGACTTATACATCAACACACACCAGGGTACCTGGGGCTGGCCTTCTGGTGACTGTCACCCAAGTGAGGATAAGCTCAGTACTCTCCCAGGTGGTGGAATGCTGAATTATGTTGCCTTCTTGCTATATTCTCTTCTGGTGGAAAGAGAACAAGAGAGCTCTCTGGTATCTTTTCTTCGAAGGGCACTAATCCTATTCACAGAGGTTCTGCTCTTGTGTTCCAATTACTTCCCAAATATTCAGCCTCCAAATAGCACATTGGAGATTAGGATATCAACCTAACAATTGTGGTGGAAAACTCAAACATTCAGTCCATAGCACCATTTTAGTCATTTTTAAATGTACAGTTGAATGACATGAATTGCATTCATATTATATGACCTTCACCACTTTTCTAGCTCCAGACTTTTTCATCCTCACTACCAGAGACTGTGTTCCTGTTGAGCAATACTTCCCCAAGGGGTCTTCCCCCAGCCCATGGTCATAACTACTATTCTACTTTCTCTGTGAGTTTGCTCCTTTTCGGTTGTCATACAAATGGAATCATACGATATAGTTTTATGTCTGCTTTATTTCGCTTAGCACAATATCTATAAGGTCCTTCCATGTTACAGCATTTATCAGAATTATATTCCCTTTGAAGACTGAATAGCATCCCATTTATATAAGTGACATATCTTGTTTATACATATTTCCGTGAATGGCTAGCTGGGCTGTTTCTACCCTTTGACTATGGTGAATAATGTTGCTGTGAATACTTGGTGCACAAGCGTGTGCATTTTTAAGCTAATTAGCAGAAATATTCTGCTGGTAGGAGTTCACATGGCAGTCACCTGTGGCTTAATGGTGTTTTATTCAATGATACCATGGTGGTTCCAAAAATCCATACTGTATAACCCAGGTGTGTAGTGGACTATGCCCTCTATATTTGTGTAATTATTTTCTGTGATGTTTATACTTTGACAAAATCACCCCAGAGTACATTTCTCAGAATGCAGCCCTATTGTAACCCTAAGGCTTCATTCGGTGGTTAGAAGCTTTGGTTTTGCATAGGGTTTGGCTTCCATGACTTCAGTGTTGGCCAAGACTTTCACTTTATTACTCTCTCTTATTTCTGCCCACTCCCTCATCCCTTCAACGTGAATTACACAGTCCATCCTGGAGTCAGACTGCTGGGTGTGATTTCTGTCTCTGCCACTCACTAACTATTTGACCATTAGCCAGTAACTCAGCAATCACCATGATATCCATGAACGATAATTAGAACACTTACTAATATGATAGCTGTGAGTCTGAGTCCACATTGTGACGAGAAGCCATCAGAACTGGATGTGGATGCTAACCAAATGCTGTTACACCCCGGTGTGTCAATCAGGGGTTGCTGCAAACATCGAACTCTACCTCTGGCTAATGGAAAGAAAAGGAAACGTAGTTGAGAGTTATCTTGGAGCTCCCTAAAATGATGAAGAAACAAATTTGGAAAAAGAAACCAGAAATGCCCTCAGCAATCACAAAATCCCCACCCTTTCATCTCTCCTTCTGTCTTCCCACTGAAGACTTCAAGTTTCAGGAGAGGGTATCCGACAGTCTGAGCAAATCTTAGGTGACCATTCCTTCTCTGGGGGCAGCATGGTGGGTACATGGAGGAGAGGAAAGGCAGGGAGGAAGAGCCAGCAAGAAGAGGAAGAATATTCCAGAATCTTTTTGATTCTTGAGGCCAATTCAGGCTGTCAGAGTATATCATTTCTTTAAGATGGTACAGGGTAGGGAAATGTATTCCCTGCAGGAAATTGAAGTGTATTTTTCCACATAAACCCTAAAATGGGAGAATAAAAACTCTTGCATTAGCAGTGCCTCTCACATATGAATGTGCATAAAAATCACTTAGGGGACCTATTATATAACATAGCTTGGAGAATTATGTGTCCTTTTATCTACACTTGAGAAAAATGTGTGTTCTACTGTGGTTGAGTAGAGTGTTTGGTTAGTAGCAGTTGGATTCTAATTCAATCTTCTCCTTAATTGCTGATATTTTGTCTAGCTGTTCTATTATTGAAAAGATTGAAATTCATAGCTATATTGTTTTCTCAGCTATTATTGTTGAATTACCTATTTCTCCTTTCAATTCTACCCATTGTAGTAGAGTAAAGCTCTGCTGGTGGGAGCAGTATTCTTCTCAATCAGATAGGAGGAAAAAATGAGTTACAGACAAAATTTCATTTGCTCTTATGTTTATCTATGCAATACTTTGGTGCTCATTTTTCTTCATGTAAATTTGAGTTACTCTCTAGTATCCTTTAATTGCCTGCTGATGGACTGTCACTAATTTCTTTTAAGGCAGGTCTCAGGTTTGTTTATTGTTTTCTCATTTCTTTCTTTCAGAAAAAAAGACCAAATGACCGCATGAGTGGCTATGAAATTCATCAGAAATTTCTGATAAAATGATGAAAGAGTAACTGCTCCTTGTTACAAAAATATTTCACATGCTTTGGAAACACTGTGTTTCTTTTCTTTTGAGCCAGTTTTAAAAGTTCTCTTGGTTTTAGAAAGGAAAAAAATTTTCTGTTAGAGTTATGGAAAAATCGTTTCTGAATGTAGCAATGCTAATAATTAAATTATAAAAAGCACTTCGGTCTTAAATTATGAAATACATTCTTTGTGAAATCAAATCTGGGTCTGTAAACAATAGCGTTTGTTTAAAAAACTGAATAAATACTGGAAAGTTTGGATAAAGGCACAGCACAAAATTCTTGAATATTGAGTGGTAAGATTGTCTTTCCTAACTCCTTTCAACGTGTTTTTTATGTATTAATTTAAACCTCACAAGTGTTCACAGGTAGATCATTTATCCACAAGGGTTTGCCAGTAGATCACTTATCCCAGAGACAGGAGATAGAATTGAAGATACAGCAAATGAATCATACTTTTCTTACCAGAAGTAAATGCTTTCTTCTCAATTGCCCTGCACTTTTAGAAAGAACTAGTAAGCATTTGCCCAATAGCATTTGTACCCACTCATGGACAAATAAGATTTTAAAATAGGCCTTGGCATTCGGAAAGTGTTTTTAATGGCCTTGTGTCATGGAAACATGTCCATTCGGACTGTGTAGTAATTCTACCTATTTCTGATCTTGTTCATCAAAGATGGTGTCTCTTCAGTCAGGTAAGCAGGGAGGCAGGCTCACTCCTCCCCGTCACTGAGAAAGGATTGCTATCATCACACATCTGTTGCTCTCACTGGGGCCAGCCATGCTTTGTAGATCTTACTCAAGGGTAGTACTTTCTGGAGGGTTCTGTCTCAGCATGACTCACCAGGAAGTTTTTTCAGAAACTTAGTGGCTATCTGTGAGGTCTGGTCTACCTTCCTGCTCTGGCAGGATATTTTCTTGTAACCAACTAAAGAAATTCCTTCAATAAAGAGTCCTCCTGCTGCGCTTTTGGAGGATTAAGTGCCTAGTGAGTACCCTCCACGGGGAAGCTGGAATGGATTTGGTTTCCTCCTTAACCCTGTAGAATCCGTTTTGAAAACTGTTAACCAAAGCAGATGATCAGAACGATTACCATAAGCTATTTGTGGATTCTACCCATGGTTCAGAGTTGGAAGGCAACTCTTCCCTCTATTGAATGGGATGCCTTTCAACAGGGAAGAGTAAAACAACCCATTCTGATGAACCTTGACACTTTATGAGAATAAGGCCTAAAGCCAACCCACTGAGGTTATTTAAGGCAAATCTTGCTGATGGAGTTGGTGCTTTTCCTCCAGGTCTCTCCATCCAGCAAATTACCTGAAACCTAGTTTATTTACTTCTTCCACTAGGTGGCAGGACTTTTAAACAGTGCTGCAAATGCGTCCCGGAAAGTTCTCTTGGTACAGAAAAATTTGAATTGTCAACAGTTGATGCAGGTCAAGGAGTTGAACTGGATTATGCCTCCAGGTTTCTACGATTACCTTGCTCTTCATTCTTCCCTATAATGTAGTTTATTTTTCCAGGCAAATAACACATTAAAAACATTATTTATTTTTTTGCTCTTGACTTCATGTCTCAACGCGTAATTGATTTTAATCAGATTTTGACGGAAACATTTGTGGTTTCTTGCTTTCAGGAAGAAAGAGGAGTGCATTCTGGACTTGGAGATGACGAAGGGTAGAATCTTTCATTTCCTTCTAAAATGACAAGGGAGGAGGAGGATAGAATATTGGTGCTGGTGGAAGAAGGTTGGAGTATTTGGATCTAAATAGAATGCAAATACGTAAAGTGAAATAAAAGGCATGGCATTAGGATATAGCCAATAATACAAATGTAAGAGAAAGTCAATTGCTTCTGTTAATTTGGATTTTTTGGGTTATTTTATTCAAAGTATGTTGTGCTTAAATTTCATCACTGAATAATGGTTTTTCGGGCTCACGATTCAATCTGAGTGGCATGTGGGCTGATCCTGGTTAATTGAGAAGTTAGTCAAGATACTTTTGCTATCATGTCATCAAATACAAGTGGAAAATATTTTCCCAGCTATCTGAAAATAAACTGGTGAAAAACGTAAAGGTCAAATTGCCATAAAGCCTTTTCTGGCTTTTGTGATGGGTAGGCATGACTCGCATGGCCCATTCTCCGTAACCCGAGCTTGAGTTACATGAAATAAGCCTTCGGAATTAAGTTGATGGGTGGTCTTTGCTTTAGTGTGTGACTCTGGCACTTGGGTACCAATACTTAATATTCATGATTAAATCCTAGGAGGAAAATGCTTGAAATCCTAACCTCCCTTTGTGTTTGGAGAAGAATCTGGTTTCAGCCAAACTTTGCATTTCACCAGCATGTTTTAACTTCACTGAATGGAGAAGGGGTAGCCTCCAAGAACTCTCAATGTTTACCTTTGGTTCCCAGGCTGCAGAATGTGACAGGCTTGCAGATGTGTTTCCAGGACAATGACACGGAACCTGTTTCTTTCTCTCTCCTGCAACGCAAAACCTCACAGAAGCTTACAGAGCGCAGATACAGCTGTTAGGGCATCCAGGCACCGAAAGTCCCCACTCCGGTCATCTCTCGTCTCCTTGGCGCGCCTGCGAATGCCTGGTTTTCAGGGACAGGTGCCCGTATTTATAAGCACCTCCCAGGCCGCCAGTCTCAGGTGTCAGGGGTGCCTGTCAGGGTGAGTGATGGGAGCCTATGAGGCGTGGTGGGTGGGGCGTGGTGGGCTGAAATCTGAGCTGCCAGCCCCATTGCGTCAGACAGGGGAGGAGGCTGAGACGTAAATAGACTGTGTGTTTGCTGAGGGAGGGTGGTGTTGGGGTGTTTAGGGAACGTAAATGCCTCCCAAGACGGAAAAGAAAGCTACTAGGGGTGGCTCTTGGGTTTTCCTTTTGTTGGCCTGTCCACACCACAAGGAATGATTCTGACTCACGACGGAAGACATCCTTGTCCTGCCTACTGGGAAGCTCTCTGGGTTGAAACTTGGGTCAGGTGTGCCCTTGAAAAGATAACCAGTGTGAGGTCTCCTCGGCCTGCTAGGTGTCCCTTTGGTGACGTCTAAAGCCCGGCTTGGATCTTCCCCAAGCAGAAGCATCCACTGGTTTCCGTCCTTGTTACAAGGACGATGCTTTTCTCCTTCATTTTGAATTGGTGTGAGCACTGACCAAATCCAAGAGTTTTTCAAATTGTGTTTATTTGTTCTTTTTAACTGAGGCGACAGTGGTTTTTTTCACAACTGACGGTTTACAAAGAGTGTGTAGTTCCCCGACTCTGTGTGTAGCTTACCTTGAGAAAGGAAAGTTAGATCCCATTTATAAACGAATCCTTTCTCTGGAGGAAAGTTCAGTTCAAACATGCTCATTTGTTGGAGAAGAAAGGCTTTGGAATTAGACCCATTTGCTTTATATTTATGTTCCAGCATTTGTTACAGAGAAATGATGTTGGACACGTTTTTCAAGCTCTTTATGTCTCAGCTTCTACCTGTAAAATGTGACTGATTCGTCAATGAATGTTGATCACGAAGCATTCATTCTGCGGCAGTGGCCTCAGGACATACCCGTTTCTTCCTTCAACAATTCATGGAGGAGCCTATTTTGAAACAAGAATTAACCATGGAGCAAAGCCTACAAAATGTTATTTCTTGGTCTATTTTTAATCTCTGTAAATAGCTCCCCAGGATGGATTCGAGTTTTCTGCTGTTTCACTCTCTCCTGGAAGAAGAATCTGGATACAACAGCAGTTAAAGACACTGTTTGGGTCCACTCTGGTGGCCCACAATCCAGTGCACCTGGGAGCAGCCCCACATACCTCCCAAGGTTCCAGGTTCAAAACCCAGGACCAGGGGAAACAACCAATGTGAACAACGAAAGAAAAATAAAAATTAAGTGCTTCTTCCTCCTCTCTCTTCCTAGCTGCCTATTTATCTTCATTCCTTCCTGTACCTTTCCTTTAAAAAAAAATACAATAATGAAGACACTTTTTGGTGACTAGAACATGCATGGAAATCTGTATGGTGTCTTAATCAGGAAGATTTTTTTAATCTCAATTCATAGCATATTGGTTTCCCCCATTAGAACCCATCTCTAGAGTTATAAGCTTATGCTTTTCTTCACACCTGGTAGCCATTTTTGAAGACATTGAAGTACTCCTACCTGTTTGAAGGAATTTCAGAGATCAGATATTAAGAATATAAGAGCTAGAAGAAACTACCCTTAGTATTAAAGTAGGTTGCTGGGGGCCTCAGAAAGGATTTGAGAGCCTGGAGAAGACACAGAGTTTGTGGTAGAGTAAGGATTAAAATCCAGATGATTTGATTTTTAATCCCAAACCCAATATTTCAGAAGAGGTATTTCATCGTAAATGCTTGTGTTTTCTCTCTTAGTGGCTACTCTTGGTTGACCGGAATGATGAAAGCCAAGGTTAAGAAGATGTGCCTTTTTTGTATTTTTATTGTTCTTAAACTCTGACTTAGGGAGGAGCCATGTGGGTTCAAGTGGGAAGAAAGGATAGAAGCAGGAAATGCCTTTTAGGCTGGGGCTCCCACTGTAGTTTCTGTCTGGGGCCAACACTGAAATACTTCATCTTGAGTTTGTTGTTGATTTACCCATTAATAATAAGTGCAGACTCGCTGGTTTGAGGAACAATCCTTGAATATATAGTTGGTGGGAAATCAGAAGGTATATTTCTTAAAGCTGTATCAGGAACTATCTCTTCTGCGGATTTGTTTAGTTCTTGCATGAAAATAAATCATTGTGAGATTTCTCAGGCTTTACAACTATGAATTAAAGGTTCACAACCAGTTACTGGCCAAGATCGTCTCTCTAACCTGCGTTCCATCTTGTGCCAAGAACAGCAAGGCCTTCCAAGCATGCCGGATGGGACATCTACAACTCGGACTGGAAAGGAGATTTTTGCCGAGTCTGAAGGTGTTATTTTTCCCATGGTTTGATTTGCCTGGCATTCTTTGCTTGGCATCCCCCCCCCACCCGCCTCCACCCCTTTCCTTTGCTAGGAAAGGAAGAAATGAGGAGCGTTAGTTGCTGACGAAGACGAGAGGGCTCAGAGCCTGGCTGGGTTTATTGCCTTTGGCAGATGGACGGTGTGATGTGGTTTGACTTCCTATTTGCAGAGCCTTTCGAGAAACTTGGGCTCTGTTCTTCAGTGAGTCCTGCTTGGTGGCTTAGAGATCTTCAAAAAGAGAGTGAAACAGAAATAAAGGAAGAGAAATTTAAAAAGTGATTCTGGCAGAGAGCAGGGGACCCCAGGGAAAGGCATGAAATCCGAAGGGGTCGACTTGCCTTTCTTTCCACTATAAGGTTTTGAGAATTTGCAGCCGTCGTGGTTAATGTGAGCAAGAATGAAAAGAACAGCTCCATTAGACACCGCACGCGTCGGGGGCTTTCCAGCTCCATTAGACAGAGGGTGTGTGGGGGGCTTTCCAGCTCCCATGTGACTTGTCAGTGCACGCTGCTGCCTTTAAATAAAGAGCTGACGGAGCACAAAGCAAACTTGTTAAAGAATTGTGCTTGTTTTACTTTTATTTGGTATTTATTTATTTTATTTTATTTAGTTATGCATCTTGGTGGTTTTCCCCAGGCCCGGGGACGTGAACCCCGATCTTTGGGATGTATGTGGACTGTGCCCAACTGCTGCTCCTCCAGGGTGCACCCATTTTTGTTGTTTTTAACTCCCAGGCCCTGGCCCCCAGGGCCATGGGCTGGTTGGTGAAGTGCAGGGGAGATGTCTCAGATCTGGTGTGGGGCTCAGCTCTGTCGTTAGAGCACAAAGAATCCTCCTGGGTGAGCCCTGGGGGAGTAGTGGTTGGGTCCACTGCCTCTAGCCAAGCACAGTCCACACGCATCCTAAGGATCTGGTTTAGCATCCCAGGGCCAGAGGAACAACCAAGATGAACAACTAAACGTAATAAATAAAATGCTTCTTCCTCCTTTCTCTTCCTGACAATTCACCTTCATTCTTGCCTGCGCCTTTCCTTTAAAATTTAAAAAAAAAAAATCCTATTGGGATTTTTAATAGTCCCAGATTTCTACTGTTCTACCTCTCTGATCCATTTCCCTGGATGAGGGGAAGTTTCATGTCAAACAAGGCTCAGTCGGAACGGCGAAAGGCTACCTCAGCCCTGTAAGGACACCCCATCCTGTTGCAGTTAGTTTATTTGGAGGTGGGAACCTGGTTTAGAAAACCATTATCTTTCCAGCCTACAGCTAGCTAGAGAAATCTGGCGTTCATTGCCACCAGATCTGCTTGGAAACAATGTTCTCCCTGAAAAGACTGAGGGGAAGTGTGTCTTGCCCATCTCGTGTAAAACATCTAAGGAAAACAAGAAGGCCATGGTCCGCTCTTCTTGAATGTGGCTCTAACCAGGAGCATCCCCGCCTGCGCACATACATACTTGACATGTGACTTGAAAAGAGGCTTCAAATACAGGAAAATAAAGTGTGTGTGTGCAGACAGAAAAGGGCAGGCTGACTCGTGTGTGTGTGTGTGTGTGTGTGTGTGTGTGTGTGTACTAGACAAAGTGGCAAGGATTGAAGAAACAAATTTGGTAACTCAGAGAGTTAAAATGATAGAACTTTTATCGCTTTAATTGGGACATATGATTCTTCCACACATTGTTGGGTTTCTTTTAATACCTTAAAAAGAGATCTTAAAACCAGTGACCACAAACTGAAAATGTCATGAGACAGAGGGAAAATCCAGGGAGAATATCAATTTCTGCACTTGGGGTTCCTAGTTATATTTTAGTTTCTCATCTTCTTAATTTCAAGAAAGAATTGCAGCTTGTCATTGGGAGTTATATCATTTTCCCATGCCTACTGTGTGTGTGTGTGTGTGTGAATGTGTGTTTAATATCCTTTTATGACTCATTTTGAGAATTCTTTCTTGCAAACAAACATTTAAAAAAAAAACTCCCTTATTTTGAAGTAGTTATAGAATTATAGTAAGTTGCCCCATAGTAAGATAGTACAGAGCGTTCCTAAAGATCCCTGGCTTCTTTTTCCCTTGTGTTCATCTACATTACCACACACAGGACAAAACTAAGAAACTGATAATGGTATATTGTTAGTAGCCAAACTCCAAACTTTGCATTGATTTCACCTGTGTTCCAGCTCATATCCTTTTGCTGTTTCAGAATCCAGCCCAGAGTTGCATTCAGTCTGCTGCATCTTATATGAGCAAACAGAAGGGTCCGGGGAATGACCCTCAAATGACTTTAAGGGGTAGTGCGCCTTCATGTGGATTTTTCATGCTGTTCTGGAGGTAGTGTTGCACAGTATTGGTTAGACTGTTTTTCCGGCCAACTGCTGATGGCCTCCAGAATGGCTTTGGCTGCTCCTTCTGGGGAGCGCCATTTGCAAATCTCCATCAGGCCCTAACCAAAGTGCTCCACAATCTCAGCCACAAATAGCAGGAGGCCTCCAGCATCACAGCTGCATTTGGCGCAGAGAGACATGCAGATTCAAGCAATATAATTTGCCTCATTTGAGTTTGGTGGTGTTGAGAAGGAGTCTGGAACCTCTGATGGTAGCCAGGTTTTAGGATTAGAAGCACCACGAGTCAAGGGGTTGTAGCTGTTTCGTTCACGACTGTCTTTCCAGGCCACCTGATGTGTGACCCAGAGTGGATTCTGAGTAAACATTTGTTGAATAAATGTGGAAAGCTGAGAAGCTCCAGAGTTGTCGGAACACCAGCAGAGACAGGGAACAGCATGGTTGGCAAAGGAAGGGCATTTGGCCTTCTTAATCCCCACCCAGGTGGCCTTGGCAATGAGGAGGAAGGACTCGTTCCCATGGGGGCAAGTGGGAGTTCTCCAGCTGTTCTTAGTTGGAAGGCTCACTTCGCTACATCACACCTGGCTAGATTTCAGAGATGAATGAACAGCATCTTGTCAGGTTTAATATATTGCACTTGGGGAGTTTACTTTGACGATGTAATCATAAATTCCCTGAGCTGCGAATTACACCTTAAGGACTTAAATGAAGTTCTAGTGAGATCCGCAGAAACAGAAATCACTGTAAAATGCAAAAAAGTGCCAGTTTTGAGAGAAAACTGTAAATTTTCTCGGACATTAGGTTTCAAAAGAAGGATTACACACAGACTAAACAAAGTAGAAGTCATAAAAATTTAAAGACACCGCAAAACATAACAAAAATAAGATCCTTTTTAGTTATGACAGAATTCTAAAAGGAAACTTACACCAAATTATGCCACCCAAGCAGAGCCATTAATTAACCTAATGAGAAAATATGTTCCATTTCCATGGCCAAAGCATGTCAGGAAGTCTTTGACATTTTAAAATAGGGAAGAAAAAAGAAAGAGAAGAAAGAAAGGCAATGTGCACCATTCTCAGAAGTTTTAAATATTAACTTATCTGTTCAGGAAATCTGAGGTACTTTTGATAATATCCTCAATGACCCTTGGGGGAAATTTTTGCAATTGTTGCATAAATAAAATGTGGATTACAAGAGCAGTATTAGGACAAAGAGGTTGGAGTCCAAGGAACAGCCAGGAAGCTAAGGATCAGAATCTTAAGTGTAAGCTTCACCACTGACCTTTGGGCAGAACTTCACAGGATGAACTTGACCACCGTGTCCAGATAAAGCAATGACCTCCCTTCAGCCTCTTTTCCCTAGACCTACAATGACTCAAGGGAAACAGGGAGCTGTAAAAATTTGTATTCGAAAAACAAAGCAGTAACAACCGTTCTCCAAGTCAGTCTTCTTCCTGTGTCTTAGCAATTCTACCAGCTCTGCGACTGCTGTGACTGACCTTACAGTCAAAAATTGTTTCCTCTCTGGGTTGCCCTCCTGCTGGCCTCTGGAACCCTTCAGTGCTTCAGTTCTCCCTGCCTGTCCGAGTGAGCCTTGAGCCTTGTTAAAAGCTTGGGGTAAGACGCGGGAAATTTACCCACACGCTCCTCCTGAGAAATGGGGATAATAATATTTCCCATCTATTTCACAGAGGTTGTTTCAAGGATTAGTGAGGTCATGTGAGCAGAGTGCTTTGAGGTCTCCAAATGAAAAGGGCTGTGGAAGCCTAACATATTCTTCGTCAGCATTATTCGATTGCTGCTCAATCCTGTACTTGCATAGTTATAGTTGAGAAGGTATTAGTCAGGGGTTTATGCATTTCTCCCCAAGATTACTCTTAAACTGAAATTGCAAAGTGGTCCCAGTTGTGAAAGTTGAAACCAGAGAAGGTATGAAGGCTCTAGCCTGGCTCATGGTTGTCCCCAGTGGTCTTATGTGGTCTGGACAGGCTCCAAGTTATACCTTCTCTGGTGACCTGTGGGGTAACCTGCCCTTTTGCACTCTAAAAGTGGTAGTTCAGAGTCCTGGCAATGTGGAAGCTTCGCCTCAGGGTCTGAGGTCAGAGGTGTTTTAACAGTCTACCTTGGGAAGGTAGTCAAATTCTTACTAGTCTATTAAATTCTGCCAATCATAAGAGGTCATCCCTTTGAGTAGAAGAAAGTTACTCTTGAGTTCACCATATTTCAGTTGAAGATAATTGAACTAGCTATCTGCCTTCCCTGGAAAAATGAAAATGTCCCGACCTGGGTCCAGACTTGAGGACTCCAGTGTTCCCTTGGTGTGGTGTCCACAATGGGGCATTAAGAGCCTTACTTTCAGCATATTGAACTTTCCCCAAGATCACATTATCAAACCAGAAGATCTTTCAATGACAGTTGAAAGGGTTAATTTTTACAATATGAACACATACTGAAGAATTTTATATGGAAATGTTACCTTGATGATGAGGATGAAACATTATGAAATTAAGTTCTAAACTCTAGGTTTATGTTAAGTACATCAATTCTATCATTATTAATTATGAGATCAAAGTTTGGAGGTAGTAGCTAAGACGGTTTAGTTCACCCAAGTGAGCGAGTTTTCTTTTTTAAATTGAAGTAATATTGGTTTATGACATTATTTAGGTTTCAGATGTATAAGCTTTTAAATCAGTATCTATAAATACTACGTCACGTTCACCACCAAAATTCTGCTTTCTGTCCATCACCACGTAATTGATGCCTTTGACCCAATTTACCTACCCTCTTCCCCGCTCCCTTCTGGTAGCTACTACTTTTATGTTCTTTTAGTCTAAAAGTTTGCATTTGCTTTATTTAGTTCATTTGTTCGCTTTGTTTCTTTGTGTACCAGGTATGAGTGAAACCACACAGCATTTGTTTTTCTCCATCTCACTTATTTCACTAAGCATAATACTGTCTAGTTTCATCATGTTGTTGCAAATGGCAGGACATCATTTTATATATATATATATATATATATATATATATACACACATATATATATAATTGAGTAGCATTTCATAGTGTAAATATACTGCATCTTCATTATCCAGCCAACAACTTAGGTTGTTTCCTGTATTGGTTAGTGTACATAATGCTGCAATGAACATTGGGGTGCATGTTTCTCTTTGAATGAATGTTTTTGTTGTCTTTGGATAAATACCCCAAAGTGGAATCACTAAATCATATTTTATTTCTATTCTTAATTTTTGAGGAATTTCCACACTGGTTTCCACAGTAACTTCACCAATTTGCTTGACTTTTGATCACACCTTGATTCTCACACCTTCAGGGTGCACCAGGGTCTGTTGGAGGGCCCATTCTGACAGAATGCTGAGGCTCACCCCTAAAGTCTCTGAACCAGTAGGTCTGTGTGGGAGCTGAGAATCTGCAATTTTTAACGGATTCCCAGGTGATACTGATGCTACTGGTATGGGGACCCCCATGCTCATTGCGGGGGTCATTCCGCTAAGGGGCATGCATCACAGTATGGATATCACATGGAAGCTTGTGAGAAAAGGAGAATCTCAGGCCTCACTCAAGACCTACTTGAATTATTCTGGTTTTTAGGATGCATTGCTGAGTCATGCAACTTTCAATTTGAATACATCTCTGAATCTGGCTAAGAGCTTTCTGCAAATCTCCTTAACATGATAGAGCCTAGACTGTCGCTCCTTTCCCTATCATGTCTCAGCAAAGAGAGAACTGAAGCCTATGAAAACAGTCTATGAGCAAAATAAAGCGAATAGGTATTGTGACAAGCTTGCTTTACCAGAGGAACTGAAAGCACAGGAGAGATGCTGAGGTTTTGTGATCGTGAGCACTATGGCTCCTTCTGAGCCAGAATCCCATGAACTCGAAGGAGCTCGTGGGTGTCTGCCCTGTAGTACAACTCTAGAGGCTGAAGCCTCACGCTGCTCTCAGCAGAGCCAACTGCCAATCTCGCCGGTAGAGACAGGTGTTCAGCATCAAATAACACTTCCCTGGACCTGAGCAACCCAGAGAAAAATGTAAATGAAACTAGACAGTTATGATAAGAACCAGTCGACCGCCCGGTCCATCCTGCCCCGATCTTCCCTTCCCCACATCACACCTCCCTTCTTTGCTCATTTGAGAATTTTCCACTCTGTTTAAAAAATAGACTCCATAAGCCTCTGACATCAGGACACATTTATGAAGTTCCTGGGCACAAAGGACTTTACCCAGAGGAAACCACCAGACACGTAATTAAGGGTGGAGTTGGCAGATGACATTTTACTAAGTGGGAGGATTTGTTTGTTATCAAATATTTGGTGTGTCTTTCATGGCTTTGTGTTATTCCAAGAAGTTATTTACTAACAAGGATAGAGTCAGTGCTCGAGTCCATGGATCAAGAAAAAAAAAAAAGTTCCTTGTAGGGAAAAAAGGATGAAGATCAAAATCTGGGGGCACAGGTTGAGAGGGATTAAGTTTCAAGGGCCCCGGTCATCAGGAAACCTTGGTGACACAGGGTACGAAGCTCTGATAAAAAGAGACATAGCCCACAGTTATGTGACAGACACTGGTGAGGGGGGTTGTGGCTGTCCTTCCTCTTGATGTCTCTGGATTTCAGTTCCCCATGGACACTGAAGCCCACTGTTTGGGTTGATCTTTCACCAAGGTTGTTGTGGCAGGTAGAACCTTGGAACCAAGGCAGCAGGAGTGCTGCGCACTGACTGGTGTTCATGGCTTTAAATGATCCAAATGCTTTCCAACGCTCTTAAAACAAAATCAAAACAACTTGTGAGCACCCCCAAGACTTTACTTAATCGTATGCTGGCTGCATTTCCAATCTCAGTCTTTCCTTTGCTTTGGTCTCTTATCTGTGCCTAAGACCAAGCCTTTCCTCCCTCCAGGTCTTCATTTTTGCTTCTGCCTGAAATGTCCTTCTCCAGATTCTTCACGTCCTCTGGGCATGGGAATTTTGTGGCCTCCCTGTTTAAAGTAGCTCTCACTGCCAGCTATTCTCTGTGACATCACCCTGTTCCTATCCTTCTTAACCATTCTGTGGACCAATTACTCCGCAACACATCCCTCCACAACTTAGTGGGTGCAAGCAAAAGCCATCATTGGATTATGTCTTGCAGATTCTTTGGGCTAGGAATTGAGGAAAGGCTTGGCTGGGTAGCTTCTGCTGAGAGTCTCTCATACACTGGGCCAGAGGACGCTGGAGACGGAGGCACACAGGACTGGGGCATTGGCCTGGTTGGACGTCACTTTCCCCTCTTGTGATCTCTTGGTCTCTCCAGGTAAGCTAGTTTCAGCTTCCTCCCAGCATAGTTGCATCAGGGTAGCTATACTGCTTCCCTGGTGGGGAAAGACTTCAAAAGTCAATTGTGCCTGTAAGCAAGAGGGAAGGAGCATCATGGTCCACAGCATACTGACATTGAAAGTCATTCAGCATCATTTCCACTTTTTATGTCCCCCAGTTCCAGGTGGGGGAATAAGGCTCCACATCTTGATGGGGGATGATTCTCGGAAAACGTGGCATGAGAGGGCTTGTTGCTTGCCATCTTGGAAAACACAGCCTGCAACAATAGCGTGTATTAAGATGTGTAAGGATGGTACTTATCTATTTTTAATTTCTCTACTCCCTCCTCAGAATGTATAGTCTCTGGAAGCTGGAGCCATGTCCACCTTGGTTAACCATTCCTGTACCACCAGGCTCAAGAAGCTGTGCGGTCACTGCTTAACTGAGTGTTGAAGGGAAGCCCAAATGCCAAGGAATACTGGAGCTTCAACTCAATTCTTTCATGAAACTAAAACATATCATTTGTGACATGGTCTTGGACCTACTCACTCTCTAAAGGACGTAGCAACAACTACATAGCTGCGGTGAGGTATCAGCTCAACCCCTTCTTCCTTTTAAGTTGACAATTTTCCATTTTCTGTTTAGTTCTCACTTGAAAGATGTGGGCATTCCGAAGTTCTCTGCTGCATCTTGCGCCAGGATTCCAGGACCCAGATCCATTACTTTGAGGCCCAATATCTGCAAATCTGGTCCCTTGCATTCCTTTACTCTTCTGCCCCAACCAGATTTTGCATCAGTACTCCAAGTCCTCCAATGCGGGGCAGTAGGTCTGCAAAGGGAATTCTCTGCTGCAGACGCCCAATTCAATGGTTATTGGATCACATTTTATCTAGCCAGATCCTGAGACATATGGCCACTGATTCATTCTCTATATAGTTTCTCGAGTAAGGAATAATTTGTTGAGAATTATTCAGCTCCCTTTAAGTTTTTCTTTTCTTAGCTTAATTACCTACTACATATGTCTCAAATATTTTGTTAAGTTCTTTGGAAAGGCATTTGTGAACAGGTGGATTTGAGAATGAATAGGTCCAGGCAAAATTTTCCAAGTGAACTTTGTGGGGGAATCTCATGAGCTGTGTTTTAGGGCTGCTGAACATAAATGCACTTTGTCTCTTGAAGGAAGAGTAATTAGGTTATTTGCATCTGGTGGTTTTCAGATAAGAATTCCCTACAAATATTAACATTGCAATTTTATTTTCCCCTAATGAGGACTGAAGAAAATTGGGTCCTGAGGTAAGATTAGAGGTATGATGTTCTAATCCTGAGAAGTTCTACATTCTTGTTTCTCCTCTGGGGCAATCTTCATGTTGCTTCTTCTCATCAGGGAATCTAAATATATAGAAAGTTAACTGGTGTGGTCCTGTTTGACAATGTCACGCTGTTATTGACTCAGGTTACCTACCTGCAAATAAACATTTGTGAATCTGAGTATGTCTGTGTCTACTGGTAATGAAGTATCTCATAAATACAAGAATGAAAAAAGGAGTAGAAATCTGGAACGTGGGCCGAATAGACAGGTCGACCAAAGAGGTCGAAATCAGGAGCTCTTGACATTATTAGTGGTAGTGGGAAGATGTTGATGGTTTGCCCAGCCGGGCATCCAGTCACCCAGATGTGTGATATGGGATATGGGATATGAGAGTAGCAGAGAGTGTTGGGAAGAAATGATGATGGGTTCTTTTAAAAGACTCAATAAAATTTTTACCTGACATCTCACAAAAAGCTCACCTTTCTCTCTTGACCCAGGCCTTATACCTAAGCCTTAGATAAATAACCAAAGTGGATTGAATTTAACCCAAACATTTTGCTTTACCTGGTAAATGCTTTTAGACATGATAGTATTGTTTTTTATATCTGGATCTTTTTTCTCTGCCCACATTCTCGGCATTTTGAGAATGAAGATCCTGCCTATTAAACCTTTGTGCTCCCAACAGGCTGTGAACTAGTCTTCAGTAATTATTTACTAGTGGACTGGTGGGTTGCTGTAAGTGCTCTTAACTTTGTCCTGTGATTAAATTTGTTTTTTTTCTAGTCAATTGTCAGGTTTTATTGTGTATGTGAAAAGACAGAGATATATAGAAAGGAGATCTTGAAATTCTTCCTCTCTTCTTTTCTTTCCCTTTTCCTTTTATTTTCTTTCCCTCTCCCTCTTCCACCCTTCCACCCATTCTTCCTCCCTTGCTTTCTTCTTTTCTTCCTCTCCCTTTCTTCCTCCTCCTTCCATTCTTTTCCCTCCCTCCCTCTTTCCTTCTTTCTGAGTTTCCGCTCATTTTTGAAATTAGGGGTGGATTCATTTTGCTTTTGTTTTTTAACCAAACTTAGGTCATCAAACTTCTCTTTCTCCCTTTACTTTTGTAATGAATGTATGATTTTTTTGAAATCCAGTAGTCTTGAGGTAATCAGATAGTGGCAACGTCTTCATATGCATACTTAAGTCAAGAGGAGTCGAAGAGCAATATTCTATAACAAGCTTTTAATAGGCCAACACAAACACAATCATGTCATTTCTTGCAATGAAGCGGCAACTGTAGGAACCGCTCTTCACACAGGCTCGTGAGAGGAGGGAGTTGCAAAGAGGTGAAAGGCAGGCTTTCACGCCCACAATGATATCACAGTGCCTTGTAAGATGCGTGCAATCGGCCCTTTCCACATGGCTGTCTGTTTAACGCTCAACGTGACTTTGAAAAAGCCTCTGCACTTTGGTTTTCCCAAAGTTGGTAACATAGTGCGTCCGACTAGATAAAGAGTAAACTTACCAAAAAACACGGCTGCGTTGTCACACAGTAAGCTCATCGTCCGCAATAAATGCTTGAAAAGGAAAGAAGAGTAAACATGACCATGAACTTGGCAGTCATGTTGGAGGAGGTACAAGTTTAAATAAATTTCAATCCTTCTACCCCTCTCTTCTTTCCAAAAACAATCACTATCTTCAGTTCTATAAGAGGCCTCAGGCTTGTTTGGTATTTGTATCGAGGAACACTGTTTTTGAAGTGCTTTCACTATGTTATCTCATTTGAGTTTTGCAAAAGCATGGCATTTAGTGCCTCTGAATTTGTGTGTCTCATTAAGTCAAGAGGGATGACAATTATGTTGGGTGATATGCTAATCATCCACATATATCTGATGAATCTACAGAAGTGAACTGAATGTTACTTATTAGGGATAAACATAAACCTTACTCAAATTAAAAAATCAGCTTCAAAAATTTTGATAAAAAAAAGACACAGAACAATGTGTCGCTTGCTAAGTTCTGTAAGGAGAATAAGCTTATGACTCGGCCACATAAGCCAGCAGAGAACATCCCCAGTCACCCAGCAAGGCACTCACTATGCCTGTTACAATGATCGCTTCTTCCCATCTGCACTAGGTAACCACTTGCTTAACTTATTTTTTTAATAAAGACATTTTATTATTTTTTTTTTTAAAGGAAATGTACAGGTGGCAATGAAGGCGAGCAGGCAGGCAGGAGGAGAGAGGAGGAAGAAGGACTTTATTTATTTTACTCAGTTGTTCATCATTGGTTGTTTCCCAGACCCTGGGTCTTGAATCGGGGACCTTGGTATGTATGTGGACTGCGCCTGGTTTAAGCCACTAGGCTTTTACAGTGATGATCTCCTTGCATTTCTTTAGAGTTTAATTACCTACATATTCATCCTCAGTCTTTCCCTTTCTATAATTGCATACATCTCTTATTATATCCATTTTATCAAATATGAAATAAGCACAGATGATTTTTTTTCCCAATGCCAGCCTTCAGTATCTCCTGAGTATGACATTGGAAAGACGGCTGATCAGTGAGAGCTGAGAATCTGACTCAGAGTCCACTGCTGGTTCAGCAATTCCATCACTGTGCCATTTCTTGTTCAAATTATTTTGGGCCTTTAGCTAGGAACAGGGACTAATTTATATAGTCATACTAATGTACACATATCTAGGTGGAATTGCACCAGATCTTGAATTACACTCTGAGGTAAAGGGAAATAAAATTGTCATATTGGCCTAATCTATTTCCATATTATCTCTCTGGAGAACACTGCTGCTGTCTTTGAAACCATCCTTAAAATTCAAGTACCGTACTTTTCAAATTTAGTTTTCATTGAAGGCCATCTTTGTCCATAGGAGAAAGAAGACAGCAGTGAACTGAGCCCTGTAATTCCTTATTCTAACCATTTGGAGTTTACTTTGGAAGGAGTTAGAATGAAAGAATTTCCCAGAATGTTACTACTCAGCCAGTGGTCTGCGGGGCAGCAACACAGGAACTGGCTGGGAGTTGATCACAAATGCACTTTTTATCCAAAAGACTGGAAACAAGTGCTGGAGAGAATGCAGAGAGAAGGGAACTTTTATCGGCTCCTGGTGGCCATGGGAAATGGCCAATCACTATGGAAAGCCGTATGGAGAGTTGTCAAAAATTGAGAATGAAATCCCATGTGATCCAGTTACTCCTCAGCTGAGTATTTACCCTAAAGACACAAAAACAATAATTGCAGAGATATATGCCCCCGACCATATTCATTGCAGCTTTGCTTACAACAGCCAAGAGTTTGAAACAAACTAAATGCCCATGGACAGATAAGTAAGATGTGAGATATATGTATTTGTATATTTATAATGATGCCACAAGCTGTCAAAAAAGATGCAATCCTGCCATTTGCAGCAACATGGGTGAACCTAGAGGGGATGAGGTTTAGTGAAATAAGCCAGAAGGAAAGAGAGAGACATTGTATGATATTACTCCTATGTGATGTATAAAGAAATCAAGCAAACACATGAAATAAATTAAAAATAGACTTAAAAATGAACTAAATCAAGCAACAATAGACTTTCAGTCAAAAAAGCAAATCAGTGGGTGCAGGAAAAGAGGGTGGGGGAGCCAATGAAGCCATGAGGATTAGTCGTGCGGTGACGGAAAGGCAGATGTGGTGGCGAACTTACCGTATTTTTGCAGAAGTGTGCTTACAATAAGACATGCTTTAAACCTACATCATGTTATCACGCAGTGTTCCTTTAATAAAATCAATATTTCAAAAAGTGCAGACTTTCAGACTCCACTCCATAATTAGGGAGTTCAAATCTGTATTTTCACAAGATCCCCAGATCACTGTTTAGAAAGGACATTGCATCTGAGGACCAGAGTTCTAAGACACAGAGTGCTTGTGAACACGGCCGGAGACTGGGAATCTGTTCCGACAGGTCCCCCGAGGTGGAGGGGGTCTGGTCTGGTCTGAAGACCATTCAGAGACTGGTACCTGCAGGTTGGCTTGAAGAGGACTGTTGTTCAAGGTTGGGGCACTAGAGGGCGACATCGGGCTGCAGAGCTAAGGGAGCCAGCCTCCCTCCAGGGCGCAAGTGGGCCTCTTAGGATGATGGGCAATGAAACTGGCTTTTTGGTTTCTTATATTAAATGCGTTCTCCTTACCCAAGAACAAGTGACATTATTTAGCATGCACTATGTGCTAAGCACTGTGCCAGGCCTTTGGCGTGAATGGTCTGATTGAATCCTCAGAGGACCATCCTTGGCCTACTTCACAAATGAAGAGGTGGGAGCTTCAGGAGGTCAGGACTTAGTGTGTGGCCACGTGGCAGAGAGGGGACCAGGTGGGGTAGCTCACAGAGGGCCTGGGCTCTGTGGCTGAGCACGTGTGCTCATCTGCCTTCGCTTTTCTTCTCTCAATCACCCTCCAGGGCAGGCAAAATGAAGCCAACAACTGTGTCTGCTTTACACAAATAAAACAGAACAGAGGATCCAGTGTAAATTCCAGACATTTTCAACACATTTAAATGGGAGGTAAAGGTTTCTTGCGCAGAATCTTCAAGCTTCTGTCCAAGACAGGCGCTGCTGGCCAGGCATGGCTGCCCAGCCTTCACATGAGGCTCTCATGATGGAAGAACTGAATGTTCAATTTGCTTCTTTTGCATTCATTTAAGCATGAAAAACGAATGCTCGTTCAATTGTTAAAAAACTTTCCGGCGTGTTGACAACTTGGGTACACAATTTTTTTTTCAAGCCGTCAATGTCACAGATTCAAATACAAACCACAGACTGGTCAAATCTTCTTGGTAAAAGCGTTTGCTTCTGGATTAATATGTGCTGTCCCCGTGGAAGGCACACTGGTTTTCCAAGACAGTGTAAGAAAGGATGTAAACTAGTCCGTGAATAACGTGTAGGTCGATGACCTGTAGAACCGCGCATATTCTGGGTACAAGGTGTTCTCTCAAGTAGCTTATTAAAATCAGCTGCATTTGTTTCACTTCCTTTTTATTTTAATGTGGAGCTAGAAAAATGTAGAATGCAACACGTGGGTCACGTCTGTTTCCGCTGGACGGTGGTGCTCCCTCCAGATCGCTGGGTTCGCGTTCTTAGTCTTCCACTTACTCATTCGTCCTCGTTTGGAAAATGGTGCGGAATGCTGAAGGCACGTGGTTAGTTGAGACGCTTGAATGAAGAATCGCTCTATGCCAAGTGGTCCTTGGGTGACTGTTCTCGTCGGTCGTTTGTATTTTGGTACATCTGTCGGCTGGATCCCTGAGTGCCATCTGTTCAGGGATGTGTCTAGATGGCAAATGGCCTCAGAAGACAGAGGCCTCTTCTCTCTCTTGTGGGTCTACTTATTGCCATGATCAAAGAGTTGGTGTCTCTAAGCTAAAGTTCCTTTCTGTCACTTAACCTGCCGTATGTGCAAATATCACCTGGCCCGTTCCGTCACGCATGGGGACAGGAGCTCAGAGAACTCGCTGCTGGTGATACCCGTTGCCGTGAGTGACAAACTGGCCTTGCTCTGTGACTCACTTGTCTCACATCTTCTGCCGGCTCCGTGATACTGCGGCCAACTCGCCAGTTAGCTTCCAAGCAGAAGGAAATCTCAGATGCTCCACAGCTCCCGACTGCACTCACACCAGTCACCAGGCACACAGAAGCAGATATGCCAGTTGTTATTGCTACTCCCACTTATTTCCATTGGTTTCGTGAAATCCCGTCTGTCTTAAGACTTTTCGGCACCTCCATTTGCAGGGAATCTTTCCCTCACTTCTTTGGATCTCTGGCCTATGCCGTGGTTATGCCTCATGGTTACTTCAGGGCGCACGTGATGAAATGGTTAGAACTGAATTTTATCCATCAGTCTCATGCACTGGAGTGGATTTGCTCGGTTCCCAATTCCTTCTCTTCCAAAACAATAATATGAGTATAGATCTAAAGGCCCTGCATACCCTGGTGGTGTGGCAGTTATGTCCACCAACTCCGGCCATCACAAACCACGTGCATCTCGAGCATGTCAGTCTGTGACCCTAACTGGGGAGACGACCAAGATGAAAGACTAGATAAAACAAATACTTTTTCCTCCTCTCTTTTCTGGCTTTCCTGCCTCCTCACCTTAATTCCTGCCTACACCTTTCCTTTATTAAAAAAAAAAAAAAAAAGATATAAAAGCTCAGGCTCACAGTCTGCCCGATTCCTCTGTTTTCTCTGCTTCAGAGGCGCATGACACATCTATTCACCAATCACTCTGTGAGGATGGTGCTTTTTCTTCCCTCGTTTACACTCAGATGTTCACATTATCACAGTGGGGGCAGTTTCCACGGAGGTATGCTGGATTTTGATGGTGCCATAAATCTCTGCCAGGAATAAAGAAATTTCTATGTAAAAATTTCAGTGCAAAGAATGTGTGCATTATATTATTTAGAATAAGCTATGGCATCAAAACAAAACAGAGTTAAAGGGAGTATAAGCATTTCATTGTGAAGTGTGCACAAGCGATTCTAAACACATCACCAAATGTTTTACCTTTACTTCTGGTTTCTGAAGTATTCAATATAAAAGGCTATTCTTTTTTTTTTTTTTTTTAATTAAGGAAAAGTGCAGGCAGGAATGAACGTGAGGAGTAAGGAAAAGAGGAGGAAGCATCTTGATTTATTTTATTTAGTTGTTCATCTCAGTTGTTCCCCGCAGCCTGCACTCTTGAACCTGGGTCCTTGGGGTGTGTGTGGGCTCTATCTGGTGGTCGTACCTGCGAGGCTGCCAGGGAGCACCAGATTTTCTATTTTTATATGGGCAACTTAAATTTGAATTTAATTTAAAAATGAAATCAGATTGAACATTCATTTCTTTGGTTGCACCATTCACACTTCAAGTGCAGGATAGCGACGTGGACTAGTGATACCATATTGAACAATGCATTTCTAGCATCACAGAAAATTCTGTTGGGCAACCTTGCTCTGAAAAGGTATATAAATATTTGAATCTGATAAAATTCCTTCGTGAACACGGTTATAAGTTGCTTCCAAGGCATTTTGGACATAATTCTAGATTTTACAACTCTTAGCTACAGCCTGGTGTGACGCTAAAGGACTATAACTTTATTTCTGAAAGTGCAATGTAACACTGAAATTCATTTTTTATTTTTTCAAGGTCTATCTCTTTTTTAATCTGTCTGTTCTTCTTGGTAGTTTTGTTTTTTTCTTCTTAACAGGAGTCTTTTAAAGTTTTCTATTAGTGCTACATACTGTCTTGGCACTGGTTATATGGCTTAAAATTGACATCTATTTTATTTTGGGTACTTACGGGCAGTTTATTTCGAGCAGCTAGACGGACTCCCGTGTGCGTGGGACACTGTACTTGTGTGTGATTATCGAGCTACTGCCGATGATGGGAACAGCAGCTGCAATCAAACAGCCCCAGCATCGTGGGAGGAACTGACTGCACAAGCCTGTCCAACTCAGCAGATGCCTCACATGAAGACACAGGCCATGCTATGTCTTCCTTTTTGGAGGCAGAAAGTCTTGTTTCTGTAAGTCTTTTCCTGTGTGACTTTCCTGTCCTTGAAGTGAAAACAGACTGTAAACCGTTCTTTAGAGCCCTGCTCTTCAAGTGTGGCCTGTGTCCCTGTAGTGATACAGAACCAGCATTGCCGGGGACTGTACTAGAGACAGAGAACCAGAGGGCCCATCCCAGACCCCCTGAATCAGAAGCTGCATTCGACTGTATTTATTTTTTGGGGAAGATATGTTTTTAATTCAGCAATGCTATATAGGCTCCACACCTTGATCGGTGTGTGTCTCACATCACCCCACCACCAGCCCACCACCAGGCCCATTCGCCTGGCTCAGGTGATGTCCCATTGCTGTTTCTCCCCTGTGGCTAATACCACTTTGACTTAGAGTCTAAGAGTCGCTTTTGCTGTGTTTCGTTCCTTCGTTTGTTTCCTTTATCCAGCATGTGCGTGAAGCCACCCCGTGTTTGTCTGACTTATTTCACTTAACACAATCACCTCAAGATCCACCCATGTTGCTTCAAAAGACATTTCCATCCTTTTATTATTTGATAGTCTTATTCCTTTGAGTGCATACACTACATATTCTTTGTCCATTCATCCATCAATGAGACTTTTGGTTGAATCTGACTTTTAGCGAAGTCCCCAGGTGCCTGGAGGGACGTTGAAGTTTGAGAAACACCAATTTCAACTTTAGTTCATGATGATATTCTGGGGCATTGAATTTGGGGTTGAATGGTATCTTCTCTTCAAATTTTTTTGTTGGAGTCCTAATCTCCAGTGTCACAAGATGTGTTCTTTTGGAAATAAGGTGTTTATAGAGGTAATCAAATCAAAGTGAGGTCATTAAAGTGAGAACTACTACAATATGGCAGATATGGGAAGTAAAAGGGGAAACTGGGACACAGTCGAGTATGGAAGTCTGACTATGTGAAGAGACACAGGGAGAAGACATTTGTCTACAAGGAGAGAAGACTGGAGCAGATCCTTCCCTCGGCCGTTTGTAGAAAGAGCCAACCCTGCCAACATCTTGATTTTAGATGTCTAGCCTCCCAAACTGTGAGACAGTATGTTTCTGTGGTTTAAGTCTCCCAGTCTGCGTGACTATGTTGGGCAGCCGTCGCAGGCACAAGCTCAAACTTCCTTCTGTACCAGGAATTGTTCTCCTTGGAGATGATGCCTACAGGGCATCTATGTCCTTGTACCTGTTCAGAACAAGGTATCTGTCAGGTAGGGCACCTACAGCAGTCCCCTTGGGGACATAGTTCATGGAAGGGACAATTATATTTGGAACACCTTAAAAATGAGACATTAGGAGCCCTGGGGAGAGCAGTAGCCTCCTGGCAGCAGTGCTTTTCTCCAGCTGAAGAAAATAACGAGCAGAGATCAGAGTGTTTTAGAAATTTAGAGAAAGAGTTGTATGAGACAGAAAAGGATTTAAGAAGCAATCAGACAGGAAGGTGGGGTATGGATGGAAAGGGCGGAAGGCGTATATTGGATGGTGGTGGTGACTAGCCCTTGGGCGGTGAAGGTGTGTGGCATATATGCTGTCAGTTGTCAAGGGGAGGAAATGTAGACCTGAAACTTAGGCAGTGTTGTGATCCCATGTTACCGCAAGAAAAAAAGAAATAAAATAGAATCCTATCAGGATGAGAGGAGCAGAAAGAGATTCAGAGAAGAGCCACTAGCCAACACTCACAGAGGGTTGAAGATCCAAGAAGAGGAGGCTGGGAAATTAGCACAAAGTGAATGCATATCTTTTATAATGATTTAACCACAGTGAATGAAAGGAATGGAGTCATTAATGGAACTCCTGAGGGAGTTCAAATCTGTTATTTACACGGATCTTGGGGTTAGTAGTATCTAAGAGCAATGCCTGCTAGAGATGGAGGCCCAAGTCTCTCATTTTGTCCAGTAGGAAAATGAGCCTCGGTGCAGTGGGGGACTTCCCTAATATCACCTGGCTATTTAGTGGGAGACACAAACCCGGGAACCACATGTTCTAGCCTCGCCCAGGGTTCCTGCCACCTGTAAGGCATGGCTTTGGGTAGCTGTACTTCACAGTGTATGATCATCTAGATGTCTGTGTGTGAAGCATATGGATTTTGCATTATGTAGTTTAATTATAAGGCTGTAAATATGTCAAAGGGACCTGATGACATCTTATTAAATGGTTAAGAGTGAGCTCAAGGAGTTTCTAATGCAGGTACAGTTTCAAGAATGACCTTGTCAGAATTACTCTGCTCATTTGTTTTAATCATAGAACATGTTGTCTAAAAATCAAATGCAAATAAAATAGTTATGAAAATGTGGAAGAGATACTCAATCCAGGATTCTTGTGTCCTCTCATTTCATTGAATTGTCAGTAGGATTTAATTTCCAGGGAGATACTTTGGAACTCCTAAAGAAAAAGGTTGTATTTTTCCTTTCTGATAGCATACTAAGGGTGGGTACTATTTAAAATTTTTGAATTTCTTTTGGAAGTATTTTATTATTTCCAAGAATTAAAAAAAAAGACCCAAAACATAAAAGAGTAGGCTCATAGACTCTCACATTGGCTGTCAGAGCCCTGGACAGATTGGCAATTGACAGCTGTAATAATGTAAATCTGAGCTATGAAATTCCTTAGTGACAACTGAGGAATAATGGCCTTTTCCACTGGAAGCTGCCTATATAATTTAAGTGGTATGTATTACAAAGTTTTGCTTAAAAATCCTTTTTTAAATACGTGTTAGGTTTGGCGGTAGAATCCCTCTGATCACATCTTGTTGTGGGCACCTTGGGATTCAAGGTACTGTGACCCTTGAACACCATCAGTGTGGACTTTGTGGGTCCAATTACGCTGGGATTTTCTTGCAACTAGATGACGTAAACTCACAGTATCCATAAATACAGTGCAATTCTATAAATACAATTTTTCTAATTTTAAACTTGTTTTATCTAGTGTACTTTACTGTGGATTAAAAAAAAACCAGAAGATGAGGCCTCAGGAGACTCACGATCTGGTTGGAGGGACCAAGTATGCACAGAACAGAGAGGGTGATGAAGGCCAAGGGGCAGAGTCTCAGGACGGGAAGGGCCTTGTCTGAAGAGTGTGCTGGTGATTCTTGGGCCACTGGGAAATGAACTCGAGGGCACACCTCAGGGTGCCCTTTGGCCTAACTTTAAGCTTCTAGAGCATAACCTGAGCTCAGGACTCTGTGAAATAGTACCTTGTAATACATTTTATTTCTAAAATAATACTATTTTAGAGAGAAATCTGTTTCTTTCAATGAAACAAAAAGATGTATTTATCCAAGAGGAAAGGAGACTTAGAGGAAGCATTTTGTTCTTCTCAAGGAGATTGGCAGACTTATATGTCCCATTCAAAACAGCAGAACTGACCTCATCTAAGGTACTGGAGACTGGAAGCAAACAGGCAAGGCCAGGAAGGTTCTGGGGTGTCTCCAGGCACCTTTCCCAGCTGCCTCTCCTACATTCTTCTTCCCTTCCGTTTATGCATTTGGAACTCTCAACTGCTCTTTTACATTCTCATACATTCATTTTACATACTTGAAAGCATCCAACTGAAGCCACAACAGTTTGGAATACATTTAAATCAAGATATCTCATGACTGCCTCTTATTCTATATGCTGAACTGACCCTTAATATTGGCGTATCTTTTGGGAAGTAAAAATATAAACAAAAACATAAAAACATGACACAAGACAACCATGTTTCAAAGAAGCAGTTTGGGCCAGAATATTTTTAAATTAGTGTTTCTAAAATCAGGGTGAATATTTCAGAAACTTAGAAAAGAATTCCAAAATAAGAGAGAATTTTAAAATAGCGCATGGACATCAGGTCATCATAAGATAAAAGTTTAATACATGTTTGATCATATTAAAGAACACAAAACACAGCCAATCTCTAACCAAATTTCAGGCATGCATTTACATAAATATATTAAATTAAGAAAAGAAATTATACACTTAAACATCCTTTTCGCCTAAAAATCATTAAATCCACAGATCAACAATAAAAACCAATTCTCTGCATTTACCACTTCAAGATACAATTGCTCTATTTTAAAGATAACACAAATACACTTGTTAGAATTTATATGCATTATACATATATTATATATTACATATAGTGTGTATACATACGTAGTGTTTGTACAGATAGATAAATATATATATATACATGGGTGTGTGCACACAAACAGATACACACAGATGTACTTGAGGCTGTACTTGTACTGTTATTGCTCGATTCTAATGTTGAGCTGGACTGGAGCTGATTGGGTGTGATTTCTGTCGAACTTCCAACATGTTCATCAAACCCAGCAGACTCACAGCCTCCCTTTGTAAATGTCCTGGCCTTTTCTCCAGCACACAGTCATGCTAGACACATCAATACATATTTGTTGAATTAATGAATGGCTGGATGGCTGAATCATAAAGGATCAATCAGAGAAATACATATTATAATAACTCAGTTAAATACAGCCAATTAGTTCAAATGTATAGGGAGTATCTGAGCCAATGACTTTGCGTGTTACTTTTCAAAAGAGCATTTATAGAAGTCCTACCTACTCCATATATCAACTCTGCTCCCTCACTCTTGTGCCCAAGTTTACCACTTGTTCCTACAGCCTCCTGCTTCTTATACTAGAAATCGAGTGTGGATTGGTTCTGTGAGTAAGGTTATTGACAAATTGCCTTGAGTGTCAACAACTTAAAGGAAAATAAACAACTATGAGAGCTAAAATGTGTTAAAAGAATGAAACTAGTAGACACAAGCATTTCTTTTCATGTATCTTCTATCTTACAAATGATAATGATTTGCTAATTAAAAATTTTTTTAATTAGATGAATTTGTTTGAAAAGAAAGTCTTTTGCAGCTTGTCTTAAGAAATGAAGTCCCCAAAATTTCTAGAGAGCTTAGTATCATTGATCTTATTACTACATGGCTCTTGGTAAAATATTTGTTAAAAAAATAGTCCTATGAAAATAATGAGATATGGAAAATATCTGATATCTCATAATCAATTCAGTTTTTCTGTAATAAGTGTTATGAAAGGGCTTGTAATATACAAAAAAATCTCAATTTAGTTAAGTATTTCTCACATTTTAAGAATATGAGGTTAAGAACATTCAACGTACATTTTGGGCCTAGGTTATACTACATTTAATCACATTGTTCATGTGAATGTGAATGAAAATTACTGATGAGTTGCTTTTTTCATGCAAAAGGAAATGCATAAGAATTTATTTCTAAACTATGAAGACAGTTTTAGAGTTAGGCATTCTGAACTTCCCATCACTATTCATTTTCTATCTTATGTGCTAAAATATTTAATTTAAATGATTAGTCAATTGAATAACTCACCATACATTTATGTTAATTTGCTTCTACATGTATACATGTATCTTGGACTTAATATATAATCTGCATGTCAAAAAAAAAATCTCAAATGACATGTGGTGCCCATTTCTGTGTTGTGCATGACAGGCAACCTTAGAATTCATGTTGAATCGATCCCAGTCTTTCTGGGTAAGTCATTCTGTAGTCTGGCTGAAAAACCAATTCAGGGTTTGGACCTATTGCGTTATCCTGATTAGGGAGCCATTATTTTATATCTTTTCAACTGACTTATCGATGACCTATATAAATGATTATAGGAAAACAAGGTAAATGGTGGGGATATCTTGGGTTCATATATAAGGAAGAATTTCAGAAAAGTGCTAATTTGACTGAAGAGATCTCTCCATATATCAGCTAAGGAAACTCCCACCATGACAGAGGAAAAGGGGATACACTTCCACTCTCATGAGTACATCTTATGCTCCTAAAATGTTATCTTAAGGCAATTTCCAAACTTTATGTTGACAGGTTCTAGGCTCATATATTTTATACTTTTAATATCAAAAGTGCTTCCATTTCTTTGTGTTCCACCTTCTATGCCATCCTATGACTGGAGAGTTTGGTGTGGCAAAGAGAAAGTTAGATGACAAGATCATCTAGGATGTTGCAAAGAGAAATTTTCTGAAGGCATTGCCAGCACGCCCGGGTGTGGGGGGCGGAGTTAATAATGAACTATGCAAATGTTCTGGGCATGGGACTTTGGTCTGAGTTTTCTGCAAGTTCAAGTGACATCCCAGGGTCAGTGAAAGAAGATTCTGACATCTCCACTGAGGAACTACTTCTGATTTTTTTTTCCTCCTAGCTTTATAATACTTTTCAATATCGGCTCCATGGAGCTGTTGGTTGATTTGAGTAGGAAAAAATGACCAACTTTCCCTACTTTTAGCTCAAGCATTTCATGGGGGCTATCCCGCATGTGTGACAGAGCACCAGAGGAATTGGGGTCTCTGGGCGGTAGTTACTTCTGCTTTTGATCACTTCATTCAATAATTGTAACAGATCAGTCTAATATGTTCGTATGTGTCTTCTGTTCTTCACGATTCCGAGTCTGAGCAAATGTGATCATAACTAGCAAAATTAGGAGCAACCTGCTCGAGAACATCTTCATGATGGGGGCACTGAGGATGTCTACTTAGTCAAAGCCAGTAGAGACAGAGAAGAGGCTAAAAGGAAGGATATATGGGGATAGAGGTGTACAGAGACACAGACAGATATAGAACTCGAGAGAAAGAGAGAGAGAAAGGAGAGTCTAGATAATGTTCTGTAGACGCGATCACAAACTACTGATCAGTCAGCTACCACTACCTACAGCAGACCTTATTTTTCCTCTTGAGTTTGGTTTCTCATTTATGTTTAAAACCTATGAAAGTTAGACTAATAAATATTTGAATCAACGTGTACTTTGAAAGACCCTTGGTATAACATCTAATCTCACATCTTACACCTAGCAGGCTTGCACCTAGTATAGTCTATGATTCCGAGATAAAAACACTATCAAAAAGAAATATATTAAACATTAGTACATGATGATGTAATTATTTTCAAAGAAATAAACAGAAAAAGAGAAATGACTACTCTGAAGTATGTAATTTAAAAAATGGCTTTTTATTTAGGTTGTAAGAAAATGGTGTATGTAGTTTTTTTTTACTCTGTGATAGCTCATTAATCTGAGAAAACTCAGAGTATTTTATGCAATAAACAAAAAGATATCTTTCACAATAGCCACAGTGCAGCAATAAATTCCAAGAAGAAAGGTATGGATGGAAGCACTTTTTATCATCACTCAAGTTTCTTAAATCTCCCCTCCTTTTCACTTTAATGATGTGCCACATCAGTTTTTCTCTCATTACCTTAAATAATGGGCAAGAAAACCAGGTTCTATTAACCAGGACAAGCGTTTGGCAAAAGCAGTGGTAGAAAAATTTTCCAACACTACCTACCGAGACAGCATTTCACAGTAAACTGACACCCAAAGTGTGCGTTCTAGAATGGACAAAGGGATAAAAATATACGTTAAAAACTCTCTTTCTTTATTTCATCTCTAACACACATCTGTATGCATACCAAGGCCTGCCTGCCTTCCATTTCGCTTCTGAGAACTGAGTCAATGTTTCTGTGTGTGTGGCGAACAGTAACTTTTCCCTAGTGCATGCTTTTTTTAAATAATCCCTACCTGCCTCTCATCACGAATCATTTTAAGATAATTCTCCGGTCATATACTTTAAAAAAATCTACTGGAAAGAAAAGGTCCAAAGATTTTTTGAGATGACCACTGAGTTCAGAACGCAGTCATCAATTAGCCATAGGTATTGCCATGTCTTCTAGGAACAGAAACAGGATGACAACAACCTGACTTTCTTTGCCTGGGTTTAATATCCATGCATCTTGCTATCTTCTTTTCAGAAGAAATTTAGTCTTTTATTCTCAAGACGCACAACAGAAAAGGCAAGGACACCTGTGGTACATGTTTTTCTGTCATTTGAAGCTTTTTCACTCTAGGAAGAACTGTATAAAAAAATCAGAGTCAAATCAACTTAAGATAGATCTTTTTAAAGAGAAGAATGGAAGGCAATATAACACCTTTTCTGATGGAAAGATTAAGGGTGGAAGAAGAAATGCTGTGGGTTGCTTTTTTCTTCAGATTTTGCTGAATATATAGCAGTCATTTTTATTGCTTTCAATGGAACTATGAACGGGAGAATGTGTAATAAAACTGCACAATTTGACAGATTTCGACAGCTGGTTCCCTCACAAGAAGTTCACATTTTGTTAATGTCACCCACGTTGAATACGGGACGATTAGATGGTAGGGTCCATTTACAAAAATGGTTGTCAGGACATTTTTTTTTTTTTAATTGTAAAACTTTCTGTGATGGAATTCAGTAAAAGGGCTATGAAGAGAAAGCAATGGAGACAAAAGACTGCTATTAACCTACAGATGCAGGCGACTGCAGAGTTCATTGCAAGATTTGTCACACTGTTGGGCCAATGAAGTGTTGGTGTGACTAGAAAGGACCACCCCTTTTCTGGGGTAAGAGGGCAATTTGGTCTCCATGCTCATTTAATCCTGAGACTTCTTTGAATAGACTGTCAATTGAATCTAAATTGTGCAAAATTATGCATGCACTTTTTAATGCAGGCTATTGTTCACTAAGCACTGAAGCAAGGTTTCTCAACCCATTTCCATTTGGCATGAGGTCACTTGAAACTGAAGCAATCATATATGGCAGACAAGAGCAGTGTACTTAACCAACCTTTCTACATGTGGCCTCTCTATAAATGTCCACTCTGCTTTACTTGCAAATACCCAGCTTAAAAACAATAGAGAAATGCTTGATACAAGATTTTATTTCATCATTGAGACTCGAATCTTCCTAAAGGTAATGAGCAGGCTTGCAAAGTCAGCCCGTGCCACGTGATCTATGCTAACTCTACAATTTCGATTCTGGAGCAGAAGATGTTTACAGAAGGACGGTCTGCAGTGGGTATAGTGTGTGGGTGTCACGGGTTTTTATAGCAGTGCGAAGAGGCTTCATAACTTTGCTATAATGATTCAAATGCAGAGAGCTGGCCTCAAATGCCATTAAAAAAAATCTTTCTATCGGACTTTTTGCAGGTTTAAGTTAGAACATGGTATATTTCTTTAAAAACCTTCACAGAACAGTTACAGAAATTTATTCATACATTAACCAAAAGAGGATTTTCACTAAGTTCAGAAGGAACATATACATGAAAAGGCATTTTTTTTTTGGCAAGAATTATTATATTCAAAATTTGTGCAAGTGATAGCTTACAGAGCTAAGATTTGATAAGAACGAGTGAATTCCTCTCCAGTGAGGATGGATTCAGTGTGGAATCCGCAACATTCTAATCACATATATTCTGACCGGCTTGCTATGGTGAAAAACACTTTACAAATGTTTAATGCAGGAATTTTATAAGGATTGGCTGCTTTCTTGCTCTTTCATCCGTCGTTAGTGATTACATGTTGGCACACGGATACACTGCTAGATTAGCTCCACAGCACATTAAAGACTGTTTGCTTTCTCACTCCCCTTCTTTCCAATTAAGTTGGTGAAAAATGTAACTTTAGTATTTTACAGGACAGGGTAAAGGTGTTTCATCTAGGTGATGTCTATATTATAAAAATAAAATAAAAAATATAAATAGGTAACAGAAACCCAGTGCCTACTGTTAAATAAAATATACAATCAAAGCAGACCTTTCAGGAAAATTGGTTCTAGAATATGCTGTTAGGATTCAATTATAAGACACTTGAAAACAATCTGAGTTTAGGATAAAGCAACCACACTTCTCTGACAATTAGTAAGTAAATGCGTGTCATTATCTAATGATTTGGATTGATAAAAATGAAGATGACAATTTTACAGCAAGTTGCCCATTTAGAAATGTGTCCAGGAGTTCTGAAACATTCATTTATATTATAGTTCTTACACAGGAATAGACTACCTCTTTTTTTTTTTTTTAATTGGCTCCATTGGATAGCACAGGAATGTCTCAAAATTCCATTGAAGTTGACTTTAGTTTTACAGACAGAACATTCCTGGGAAGTCAAATAATCTCTTCTGGTGACATCAAAATTCCGTTATCAATTTACAGTGGAATTTCAGTGAAATTGTTCTGCACAAGGAAAAACAGACTTTCAACACCCATCTGTGATGCAGCCACGAGGAACGGGGGTCATGAGCGGGCTGTGCGTATGTGCCTACGTGAGCAACGTGCCGGCGTACACGCAGAGGCTCTGCACACTTCCGGAAAGTATTCTCAAACTAATAAAAGAAAATGAAGTCACAGGAGTGTGGAGCGGAATAACAGTCTTTCTTTTTAATGACAGGATAAAAAATAAATGCCCATTGGAAAGGAGTATTCAAACAGTCCCAGGAACTATACAATGTAACTCGTTAGATCCAGCAAATAGGAGGTCATGTCAAGGATGTGATCAAGAATACCTGCCCTGGGCACTCTGCGGATGTTTCTGTCCACTTGTTCGCACTGAGAACCAAGATAGCCTTTCTTACAGAGGCACTTGCTGGGTCGAACACACACACCACCATGACGGCACGCGGGCTCACATTTTGCTGGGAGACAAAGAGCAAGAAGATCACTGTCATTCAAGATGGCGGGAACAGCACTGCGCATGCACGCACACACGCACGCGCACGCGCACGCGCACGCGCACACGATCAATAAGGGAGGGGAGGTCATCACAAAATGATCAAGAGCTAATAAACACAAAAAGGAAGGCAGGCTTTCGGAGCCACCATTTTTGTGGGAGCAGAATTCAGCCAAGAAGGAGAGATATTATTTCCATTTTCTGCAGGGATGTTTAACATGAGGATTTCAGTTCTTTCTAACCTCTGCTCCACGGAGGTAATTCTAATGGTCCAGGGCCCCCACGGCTCCAGGACCGCACATTTCCGATGTGATGTAAAGGACCTGGGCAGTCTTAGATCTGGTTAGATGGCATGCTTGCCACGAGGGCTCCCGGGGCCTTCTCTTCCCATGGACGCATGGCTTCTACCTCCTCTCTGATTACACTTCGAAGTCCCTTCCTACCTACAGTCAGTGTGATGGCAAACTGAGGGTGTTCTGCACCATCCTTTCCAGGGTTCATCTAGGGCACAGATTCTCTTCATAAAAAGATTTCTGCCACTGCACTATAATGGGGAATGTAAGGCTCACTGCTAAAACAAGAAAGAAAGAGAAAACTGGATATGTAAGCTGTTTGTCGTCTTCTGTAAGACGATGAGCCTGGCGTGTGCACTGCAGACAGACATGAATTCCTGAATTCATATCCCTATACTTTCAAGGGGACAGGGCCATTTTAACCTTTCCAAAGGCATTAATCACAATCCAGAGGTCTCTGGATGACGCCGAAAAGAAAAAACAAGAAGAAAATGATTAAATGAGTTTTAAATTTGCGGGGGATGTAGAAACTGTATCTTTATATGAAAAAAGTTCCCACTTGGATCAAAAGTATCACCAGTGTTATCTTACATATTCACACTCTTTAAATTGATTTAGTGGAAAATTAAAGTACTTTACTGATATAACTCCTCACCTTCAATCAAAGACTATTTATATAACATATTATTGCTCTTTTATACTATATCTGATGCCACCTGTATTCAAAATGGTCTGCTTGTCCTCATGTTAAACATGCTGAAGGAATTCAATAAACATTTGTTGTTGGATGACCTAAGAGGTTAGGTGAAATGCACAGCAAGGAATAATGCACAATGGACATCATATAAAAGCAGCGGAGAGATTAGATACTGTCAGGCATCGAAGGAAGTATAGGGAAGCTATATTATTATCAAGAGAATGTTGTCACATTTGAGCACCGATTCTCGTGTTTTTGTCCACTAGGAAGAGGAAGATCAAAAAGATCGATAAAATGTAACATCTGTTTTAAATAATGCAATTACTTAATTTTGGTTGCATTTTAATTATAAGAGCTCCTTCCTAGATATAGAACCATTCTGTTCATCAATCATGTAATGTTATTTGTGTTGACACAATTTAAACTTAAAATACATACTGCGTTTGTAACATTCAATGCTGGTTAACTGGTTAGACATTCTACTAAATAGAGAAGTCACAGTTATCATTTTTGAAACAAAGACATGTTTAGAATAAAGAAACATCACATTTATGAATTAAAAGTGATATCAAATATTAACTTGGGAATTTAATTTTCATTGGCAGGAGATACCTTGTATCTGAAATTGCAGAGATCCAAATCTCTGGTAGGTGACATGTAAATGCTGGTTCTTGGAAATGGTACTTTCAACAGACATCTTAAACTCTGGGCATCTAAACGATCGAATGTTCTCACTGCACACCAAGTAGAAGCTAAACATCATGGCATGTAATTGGAGACATCTCAAGATAAAGGACAGAATGGATCTCCCTGGAATTAATCTTTATTTTCTGAGCAGCTGCACACTTACTTGATGGCTCACAGGGGAGCGACAAAAAGAGTTAAAAAAAAAACTCATAGTCTGCCTCTAGATAATTTTTCTTTCCCCTTTTATTTAATAACACCCACTGCTAAAAACAAGGAAAAACCCTGTTTTAGTGAGCTAGAGCAAGAGACTAAGCAGTAAAAGCTGGGAGGGATTTACAGGCTGCGGGGAACATGCCAGCACGTGAAGAGGGCTTTGCAAACATTAAGTCATTGGCTGGTGTGAAATCTCAAACTCAAGAGCTGGCAGGGACCATCCAGTGCTGTTTTCTTTTTTCCCTTCTTTTCAAATTTTTTTTTTTTTAACTTTTTAAAAGGACTCAACCATTTAAAAGTCTTTTGTGCTTTTGAGTCACATCTATACCTGAATCCTTTAGAGGAAGAAAATGGGAAAGATTTCCTTACCAGCTTTAGAAACAGACTGAGCATTAATATTCTGGTAAATGGCTAAGCAATTTCAAACACTAGATCATTCGAGGAGCAATCACCAATGTGAAGTTCCTGAGTTCCTAAGGATGGTTCCATGTCTGGTCTCTCTGGTGACAGCAGAGACACTCACCGATTCTGCAGAAGTCCCCTTCCCAGCCGGGGCTGCAGCAGCACTGGCCCGTGGGGGTGCAGTAGCCATTCCGACAGAGCCGGGAGCACTCTGAAGTCAGGGTCTGTGCGGGCTGCACGGGGACTCTGCATTCCTCAGGCATCAGAGGTCTGCAGGACAAGAACCAAGGGAAAGTGCATGTTGACAGAAAATCCGTATTGGAATGGCATCTCGTCATTTTGCTGCTTACAAAGCATATCTTGGGCTGTGCAAAGAGACCTTTCTTTGGAGTGACTCAGAAAGACAGGCATCTTTCTACACATGGAAAATACGCAGCCGAGAGGAAAGCAGCAAACCAGTGATGAACCAAAGGAAGATATTAAACATTGTACGACAAGTTACTGTGATCAAAAATCAGTGGTTCAAATCAAGCCAAACCAAAACAGCCTTTCTAGTCTACAGGATCACATTAGCGGCGACCCGAAGGGAAGGGGGAAAGCGATGGGGGCCAGTTGGCGAAACAGGCTCATTAATCTGATGAAGGAAGAACAGGACTGGTGGTGGTGAAGTTACTGCATCATATACAGATGTTGATTTATGGTTTTTGATGCACACCTGAAACCACATGATGTTAGGATGTCTCTTCAATACAACTGAAAAATGTTATGAGATAACCGTCATTTTACAGTGGGCAGTTGAGGATTTCCCACAAGTCAATTTTTAAACTAGAGATGTATTGACTTTGAAAAACTTTCTTCTTGTAGATCTACACAAGTTTTGAGGAGTACCTGAGGCATGTTTTCCTCATCCTGGGCATGTTAGACAGTAATGCAGAACAAGAGGTCTTCATCAGAATCACCACTTACACCTAGAAAGCTTATGAATCGACTTTTCTTTCAATTTCACGCAAACTGATTTCTCTGGGACTGACTTTTCTCAAAAGGTACATAATATGCGTGTGTCGGTACTGCTGGTGCAAAGTGTAAAACTCTTCATGTGAAGAGCAATTTGTATATTTTTATCTGTTGGCGTATATATATGTATGTGCTTATATATATATGAACATATATATATATATATTTAGATGTTCGATTTTCTCCTGCTATGAAGAAACAATGCTAATAATAGCAAACAAACATCTTCTCCATCGAGCAATAGGTCAAAGACTTTGTTTTAATTGCTCTATCACTTAGTGAAGGACTGAAATGCTTTCAGATGTTAATGGTCCTGGTTTTGAAATGAGAGGCTGTCATTCAGGCAGGGTCAGGTTGGGATCACTGTCACAGGTGCTCATTACCTAATCTTTAGGAAAACAGTGAAGTAGGACCCTTCTCTCAATCACTCTTCCTATACCACCTCGTGGGGAGAAACTCTTTTCAGGGAAGGAATGTAAACAAACATTTCAGCACCAGTCAGACCCCACCATCAGGAAGGCCACAGCAGTTGGACTAAGTACCATAACAAAGAAGGTGATAATTATAAGGTCAAAACCACCACAAGAGGTAAAATTATATAGCTTTCTGAGACAAGCTAACAATTAAACCCAGTAAACTCAATTTTCTTGAAAGATTATCTTGTTATGTCCCTAAGCAAATATGAACAGTGATAATAATTTGGGGCCTGGCCTCAGGTTGTTTCCATAATGATTGAAAGCCATATTAAAAATATGCAGTGACTTTCTTAGCTTCTCTAATAAAAATCCTATTCTATGTTGAAAGTACTATGTTTTACGACTTAAGTGACAATTCACAACCCCCGCCCCCCTTAAGCTATTCAAACTCTTATTTAATAAATCTAGAAATGGTCAATTTATGTAAAAGGTCCTTCGGGCATCCCGTGAACTCAGCATATTTTCATTCAAAAAACATTAATATCTTCCATGTGTTCCCCTCCCCCTATCCCCAAAGGAGTCTTTTTGGGGGCCAAGGACAGAGTGGAAATACAAGGGAGAAAAATGTTCAATGGTTATGCCAAGGAAAGTAAGGGCACTGACTTCTTTTTGTGAAATAATCCAAGTCTGCTTGATCTCCTCATGTAAAATTTTTATTTTGTTTGTGAGACAATGTGTCATTTTTGACCATAACAAAGGCAGTGTTTTAGTAGCCATAAAGTTCTCCCCAGTCCTAGGCCATCACAGGCTACTCAACAAGATGGTTTATGTCAGAGCAGATGAATCTAAGAGAGATGGCATTTAGATCAGGATTGTAGGTCACTTCAGTTCAATGGCAGCAACAGAAGACAGCACATGACACAGTGTAGGGGCACTGACTGCTGTATGGTGGGGTGGGAGAAGGAATGAGAAGAAGCAGGAGTCAGTATATAAATGCAGTTCTTCAGGGCAGGGTGTCTGCTCCTGGTTTCCTTGGTGATCCTCAAACTGGAGGCTTTGACTATTTCTCACCAAACATTCAAGCATGTGGAAACCTCTTTATCTCAGATCTCATAAATGCTTTTTGATCTGTGAATGCAATCATTTCATACACGGGTGTGTGTATTTCAGCCTAATAAAGACTGTGTAGCTGGCATAGACAGCATGATTCTTTTTAGTGTTATTTCAAATTTCTGTGAAAATTATCACTTTTTAGACAGTTGATAATTAAGGTTCCTCATGAGCATGTTATATAAATCCTTTCCCTCTCTTTGAAATGTTAAGCTGTACACCTGAAACTTAAATATCATTGTAAGCCAATGTTACCTCAATAAAAATGTATTAAAAATGAGCTGTTATTTTAATGGGAATGCTTTAATAAGAAAAGTTACAAAAAAAAGAGAGTTAATCTCTCAGAGGACTCTGTTTCTCTTAAGGAATAGGGTACCTTAGGTCTCCCTAGTTCCCTAGTTTTCCAGTGAAATGAAAGCTTTCAGAGGGTAACAGATACATATTTAGTTCCCTTCAAGTCCAGTCATTGACACAGGCAGTTCATAAAGAAAATGGTCCTGAAACACATGAGATCACTGTGAGGAAGAAAGATAAGTAAACACAAAGGTACAATGAAGTGTTGAAATGATGTTCTCCTCCCTGGCTATCAGGGAAATGCAAATTAAAACAATAATGATATCACCTTACACTTGAGGGACTGGCTATTATCCAAAAGTCTGGAAACTACAGATGTGGAGAAAAGGGAACACTTTTGCACTGTTGGTGGGAGTGCAAATTGGTGCAACCCCTGTGGAGAACAGTTTGGAGATTCCTCAGAAAGTTGAAGTTAGAAATCCCATATGACCCGGTCATTCCACTTCCGGGTATTTACCCAAAACATAAAAAAATACTCATTTGTAGAGATTTATGCATCCCCATGTTTACTGCAGCCCTATTCACAATAGCTAAGAACTGGAAACTACCTATGTGCCCAACATCAGCTGACTGGATCAAGAAGGTGTGATCCATATATACAGTGGAATACTACAAAGCCCTGAGAAGAGATGAAACCCTGTCATTTGAATCAACATGGAGGGATCTAGAGGGGATGATGCTAAGTGAAATACGTCAAAAGAAGGAAGATACCAGATGACTTCACTCATCGGTGGAATGTGAACAGACAAAACCAAGGAGCAGTGAAACAAAACCAACCCCTGGACACTTGCAACAAAACTGAAGTTACCAACAGGGAATGGGACAGGTTGGGGGGAGAGGGGATAATGGTGAAGAACACTTGGTGATGTGGTGGAGGGCAGGGTATGTTGACATATATATGAGGAATAGGGAACCTTTGCACGTGAGTTTATTTTAATGTGTAAAAATTAAAAAAGTTAATTTAAAAAAAAGGTATAATGAAGTCTGACTTTTGTGATGATACAGGTACATATTCCTGTGAAACAGATGAGCGATAATTAGTTTAGGATTAAGGGATGTTACAGAAAGATGGCATCTAAGCCACGAAAATAGCTTCCAGTTTTTAAATCTCATTCAATCATATATCTTCACAGGATCTTGGAAAATACTGTTTAGGCATCCAATGAGTGCTAATCAAATGGAATTGAATGGATGGAATAGGAATTTTCTCAAATACATTTTCTGGAACATTAACTCCATGAGAACAAGTATTTCCCTCTCTTCTTGATCTCTTCGGGACCTAAGAGATTGGACAGTATATAAAAGACGCTTATTAAAAATTTGTTGAATGAAGTTATTAGGACATGGAGTTTTAAAAGGGTATTTGCTTCTTTTCTCTATGCTATTGATGAGGAGAGTGAATAGGAATAAATGTACTATTGGGGAGAGATATCATTAAAATCTAATTGCTATACTTTATATCATAATCAGAAGACTGAAAACATGCTATTCTCTCTATTGTCTAAATTAGCTCAGGTCTTACAAAATTCTTTCAAGGCATGGCTAAATCTATTTTCAGTAAAGCCTTTTTACTCTAATTATAATCATAGTAAGCAAACAACAGGCTAGTAGTAAGCGTGACATAGAGGAGTTGGATTGTTTTCTCCTCCAGCTGGGAGTTAAGACAATATATTAAAATTCATATTTCTAATGATATATTTAGTAAAGTGTGATAAATATTTTTGGTAATCTCAAACATCCTTTCCTCCACTCACTTTTTTAAAACATTTCTTCTTTCCTTTGAAAAGAACAGGCTTCCTTTACATGGAATGGGGAGAAAAGGGAATAAGACAAGTAAATTTGAGCTCTATTATTATCGTCATCTTGAAATACACCATCTTATGTAGATAGAGCGATTACATATACACACCTAGATGAGCTTTAAACAAAACCCTAGAGTATAAAACTGATTGTTAACTCATTTTTCATTCTTATTTTTACTGTACTTGAAAATTGAGTGTTTTAATGCATGGACTAATGAAAATTGCTTAAACAGTCTTGCTTTTCTTTGAAACAATGCCTTTTCCAATCGTTTGGCTCCTTAGTTCCATTGAATAAAGTCCAAGGTAGCTTTCAAAATGGAAAACTTACTCAAGAGGATACTGAAGTTTGTAAAGAATACAGTGAGTTCATTAGTTGTCAGTTATCCTCATAGTCTTCAAGCTGAATTTAAATCAGACAAATGTATCATCTAATCTCTTCACACATGACACACAAGGAAACACTCAAGGGTGAGTGCAAAAACCTGTCCAACATTGTTTAAGTGAAAAAAGCATGGTTTTCAGAAATTTAAGCCATTTTTTTAGAAACTCAATTTGATGGGCTTGTGCAGTAGCATAGAAGTTTAGATACTTTTCTGAAATAAAGGAAGAAGTTGAGAAGCATAAGGAATCTATAACACGCTTCACATGTGATGACTTTTTGTAAATAGCTAAGCCAACAGTGAAAGTCTGTGGGTAGTGGGATTATGGGTGGTTTTAATTTTGTGATATTTAATTTAATAAATGAATAAAGAAATCAATGGGTGAAAAGTTCCCTGTGCACTGGAATGAAAGCAACGATAAATCCTCTATTTATCCTCTATGAGCGGATCTGCTCTCCAGAGCAAGTGTGACAAAAATTTACTGTCTTTTCCAAAAAGATTTTCGCTTGGGGTCCAAATTTTAAATTTATGTTCTTATAAAACAAGGTACATAGACCATGAATAATAATCATTTATAAAACCCTAACTCGCTGGAGGTTTCAGAAGACGTAATAATTCTTCCCTTCTTTTAGACAATGATCTGCTTAAGGGACAAGGTGATGTGACTGTTCCTGCTGGACCCATAGAGAAGTGTTCTTGGCAGCTGTGACCTGCGCAGAACTATTTTTCTTCCCTGTTTTCCCCATTCTCACAAGGTAGGAAAAACCAAGCTGGCTAATCCTCATGACTCGCACTACAGCCCTGGTCAGCCACCCCAGCGTCACCTGGGAGTTCCGCAGAAATGCAGAGTCTCAGGTCCCTGGCCCGCCTGCACTTCAGCCTGTCTGCAGGCAATTTCTGTTCACATTCAAATCCGAGAGGCACCGTTCACAAGCCGGGCCACTTCCCAGCCAGTGACACGTAACACAGCTGTGAATCAGCATGGCTGGGAGCTTCTGCGTCCAGAATACTCTGAGCTCTTCGGACTGAATGGAGCCTCACCTCCCTCTGCCCCAAAAGGAAGCACTCATAAATGCCACCGTCAAGGCTCTGCTTTGACGGATTGCCTCACTTTGTCAGCATGATGTGACACATCTATAATCCACAGCCACTCATTAATTCTACAGCCAACACAGCACTTTCACTGGAAAAAGGGTAGGTTAGGAAGGGAAATATTCTGTATTATGGGCTAGATTTTACTGTGTCCCATCTCTACAGCCTGCGATATAGGACTAAGCACCACTATGGCTAAGCCCATCCTTTTCATTCAGTGGCCAAAGTCCCTATACAAATTAAATTTTTTTTTTTTAGTCTGGAAAATTTTCTTAAGTCTGGATATTCACTGACTTTTTTCCTGTTCATGTGGGCATTTCCCTTTTCAATGTTAGCTTTACCCAAGAGAAGTGCAATGTTAGAGTCCGATGGACTTAACACTGCCTGCTTTGTAAATACAGCCATTCTGGAGCTGCCAGTAAAGTGATACGGCATTATACAAATTCTGCTTGGGTGTGAGCAATCTGACCCATTTGTGATGCGATCATCTATTCCAGGTAGGAGAACAGAGAACAAAGAAATAGAATCTTTTCTGTGTAACCAGCAACAGTGGTCTCACTTAGTGACAGTATAGATGACCATACCGTCCCTTAACAGTATTCTTCAAGTCCTACTACTCAAGACTGAATCCTTTCCTTTCATTCAGGAATGTCTTCCTTGACACTAGGTCATATGTAATCTGTAAAAATAGCTTTTTAGTTATGTCCTGAGTAATGCTAATTGGAGAAAAGAGAAACAAATTCAGTAATAACTCTTGATAATTTACATTCAATAACAACTGCACGATGTATATATTTAAAATATTTGTGTTGTTTATATCTAGAATTCCAGTGCCAGATGGGAAAAACCAATGCTCTATTTTATTTCCAGATAGTGTCTTGAACAACTACCTCTCTCTGTTCTCAAATGTGCTGGGGGAAAAAAATGGAGTGGTGCCTGGCTATTCTCTGTAACCAATGTTATCTTTATTTTGAGGTCTCCTTCCATTTAGATGCTGAGCACCTGCTCGCTCAGGAATAGGGTCGACGGGCAGCTTGGAATGGAGTGGGCATAGAAGCCCACTACCGCATCCCACCACCACAACACTCAGGAGTCATTCAACGTTAATAGCCTGACTTGAAGTCTATTATTTCCATGGGAATATTAGGAACTGGAGAGTTACGTATTTTCTTAAAGGAAAATTTGATTTATGAGAGTAGATGATAATGTCACCTGCTTTTAGGGGAGGAAAAAAGGACCAAGTTCAATTTTATTGAACTACCTTAGGGGCTGTTGTATTATGTTCACAGTGTCCTAAGCTTAGCACTGGTCTACTGTACCTGCTAGCGGTGATGGGGAGGAAGAGGCATTTCCACTTTAATTCTGTGCTCATGTGCCTGAAAAATCTTTTTATTTCATAAAAGCTGATGCTAAATATGATAGCGTTCATGGGAAAGATAGGGTGGGGCAGACCCTTCGAAATCTATGTGAATTTGTGACTAAACTATTAAAAGAAATAAAACTTGGTCCTGGGGAAAGAGTCTGCAGCCCGGTAAGAGGTGGCCAGTGGCTGAAGGCGGCCTCAGGGAAGATTGGAGACATGGAAACAAAAACGGGATGGAAGCAAAGCTGGGAATTGGGAGGAAATGCGGCCTGCAGAGGCCTTTCTGCACTGGACAGAGGCTGTAGGAAGGCCTGTCTGAGATAGCTTGACTCTGATATGACAAGGACTGAAAAATTAGGGTACAATTGAGAGAGGAAAGCTAATGTCCTTGCTTCCTAATATAAGAAAAGAAAACATATTTGGCTCAGAATTTTATGTCCAAGATCAGTTTTCAACTTAAAAACTTCATTCATAAACCATAATTGATGAATATGTTACATACTAAAAAACCAGGAGGCATTTCTTTTTCATTTTCGTAGCCAGGGGAGCAAGCTCCCCTGCTCTGCAGCTGGACTTTGGACTGGTCCCTTTTCTGACACTTTTGGCTACACCTGCCTGAAAAGTGTCATCATTCCCATGCTATACAGTCATCATTCTCCTGTATGTGGGCTAATCTCTGTGACAGAAAACCATGCTGTAGCAGAACAAACTGGACCGGGCGGGTCACGTCAGCAGTCAGCGTTACTCACCCCAGTACCCACCGCCTTTGGGACCATTAATCAGGCTACTTATAATATACAATGTTCTGCTAGAAATTTTGTTGCAGACTCTTCTGTGTTTATCTTACATATTTTCTTTACATCTTGGTTAATATGTGCATTCGTCTAATGCAAAGTAGAAATAAGCTCCTTAGAAAATGGGACCAAGTTTCATTTATATTTTCCTTTCACAAGACAATAGTGCAATATCGCAAACTCAGGAGACACATGAAAGACACTTGGGAACTGATAAATCTGTTTCTGTTTTTTTGTTTTTTTTTTGGAGTGTACTTACTCTGACATGATAAAAACTGAAAAATAAGGGTACCAAAAAAAATACCCAACTAATGTCCTTACTTCCTAATATGAAAAAAGGAAATAAGATATTTGGCTCAGAATTTTATGTTCAAAATCAATTTTAAAAACAATTCATAAACCATAACTGATGAATGTTATATACTAAATAAGAAATGGATGTAATTAGAAAAACAGGCATTTAAACAACACTTTGATGACAACATCATTCCAAAGATTTAAGGTCTATAGGAGTTTTTTTAGAAATCAACTCAAAATTAAAAATTTTTCCTATATAGAAAGCTGTTGATTTATCAGTGTTTTAATTTCATATCATACGAAGATAGACATTTTAAATATGACTAAATTCTTTAAATGGGAAGTAAAAATGTGAAACCAGTGTGTGTTCTGTGAAAGGACACAAAAACATCATTTATATTCTCTTTGAAGGTTATTAGGGTGACAAATTCCTGAATTTTGATATTATACTCTGATTCCTTTGTCAGTGTTGACTAAAATAACTCATTTAAGCAATAGATATCCTAAACTCAACTAAAATGAATTAGTAAGAATAATGAAGCCAAGACGTAGTTGTTTTTTTTTTTAAGTACACCTTTCTCTAGAAAACTGCTTTTTACAAGACGCATGTGGCTTTTTAATGCAACATTAAATTTGCCTTTATCTAATGTGCTGCATTATCTGATGATATATTGCCTTACAATAAAAGAACAAGAGGATCAAAAGTTTTGTTAATACTGGACTTCCACTCATGTTCCAGACTGGGGAGAAGAGTAGGGGTGAAAAGAAATACTTCTAAGAGGTTTTGAATCCTAATAAATGACTCATTTTGAAGACTGTTATTCATTATTCATATTTTCCACTTTGCTTTTTTAATAAATGCCATTTGTAAGTGGCAATTCAATCAAGTTTTATGGCTGTCTTTACAATTGCTCTAGGAATATTTCAATATTCAAAATTGATCATATAAGCAAGACGGTAACGAGTGTTAAGAAAATTCCTTTGACTGCTATGTTTTCTTTCACTAGGTCACATCTGCAAGAAATAGACATAAATACATGTATATGTATATAGACTTATATCCTTTCATAAACATTTAAAAATAACCAGGTCACATATTTTTTTTTTTTTTATAAATCATATAATATTTTATGTCTGTTTGAAAAAGGTGATGGCATTGTATGTTACCAGAGTACGATTAAGTGAGTGTACATATATACACACATGTAAATCTTGCTAAAGCAGGAACAAAAATACCAGTTATACTTAGCAATATGTAATTTACATTCTATATAACAATATATATAATTATGTAACATGCTCTTCCATTATTAGAATTTCGGACTTTGATTTTGCCCCAGTCTTCTGTAACACTGTTTGACATTTCAGAGGCTGTCAGCTCAGAAAGAATTTGTTAGTTAGAAAGGTCTGTGCACCACAGCAGACAGCACATTAAGAAAAGGAAAATATCTTAACCACCACACAGATAGCAAAATAGTAATAGCAAAAGTCTGGAACGTGCTGCCTTGTCTCTTTGACTTCAAATCCAGCGTGCTGAATGGATTTTTATAGGGCATCTACTTTGTTCCTGACCTCCAGTGTTAAGAAATTCTGTCATGTCTGAAAGCCAGCCCCGGAGGAGCCTGTGTCCCTGTAATAGCTGAAAGGCCAGCGTTGCTGCTAAACAGTTTGCATTGCTGTCAGGTGGCCACACTGCCTTCGCAAGAGGACTTGGCAGCTGGGTCAACAGGCACTTCGAGGATTTGTCAACCTAGGGGCCACCTGCATAAAACTTTGACTGATGAACTGGGACTAGACTGGCTTCTGGGGCAAAAGGCTCCGTATTATGTGTGACTTTCTTTAAGGTGGCAAAGCTGCCTGCTGGAGTCTCAAGACATAGGCAAAGGATCAACAGAACTGATTTCCTCTTAGGAAAGTGACATTTTTTAGGGAAACAAAAAAAACACTCTCCAAAATTCAGTGTAACAAGGAGTAGGATAAAGACATCAAGAAAAAAATAAGCCCAAGGCATCAAGGGGGGCCCTGGAAAGGAGGGTTGAGAAGAGGTATGAGTGCAGCTCTGATATTGGTCACAGAGGAGTTTGAGGGTACAGCCTTTCTGTAAAATGACCTCTCAAGCCTGGAATTTGCATTGTTAATTTATAGAACTCCTAAGGGGGAACTGGTCTGTGTGAATTAGCTGGGTAGCAGATAAGCAATATGCTAAAATATAGCAAGACTGGGTACATAATAATTAAGTCAACATGATTAAGAACAACTTGGTTTTATTCCTGGAGAAATAAAACCGGGAAACCTTTCAAAATCAACAAAAAGTCACTGAAGTTCATCTGAAGAAAAACTTGAGAATTTTTGTCAATAGCGAGAAAAGTTTGTGTTCTATAAAAATAAAGTCTGGAAGGTATGTAACTCTGCAAGAATTCTTTAATTTCCACCCCTTCTCCCTGCTGAGCATTTGTTTGATTCTGAAAAAGTTTAATATAGAACAAAAATCCAAAGCACGACTTGGACATTATAAATGAGATATTCAGAACCCTTTACAAAGTACCATGGACACCTACTTCCCAGTTCTGGAACAAAGAGGTCCTTAAAAGTTGAGAGATCACCTGTAAATAATTCTTTTTTTTTTTTTTTTTCTGATCCCTTCCAACTACTTTTACTCCTTATGTTCTTCCTCTTGGGTGATCTCAGTTCTGTTGCCAGAGTCTACTGGCTTATTTTTATTTGCTTTGTTTTCTTCTATTGTGCATATAGGTAAAGGCATCCAATATTCTCTCTCTGACTTACTTCACTTAGCATAAACTCAAATTCCTTCCATTTTGCTATAAATGGCAAAATACCATCTTTCTGATAGCTGCATCATATTTCCTTGTGTTTACACCACATCATGCTTTAATCTATTCAACTATCAATAGGTACCTAGTTTCCATATCTTGGCTACTGCAAAAAGTGCTGCAGCGAACATAGGAGTACACATATCTTTGAGTTAAAGAGATCATATACTCAGAAGTGGACAGCTGGCTCAGATGGTAGATCTACTTTCAGTTTTCTGAGGAAACGCCACACCGTTTTCCAAAATGGCTGCAGCAATTTGCATTCCCACCAACAATGTACAAGGGTTCCTTTTTCTGCACACCCTTGGCAACACTTGCAGAAAATAATTCTTGAATACATAGAATGATCACCAATGATAGAAAATAATTCAATGTTTTAAATATAGTATTCAGCTACCTTCACAGCATTCCACAGAACTAAGGCAGGGGCAGAATGACCATCTGTCCTTTACTGATGAATAAAGGGACACAGCATGGTAAATAATGCAGGTCTACACTAAGGAAGAGTCCGAGAGCTCTGACCCCATCTTATAGGAAATAGATTCTCCTACTCTTAACTAGTCAGCTAGCACTAATAAGAGAAGCTAGAAGCAATGCCCAGTATTTGTGCTCCGTGTTGTAAAATCTCCTTTTAGTTCCAGGCTGAAGGAGTTCTCCAGTCCAGGACAGCTGGACAGTACTGAGACTTTGGGATTCAGGAAGTTGGCCTGGTAAGCTGGTGGATTGGTGCTGACTTGTCCCTAACGCCATCCTGCCATGAGAGGCCAGAGTTGTGCCTCGCAGGGTATTCCAAAGTGTGTTCGATGCTCTAACAGGCAGACACAATCCATCCCCTTTCAGCTTCCTTAGGGAAGTCTTTTCCTTAAATAACTCTTCATTACCAGTTGAGTCTTTGGGAAAGCTGGTTGTATTCTTACTGAATTTTCTTTTTTTTTCACGAAAAATATAATTTAAATTTTTTCCTTAAAACTCATGCATTTATTGTCATGAGCGAAGCGAATGTTTCATCTTTGTTATAGGTTATCATAAAATCCTTTTCTGAGACGGTTGCTCCTTGTAAATGACTGGAAACATATAGAAAAGATTATGCAATTTACAGCCTTAAACTAACTGTCCTTACAGGCAGAAATGACAATGTTGGGACTGTTTCTGCTTTTGCCAAAATAACCAAAGACTATTGTACATGGCTTCTAAAAATCCCTGAGTTGTGTGTGTGTGTGTGTGTGTGTGTGTGTGTGTGTGTGTGTGTGTAAAATCAAAAAACAAAGTATATGATGTGTAAGAAAGTAATTATACAGTATGAAATACAGAGCAAATATAACATATATATGCACACACACACATACATACATATATTGCATAATTCATTGTAGTCTCTCCCAGGGCCATGAACCAATTGATTTATTTTAAAGTTATTCTGAAAACATGATTTTAACATTATTCTAATGAGACTGCACAAGATTGCAATGAAGATTTTGAATTCGATTGCTGAAAAAGCAAGAATGGTCTATATATTGTTATTTTCATGGATGAGGTTCTGTCTCCAAATTGTCTCTCAATAGTTTCAGAAAACAGCCCTGCTCTGAAGCAGACACCCTGAACACCGCCAGCTAGTAATTAGCTCATGTTTCCAAGAACTTCAGATCATCGAGGGAGAAATACTACAATAATAAATGTTGGCATCCAAATTGAAGCATCATGGGATCCCAACAAATATTTATGAAAACATTTGTGTTCTTATAAGTCAGTCCAATTATGAAATTTATGTCTCGGCCAAGGTACAAGGACGGTGTTGCTGTAACTCTGTGACTCCCACCACCTTCTGAAAAGCAAACCACATTTTAAGTCCGGCCCCACACACGACGTGACTCACCAGAAACAGGCACCATAATGGCAAGTCAGACTTTTCAGTTACGTCACTCTGAGACCAGCCTACGGGTGAAGACCCTAAGAGCACAGAGCCGAGATCCCTATGGCAATCCTGGTAATCAGACATGAATCATGGACTGACGGTGAAAATTCACCTCCACTCACTACCAACAGACTAAACAATCCAGATGAGAGAGATGTTTGTGACAGGAGCAGGCTTTCACTGTCATACTAGTAGGAAGCTCTTAAAAGCATATCAGCTTTGACCAACATCATGGAATAACCATGACTCTTTTGAAACTAATGGCATTCATGTGAGTGAAGTTGAGACCTCATTATGACTCATTAGAATGTTGTTATTTTATGAATTAACATGAGTTTGGTATCTGTTCTCAATATTGTCAACCTCAAGAATCACTGAGGTGTCTGAGATATTTTATTTTCATTCATTGCTTTGTTCTTCACCAAGAGGACACTGGTTTCACATTCCAGGAGGAAAAGAACCCCCTAGAATGTGTGCTTTTCTTTTTGTGAAAAAACAAAAAAAACTCTGTATACGGTTAAATAGTGAAGGAACAGCCATTGTGTGATATGTGAGTACATGATACTCTGCGGAGACCTTCAGAGTTGATGGTTTCTCCTTTGTTTTGCAGGACCAAGACCAACCTCTGTTTTTCTTGGGAAAGAGGGTTTGGTGGTGTGGAAAAAGGAGACTCCATTTTGTTAATCAATGACTTTCTTCAGAAAGACATCCACAACTTAAACTTACAGAGAATATTTTTAGACATGGAGCTAAAGCCATGCTTTTAAGTAACACTTTCCTGATTATTAGAATCTATTCTTCTACTAGAAAGCTGAAATTTGGAGATGTACATTTGCAGATGGGCTCGTGAGGACACGTTCCCATGGCGGTGCGTCTAGTCTAATAGATACGGGGCTCAAGAATGGCTGTGGCTGTGAGGAGTCTTAGGTGCTGCTAGGGCTGCTCCTAAACTTCGGGCTCACACCTACTTGACAGCAGGCTTTTAGCATCTTCTCAAAGTTCCAATTTTCTCCATGAAATGAACAACTGACTAATTGTGATGCATGATCACTGTGCGTCTGTGCGTCTGTGTGTGTGTGTGTGTGTGTGTGTGTGTGTGTGAAATTGTGACGGGTGGTCAAAGAGGGGTAAGGGGCAGATACCTATATTCTTTAAAAGATGAAAGCATTCACATCGTCTTTTGTGGGGAGAAGGAACTTCAGGTTTCATGTCACTGGCCTCAGAAGCCTGCAGGATGCAGGAGAGCTGGGAGCTTTCTCATTGCTCTGCAATGGTTCAAATGTTGAAAGGCCAAAATGACACCCTAACAGAAATCACACTAAGCAGCTGTAATGTCTGACAGGGTTTCTCATTTTCTCGAAAGTAAAGGAGAGCTGATTCCTTCCAACAGGAAAGCTGAAGCCTCACACATCAGGGTCTGGGTCTGACTTTCCACGGGCCTGAGTGTGTCACTACTCTCTGAGGACAAGATGGGGCAGCGCGTACGTGGAGCTGGAATGGGACCTGCAAAGTCGGCGATGTGGCCATTTCTGCTCGTGACAGTGTGGGCACAGGGCAGTGCTCATTTTTGTGGACAAAGTCGTCCTTTGTCTGTAAGTGATTTGAATGCACAAAAGACACCTGAAGACTATTTCTGACTTAAAGGAAAATAAAAAGATCTCACCTTTTGGGATCTACAATTTTGTAGAGTTTTCCATTGTGTGTCTGGGACATACTTTTACTACTTGATAGAATGTACACTTCACCTGTGAAGAGAGGAACGCAAATTAACTCACAGCTCCTTGCTCTAGCAAACATTTTACACTGATAGATTATCTCTCTATCTATGTATGCATCCATCCAACCATCATCTGTCTACCTAACCATCCATTGTCCATCCTTCTCTCTTTCTCTCCTTCCATCTTCTGTTTATATAGCTGAGTCTTGAACCAGCTGGGGGTTAGGGGTACCAAACCCTATGCAGCTGAAAATCCAGGTAGGATTTTTGACTTCCCCAAAACTTCACTACAAACAGACTCCTATGACGGGAATCCTTACCTATAATGCAAACACTTGCTAACACATACTTTGTAGGCTCTATGTATTATATGCTATATCCTTACAATAACATAAGCTAGAGAAAAGTGTTATTAGACAAGCATAAGAGAAAACACAGACAGCTCTGGACTATATCGCTACTGTAAGCTTTCATTGTGTGTTTACAAGAAAATGTGAGTGTAAGTGGAACTCATGATGTTCAAGGGTCAACTGCACACAGGTGTGCGCATATGTGTATGTGCCTATATATGTATCTCCAAGCGCCCTCAGGAAGACCAGTTGCTTAAAGACATGAAAGTCTCCCATGTCCATCTTCACAGTGCATCCAGGCTCCTACCATTTCTATCTACAGCTTTCAGAGCAAAAATAAGTTCTGACAGTGTCTAGGTTTTGTTGAGACAGAGAGAGAGAGAGAGAGAGAGAGAGAGAGAGAGAGAGAGAGAGAGAGAGCGCGCAACTCTGCTTGTCTAATTGCTGCTGCTAGGCTGTGATCATGATGATGAAATATGACAGGGTATCCTTTTAAGAGAGACCCACTCTTGTTTCTTACCACAATTTCCACGTGATTAAATGGAAAGAGTGGAGCACCTGAAACTGTATTTAGGCTTATATATTCATAAGGCTTTCAAATGTGTATTTGTTTCTCACACTTGGTTTCATCTGTTTCTCGATTTTACCATATCATATTTTGCACACCGTACTACCTTGCTCCTTCTGAAAAAGACGTTATATCAAAAGGTTGATATCAAAAACAGAAACACAACCAAAAAATAAAAATGAAGTTAAGAAGCAAAAGAATGAAAGTGAAAAGGTTAGGATTTATTTTATCAAGTGCTTTATATCATTTCCCTCCCTTAATCCTTACAATACTCAATTTGATTTTGTAGTTTAAAAAAAAAAAACACATCCACAGAAAAAGCAGACGCCCAATATTTGCTGTTCTAAAAGGAATGCAAGAGCATACTCAGTTTCTAATATGGCTCTCCAGGAGCTTCACATTCAATTGTAACTCAGTGACAGTGCGTTCATGTTTAATTATGAAGCATATATGACATGGTACCACTGGATAGTGATGACTGTGTCCACTCCTTTTGTTGTTCTGATCCCAACAAAGTCTTAAGTGTAGAGAAGAGACATTTGGGTATTTTAACCCATGATGCTAGTAGGATCATCAACAATGAGCTGCTTGTAAAAACTGGGGAAATCAAGATGATTCTGTCACAATATCTATGCACTTTACCTCTCCCAAACAATTTAATTCTGATTTCTGTCTTTAAATTAGTTTGCCAATGAAACTTAAACTGCATTACAGAGGATTTAAGTGAGAAAGTGTATTTTATGATTCCCTTGGATGCAGTAGATTATAAAGGGAGAATTAATTGAACAAGAAAAGACCATATTGGACTTCTCTTCTTGGAATCATTATATTCTTGTGACTTTGAAATATGTGTTATCTTGTCTAAGTCCCTCGTTAACTTAGGGAAAGGGCACAGAACTGTTTTTGGTGGTCTTCATTTGATGCAGGAAAATCAAATGTTGTCTTTTTGCAGGAAAGATTCTTATGTAGATGGGAAACATAACTCTTCTTTTCTTGACATCTAGAAGTTCACCTCTGAGGCTCAAGGAGCCTCGTTCAAGGTTTGGCTGGGTATTAGTCAAAAAGGGAGTCCTTAAGAAAGTTATATTTCTATCTTTTGAATTTAAAATTGGTAGCATTTCCACTCTTTGATCACATTCTATTTCAATTTCTTTTTGCTTATTAGCTGCACACAGTTTGAGAGCATACCAACAAATACATTATATGCCATCTCATAGATGATCAATGAGAAAACGATTTCCATTCTTTTGCAAAGGTAATCTACAAAGTTACCTTGAACAAATTTCAGGCCCCAATGGGGGAAAAAATAAAATAAAAAATTAGGGAATAGAGAAGAAGGTGAGATTCACATTGCAGTAAGTTTTTTATGTATTGGATCGGCGAAAAGGTTTTCAGATAGAAAATATAAGCAAGTCACTCAGATGCATAAAAAATATCTGTAGACTCTTAAAAATGTTTTAAGGCTCAAAATTCTCTTTTATTCTTGCCTCCCATATTTCTGCCTTGTTACTTTTATATTTCTAGAGTGGAAATAGGATTCGAAGACGCCCAGTAAGTGGTTTTTGGAGCAGAAAGTCCCACTGTGCCACTCTAATCTCTGTGGCGAGTCCTCTTTGCCGTGAGCAGCATTTCCAACAAACAGACTGAGATTGCTATATTCGTTTTTCAAGGCAGAACAAAGTCTTGGGTAACAGAGTGAAAATGGAACTTAACAGAAATAGTGCAAACGGTACCTAATTCATCTTCTCCAAACCCCAGTATATGGCCTGAAAAGAAGCCTCTACGGGAGCCGCTGCTGCCCACACACAGTGGTTTTTCCTGCCATTGTTTGCTTACGGGGCTCTGCTGGAGTGTTAAGAAATTCCTACAACAAAAACATACCATAAACCTACAATGAAAACATGCATTTGCTTAAAAGGTACAATAACACGCTTAGAATAAAATTCAGAATCGGTCCATGTTGTGCAGCACACCTGACTTCTAAAGGGAAGAATAATGTAGCTTGTGATGTGTGTGAACCCTGTGAAATTCCCATGTGGGGAGAAAGTACTGCGAGATCTATTTAGGCATGTCCTGGGGGAGCAGTTAGGTCTGACGCCTCCCGTCCCAGGTAGTTCGTACATCCCAAGGACCCAGAGGTTTGTGTCCCAGGGCTGGATGGGTGACAACCAAGATGAACGACTAAATAAAGTAAATAGAATGCTTCTTCCTCCTCTCTCTTCCTGTCTGCCTACTTCTGCTCGCCTTCATTTCTGCCTGCACCTTTCCTTTAAAAATAAAATAAAATAATGACATATGTTATTTGGAGCAGGGGCAGGGGGCACTTAAAGTACCTGTGTATGAGAAAAGCCTGCCCCTTCATCCAGAGAATGATATTTCCTCTCTGGGACTAGGTTGTGTTGATTAGAGAGAGGGACAGGGGGAAGATCAGGGGTCAGCACACCTTTCTAGTTATTTTAGTGACCAAGCATATCAGCTCTGCCATATGCCTGAATGTCAGAGACTTGGGAAATGAGATTCTTCATTTGGATTTCATCACAATTTCTTATAATCATCCATAATGTGACTTCTAAATTTTACGGCAAAATCTAATTTTGTGGTTTTCCTACCTATGTAGATAAATTAAGTTCTCTTGCCAAATAGCCTGAAAATCTGGCAAAACCAAAACTTCATAGCCTAACAAAATTTTCTTTTAACTGTACTCAACTCATGTCAAACAATAGTTTTCAAATTGCTGAGTATCATGGGATTTTATGTTCAGGATGAAGGGACGATTCTAAAAAATACGAGAAGTCCATTTGATGACTTCTTTGCCCTAGCATCTCTTAGAAAGTTCTTTCAACTACCATACAGAGTGGAACTAAAATAAGTAATGATATGTGCCTATGTATATGGGCCCAGAATGAGTCCCAAAGAGAGATAATAAGGAAGCCGGTCAGCTATGTAATGAATATGCCATTTACTCTGTCAGACTGTCATTTCAAGAAACTCACCCATCGCGGTCTCCAAACACATAGCTTCCATACAGTCGTTCAGACTGACAGCCTCGGTAAACAAATCCACCAACCAAAGGACCGTGGCTGAATGGCTTGAATTCTAGAAGTGATGGCTCACTTTCTGGAAAGAAATAAAAACATAGCATTAGATCAAATGAAACACTTTTGTAAAGTCAAAGTAACATAGACCAAGCAACACTATTACGGTAAATTTAACTCTGAAATGTGTGCCATGATACACAAGGTGAATCCTAGCGAGGGTGATTGTAGGAAAAATAATGACCTCCTTTCACTGAATAATCTCAAATGTAAAGGCTCCACCTGTAGCTTAATGAAATGGGAAAGCTCTATAAATGTTTACTGTTATTATACCTGCCAGAGAATAACAAATTTTCAATGAAATTACAATCTGGTAATTTTGCAAAGCATGGTTATTAACTTTAGAATTCAATGACTTTAAACAAATAACACTTAACATTTTTTCATATTAAAACTTTTTTAGAATTGTTTCTGCATGTATTTAGTACATTGAACAAGACCTCTACCAAAATAGATAAGAAAAGTTCACACTTTAACGAAAATTAAAAGGATTAACAGAGAAGATCTTTTGGACCATATTTGTTACATAGCTTAAAATACGGTCACTTGATCAAGGAATATATTCATTTTAAATGTTAGTCCTTTTTTAAAAATTGAATTGTATGGTTAACAAAGTCTATCTCGGCCATTCCTTTTGAATTACCTGCATAGTCACGTGTCTAACCTCCATGCTTGCTATTATTGTAAGAAATAACATTCACACCTGGTCCATTTTCAGGCTAGAAATGCCTGGGCTTGAATAAAAAGCAACTGCCAGCTGACCTTGCATCACCGCTTGCTGAGAGGACAACGGCTAAAGGTCGGGCGCCTGGAAAAGGAGGGGGTCAGCTAGTAAACAGTTAGGATGGGGACCCTGAGACAAAATAAGTGAACTAATGACAGGAAAGGGGAATTCACAGACCCTGTGGACGTGCCAAAAAGCAGGTACCTGGAGGAGCTTCCCTCCAGAGGAGACAGGGGGAGCTGGTGCCAACTGAAGCCCGCGTCCAGGACTGACCAGTCCAAAGGCGTCTATCTAAACTAATCCCATCAAATGGCAGGTTGCCTTAAAGGGAAATTTAAAACCTAGGCGACGCAGGGAAAGACTGTGCACCTCACGGTACTCAGCCAACGAGGAACCGGCAGAGGGACCGGCGCTTTAGGGAATAAAACGCTCATTGTAACTGTTTTCGGACCTGCCCGCCCACCAGACACCCAACCCTGCAAGGCCGACGTTAAAGTCTCCGAGTCCATTCTCTGTGCCTGGACCAGTGAGTTCACATCTCACATGATCTACTTCAATACAAGTACACTAATTACCTCGGAAAAAAATTAAAGCCAGTTACAAATGAATCTGAATTACTAATTATGTTTCATGTCAAATAAGTCACTATAAAGAAGCAGCATTTAAGGCAAAATTATTTGCGGAGACAGTACATTTAAAGTCCCCTCCTTCTCCATGCGCTTATGATGGATGTGCGATTGTAAGAAATAATAGGAAAGATAAGTTTTAAATAACCAACATATGGAAAGGCAGCATGATTAGATGACTAAGGTCATAAACTCTGTGGAGTCAGGCCACCTAGTTTCGGTGTAGGCCCTGCCACTTTATGTTGAGTGGCAATCGACCTTCCTGTGCCTCAGTTTCCTCATCTGCCGTGTGGCCACATGGTACACATCACAACGTGGAGCTGCTCTGTAACGAGTAGTTTATAAAGCACCTACTACGGAGACCGGCAAACAGTAAGCATGGTGACTATGGTTATTTTGGGGTTTTGGCTATTTCTCAGCTTTATTATATGGTCTAATTGACAAATAAAATTCTGCAATATTTAAAACGAATATTGTAGTAATCTGACAGACACACACACTGGAAAGGTTTCTGCGGATGTTTTAAAAGCATAAAAGAGCACTATCAATACTGTAATAAGATTCAGCTGAATTATAGATTTAATGTGATTATAGAATTTGGTTTAATATACAAACATAAAAAAATTCCATCAGCCTAGTGATTCATTAGATTTTTTAACCACACACACACACAGATGAACACCAAAAAAATAATAATAAAGGAAAATAACTGGATACCACATGAATTAACACAGCTGCTTCATTTCTGGTGCTAAGTAAATATCTACATTGAATGAGTAAATAGAAGAAGCAATCAATTTAATAATCTTAATCTGCTATGCTCCCTGAATCATAACATTTGATATACTGTTAACTCCCAAGGGGGTAAATACTGAAACCTTGAAAAATATTAAGCATTTTAGACTTAATTATTATTCAACTTTATATGCATCACTCTATATTCTAGTAATCATATTATTAAAAATAACACCTAAATGCCCCATTTCCATGACTTGAGCAAATAACATTCTTTTATAAGTCTATTGCTTTGCTTTCTCTAAAATAAACACCTTGAAAAAAATGCATTCTTATTTGCAACATATAATTTTCCTATTTGCTGAGACTAGCATGTTGCGCATTGAGAAAGTTCTTACCTTTAACACTTGGTTTTTCCTTGTATATAAGCTGTTAAGACAAGTTCTCCCTTATATATTAGGTAAATAGAAGTTATTCATCTTGATTCGCAGATGTGCAAAATATAAACTGTTAACAGTTGAGGATCCATTAAGTATTTTGAACATACAGAGAACCACTCAATCCATGGGAAAGCAATTAACCCAATGGAACCCCAAGGGCTTGTAAGAGCAATTCACTCCCTTACCACTGTTGAGCCAGTGTTTCTATACTGTCCCCCATGCTCGTTTTGCAGGTAACCTTTTCTCTTTAATTAATATAATCAAATAAAACAAAACCCGAACTAAAGCAAAATCAACAAACGATGCTCTACTTACCATAATCTTTCCCCTTTATTATCTGCAGAATTCTAGCCGATGATCTGTTTTTCCCATTGGAATCTGAACAAAGTATAGTTAAGTTGATGTTTGCATTGGTCGGATGTCTATCCACTGCACATCTGCATAACAAAAGGGGAGATAACCATGAATTCCTACCCGAGTATCTTCTAAATTCAGACTGGAGATTCCTGACATCAGAATCCTTTGTGGGTTGGCAAGAAGCCTCTGGCTTATTTGGTTTGGATGCTCTAGAAACTGTTGAAGGAAACGTCCTGAGGTGTTTGCTTATTCTGCTGAAGTTTAATGATCTCGGGAGGATATTTCTTTACTTTCTCTTGGTATCTTCCGCCATTCTGAATGTGCACACTGACTTAAAACACGGTCTGTCGTGAGGAACATCACATGAGTAACACACTGGTAAAATGGAAGGCTAAGAAGGAGTCCACAGAGTATCATCAGCCCATATTACCAACACACAGTATAGTTTTTGTTGTGTGTTTCTCACATGGAATCAATACATTCTGCAGCTCAGGCTGTTCTAACAAAAAGTGAGTGCTCCAATTAAAGTGGGGCCGTTACAACCACTGAGGTCTTTGACATGGACTCTAACTCCATGTTTATGCCTAACATGGAGTCAGAATACATCTGCAACTTAAAGCCACTGACTATAAACTCCATGAGGGTGGAAACCACTTCCAATGTCTTTATCACCGCACCTCTGTTACCTAGCTCGCATCTGGGGAATGTAAAATGGGTGCAATATTGCCACATAGTTAAGTCGACGAGGGACAAGGCATGCAGACTTTGAGGTGGGGAAGGAATGAAGTTGAATAATATAATTCTGGCAGTTCTCGAACTTGTGGAAAGAAAGTCTTTTTAGGTCTATCAACCTTGGCATGATTGAAATGTGGGGTCAGATCATTCCCTGTTGGGTGGGGTAGAAGAGGGGACACTGTCCTGACTCGTGGAATGTTTGAGAGAATCTCTGGTCACTACCTTTTCGATGTTAGTAGCATCACCCCTGCCTCCCACGCTGTGAACCAAAAATATTTGTAGACAGTGCCAATGTCCTCCGCAGGCAAGGTAAGTCCCTTGAAAACCATGGCTTTAACTGCACAAAGTACAGCATTGACTTAAAAACCAAACCAAAGCATCGGGCTACTGAGTAAATTTAAAAATCCGAGAATCTGAGAGCAGGTTCTGAGGCTTAAGTGCCATGAGAGTCAGACGTAGCAGTTATGTGGACAATATCACTGACACAAAAAGCTGTTTGCACTAGAGGATCCCATTTACAATGGGAAAACTGTCAGCCTGACCTTCCAAGGAGTGGGTAGCTGTCCCGTGACAACAGTCTCTTCACTGTTCTCTTTGATCAGGGATTCACGGAACACAATGTCTGGCAGGGATCCTGATGCAGGCATCCTGCGATCGAAGAGCGAAACGCATACAGGACGAGAACATCTTTCTCTGGTGGCCTCCATTTGAAGGATAAACTAGGGAAGCCCCCACCCCCCTGAAACACACAATTTGACCTGTTTCTTACAAGGAAGAGCAACCCTTTCTTGGAAAGGCCAGGTCTCCCAAGGGTGGAGGTGCTGGAGGTATGAGGTTTAGCTTTGGCTGAATACTAGGTCCATTGACACCCACTTAATCCTTCTAATCTTTCGCTTTTTATGTAAAAACAACAACAACAACAACAAAAAAAAACATGACAGTGAAACTTCTCTGTATGATATTCTAAAGCTGGATACATGTCTTCTACATTTGTCCAAACCTGATGGATGGCCAACACCCAGCGTGACCCCCGAAGACAAACCAGGAGTGACACTGCTGTGCCTACAGGGTCATCATTAGTAACCACTGGTCACTGTGGTGGCGGATGTGATACGGAGAGCTGACGTGTGTGGGCTAAGGGGTATATGGGAGGTCTCTGTACCTTCCATACAATTTTCCCATAAATTTACAACTGCTCAAAAGTGTAACTTTTAAACAAAAACAGAACGGAGAGGACCTGAGGCCAGCCACTCCTGAGAACCGCTGAGAGGTATGCTTGAGAGAAAGTGTGCACAATACTTAGTCCAATACTTTGCACATGGTGCTTAGTCAAAGTCCACTTTACTTGTAGCCAAGAATTATTTTGGTTTCCCTTCTGCTTTATTAAAGCTTTCTTTGCTTGAACTATTCTTGGAGCGAGGCAGGGTTTTCCTTTATCCTTCTGCCACTGGAGGGGTTAAGACCCCTCCCCGGAGCAGGCATGCTGCCGCTGAAGTCCAAAAAGGACCTCCCCCTGTGTTTTTGCACGAGGGTCTGAGAACCCCAGAGGGCTGCATGAAAGTGCCAGAGGGATTGCAGTGATTCAGGCTGCTGGACTTCACAGCTCTGCTCTGTGGCGGGATCTGTGCATTCCGAGCTAGAGGAATGGAATGTGACAGCTTCCTCCACATCCTGAACCCACCTTAAGTATTCCCTGTCGCCCCAATTTTAAGATCTGCTGAGATGCCAAAGAGGAAATGAACTGTAGACTTGGACTTTGATGGAGGGGAGATGAAGGGCTTGGGAGATTATGAAAATAGAAAGTTTTGAGAAATACTCACCTTGCACGTAGTGAACACTCAATAAACATTAAATGGCAATAAGAACTTAGCTAGTAAATGAATGAATGTGGCCAGATAGCCCTTAGTATGAGTAACAGACCACAGATTGAAGGAAGCTTTCATCATAGAATTGCTACATTATACTTCACAGAGATTTTTAAGTATACCCCCAATTTCTCACTCAACATGCTTCCTCGTGTTCCTTTCTTTATAGCTCTCTATAGTAGACAGTCCATATGAATTCCCTTAGCATTTGTAATTATTTGCAAGCAGAATAAGTTAGCATCTAGTTCACCTCCTTACTGAGTGATACTGCATTAAGTATGAAGTACTAGAATTTATTGAAAACCCACCTGATGCCTCAGACACTGAGCCTTACGCTTCATTTATAGATTAGTACTTAATCATCACCACATACCTGCAAGGCTCCAACTAAACAAAGCCAACCCTTGGATTTGGCAACAGAACCGAGGCAGGGGATGGGGGTAAGTGGTGGCTGGATCCAACGCACAAGAGCGAAGGACTCTGGGTAACTTGGTGGAGGGAAGGGGTGTACTGACATATATTTGAGGAATGGGGAACCTGCATATATGGGTTTATAATATTTTGTAAGACAAAGGTACCTCAATAAATATTAAAAAAAATCAACTAGAATGTACTTAAAGCTCATTAGGTGTGTCAGACATGGCATTTTATACTTCACTTATAGATTCATATTTAATCATTACATCCTCCTTGCCAGAGAGCTATTACCACCCCCGTTTAATCTATAAGGAAATGAACATTCAGCGAGATTTCAGGAGACAATAGAAAAGATACTCCTCTGAATGGTTCAGGTTAGTCTTAATCGTTATGCTAATCTAACGCTGATTATCTAACAATGACCCCTCCAGACCGGTGGGCCACTCTTCTCAGGAAACTTGTCTTTCTCCTGGTCTAACTGCCTTCTCCATCCACAAGGCAGACGGATGGACGCGTGAGAGCTCGGATGCCCAGCCTGTGGGATCAACCCGGGACTTGGCTCTCGACTCAAGCGCAGGGACCTTCCTGGCATCCCGGTGCCCGAATGGCAGTCCAGCGTTCATGCCGACCAGAGGACAGCCCTGCTTCCTCACCTGCCCGGGTCGTGGAGGCCGTGGGCAAACACCTCGGGTGGCTGGTTGGTGCTGTTGAAGTGCGGGTTGGTCCTTGGAATGGAGTAGGGCACACTGCACACGTCTGTGTCCACGTCCAGCCGCAGCACCGAGCCTGTGAAGTCACTGAGAAAGCGGGGACCATGTCAGAGCTGTGGCTTCCTTTCACAGTTCACCTCAACGCAGAGCGGGCAGGCTGCCCTGTGAGTAAGCAAGTCCTCCCTCTATTTGAGACAAAATCATTCGAATTCCCCATTCTACCTCGTGGGACAGGAGACCAGGAGGTTTGGTTTCTGACCAGTGTCGTGTCAGGACATCTTGGAAGAGCGATCTTCCAAAGCCCCACCCCAGTTCCTCTTTTCGTTCATAAATGCAGACCCACTGGCGCACCCTGGTGGAGGGGCAGTTAGATCAGCCACCTCCAAAGAAGCACATATCCCAAGACCTGCGTTCCCGTCCCGGGTCCTAGGAGAACAACCAGTGGGAACAACTAAATAACAATCAAATAAAATACTTCCTCCTCTCTCTGCCTGCCTACTCGCTTTCATTCCTGCCTGTACCTTTCCTTTAAATAAAAAAAAAAAAAGAAAAGAAAATGAATAAATAAATAAAGACCCTGTTAACACAAGCTAAATATTTAACACAGATGTTATGATTCAATGATGGTTCTCAGCTTATAGGTCTTACCCTTTTTTCCTGGCATTTAGAAATATTTTAAAATCAAGAGGAATCTGAATTTTGTACATGTGCGTCTGTGTGTGGTGTGTTTGCTTTTTGTTTGTTTTTACCTTAACCCATCCATTTCTTCCATATCATCCAGTGTGATCATCCCATCCCCGAGAATGATGTACAGAAAACCATCAGGGCCAAAAAGCAGCTGTCCTCCTAGGTGTTTTCTGTGAAGTTCTGCAACTTCAAGAAACACCCTGGCTGTTCTCAAATCGACTTGGTGGGGGGTTTTCCTGCATTGTGGGGAGGAAACAATACCAAGATGGTTAAGGAGGTCCCGAGAATGCAGCAGCAAGAAAACAGTCCACACGCAGGAAGGCGAACAGCAGGCCTGCAAATGAGGACACAGAGATTGAAGTGGAACTCATAAAAATGACCAAAAAAGTGTCAGAAGCAGCATTTAAGGGGAAAGGTAGCTCAGGAAAAATAGCAATGTTTTCATTCTTCTCAATGCTCCTGAAAGTCACCTCCAGCGGTTCAAGCCACATGGAGATGATGGTTTGATTTTTTGCCACCCGAGGGCTAAACGGTTGAACGGCTGCAGCAAGCGTGAGGCAGCGCTGGCGAGAAAACAGGACGGGAAAGCACTGTGCCTGGAGGCGTCCGAGAGTTACCTGGACACTGTGTATTCCACGACTCGAAGAATGTGGTCATGGGGCCCCATTGCCCACTGCTCTTGGTTGGTGGTGTAAGACACATACAGCTTTCCATTTTTCTTATAATTGGGATGGAATGCAAGGCTTAGCAGTCCTCTTTCATCTCCTCCCTGCAGTCAAATGAAAAACACAAAGAATTGTGAAGTTAATTATGTTCTTTCATTGTGTTTCAACGGGAACCCCAAAGAGTCTCTTTCTTTCTTCGGGATAATCTTTGCCCAAATTCTTTTCTTTTCTTCCTTGCCCACTGCACAAAAAGGGATTATAAAACATTTCACTTTGCGGAACTCTTGAGGGGTTAAAACAAGACAATTGTCTTCTGTGGTTATCTATGCACAAGATGCTTACCACACTTTTGTCAAGTGATTTGTGTACCTAATCTGGGGACGCCAGGAAGGCAAGTTGAAGTGCCGGGAAGAATTTTTTGCTGGGTTACCAGGTTGCTTGTAGAAGAGAAGTAAAAAGGTTCGTCATCAGCAGTCACTTCTAATTCACGTCTCCCAAACCTAAAACACAGTGTGGCTGCCAACTCCCACTGTCTCGGCAAGATGTTTAGAAAATAGTTAAATTGCTTGTGTAATATGTAAACCTTGTTTTACCCCGGAGGCAGGGACATAGGCTGTCACCAGGATGGTGGTCTGTTCATCACAGCCATGTAATAAGCAGCCTTGACCTATCTACCTAGAAGAGAGGTGTTTTCACATGTCTCCCTTCCCCGCAGAGAGTTTTTCTTTACAGAAAGATAGAGAAATGAGTTAAAATCCAGGGCTGTGAGTGGGGCCGGGAGAAATACTAGAGAGGAAAGGGAACACTAGGAAATAAAAGACAAATTCCAAACAACTTTCTTTTGTTATTATATGAATGTCAAGGATTGTATACACTGGGCATGCCAGATGCTGTTAACAATTAAAACGTCATCGTGTTCTTAAGTGGAAAGGCATTTTATCTTTATTTTCTGCTCATTCGGCTTGATGAAATTCAAGACAGTCTTCGCATTTACTTTATTCCACCGCAAGTGTCAGGGAATTTCTATCGTGAAATTCAAGTATCCCAAGTCAGCCAGGTCAGAGACTTCGGTTCATTTTGTAATAAGCCAGCGAGTGCTTCCTCTGCAGCCTGATCGCTGCCCACGGTGGTGAAAAATACGATATAAAACTGAATGGGGTAAGTGCCACTGCGCCTCATCTTACATACACTGTCTCATTAACATCACAGCATCTTCTAAGGCAAAAGCTCTAAGTTACTCTTTCAAAGATTAGAGGAGGAAAAAAAATCTTGCATGTTGCTATTTCTTTACATTATTCTCAATAATGAAGTACTGTCATGCTATTGTCCCCAGAACAGGGGACCTATGTGACGACCAAAGCATTAAATTGTCTGCAACTTGTATTCTACATGGATTTGAGAATTTGTAGTCCTAGGCATAAAAATTTACTCTTAATAAATATGGTTTGGATTATTTCCTAGGTTAGAGAAGACCGGCTACCATGCAGAGTGGAAGCATCCAGACTTCAGCAGTGTACATATAATAAAGAATACAAAGTAAACACCCCAGAACTACAAAATTGTTATCGAGCTATCCAAAGGCCAGCCTCTTCCTTTGCATATCACAACATGCTCAATTGTCATCAAAAGAACAATCTCGCTGACAGGTAAGACTAACGACTGTGATTTGTGAATGAGCTTTTTTTTTTTTGGATTCTCTTGTTACGATGATTTTAATACTGGCTCGAGGTTGCTGTTTTTTCTCTTACGGCTTCATGAAAAAAATTTCTCTTGCTTTCGTAGGAGACTTAGCAAGCCGGGAGGCCTAACTACGAATCGATTGTAGAAAAATCACTGCACGTTTAAGCTGCCTTCACAGATGTAGACGGAGGCCAGGGAGTGGGATTTCGTTTGTGGTTAATTCCCTTTCCGAATATGCTTCTCTCTAAAGCTGTGTGTGCAGGGTAAGTACCGTGTGCCCACTTCACAAATGCTTGGGTTTCACGATAAGCAGCTTTTGTGGAAAGTGGTTCTTTTGTAGTTTTGATGCGAATCACCCAGAATACAATTTGCGTTGGACAGTAAATGGGTTAGAATTGTGCTACTGGCCTTTTGCGAATTAGGAAACTCGCATGCACTGTACAAAGACCAATGGCAAAAGACAGTCAAACAAGCTCATTCATTCATTTTAGAGATTCTTTCACTGCATGAACGAACTGGGGATTATCACTGGCATGTATGCCAGTGCCAGGTATTTCCTGCCACTCAGAATGAGACATTGGAATGACAAGAAAATAAATCTAAACAGCAATCTAGAGCATGTCAGTGATTCTGAAGCTGTCAGGCTACACGATTTGCATTTGGCTGGCTATATCTTATTTTTCTCGTCCACGTCCAGGTGCAAAGCAGTGCTTTGCTTGGCTTAGAGACTTGAATAATTACTCTTCAAGTCATTTCAGAGCACTGCTTACTTTTATAACGGTGCTGGTGAAAACATATAATGTATTATGGCAACATCCCGCGAGTCTCTCGAAATTATCTTAGATGATCGATTCTACCACGATTCCTAAATGTTCAGAGACGAGGAAAGAGGGCTTTAGTCCTGCTGTCAGGAGAGTGAAGTAGTGATAGTCCCATATTTAGCAGGAATAAGTGGTCAGAGTGATGTGAAGTATGTGGTTGACACATCATGATTTATCTCTCAAATGCAAATCTACCTTTGAGGTCTGGTCTTTTTCAAGATTTTTATGGAGAAATAAGTCAACAGGCCACTGGAGAGATAACATCAAACCAGATTCGGTGGGGCATTGACACCAGAAACACCACCAGGCATTTGAGGATGTTCCCTGCCCCTGCTCACCACCTGGAGGCACCAACCTCTTAGGTTCCTGTTCTTGCCTTATATTATCCTGGTCCCCTTCACCCAGCTCACTCTGTGTTCACAGCCTATGTTGCTCCTCTGAGCTCCAATCCCCAAAACTCCTTCTTGTCTGTCTGCTTCAAACTCTGATATCCCAGCCTTAGAGACTCAGCAAAATGCCCTCATGCCAATGTTACCGACTCTTCTCTTATTCCTCTCCATCTTATCCTCTCTTTATGTGGAGCTTTATGGAATTAAGATCATGCATTCCTAGAAATGTCAAATCGTCATCGAGCTATTTCTACTGAGCATCTAGGGAGAATAAACCTCTAGTGCTTAGTGAAGCCAAGTTATACCTATAAAGTTAAAAAAAAACAAAACAAAAAAACCCACCCATTAACCAAATGATAAATGGGAGAGATGTGGTCCAGAAAAGCCATGCCTTTCAAAAAGACACTGACTTCCAAAATCACACATCCTTCCTTTCTTTTTTTTTTTTTTTTTTTAAGAAAAGACACAGGCAGAAATGAAGGCGAGTAGCCAAGCAGGCAGAGAGAAGCAGTGTCTTTATATTTTATCTAGATGTTCTAGCAAACCTGGGTTCTGGAGAAATATGTGGACCACTCTCAGTCGGAGATGGCAGACGTAACTTCTACTCCATCAAGGGACACCCCAACATTACACTTCGGAAAATTGTTCACCAATGTCCAACATGCTTATCCTTACACACGTAGTAATCTGTGATTCGTACAAAGAGTCCCCTTACATTGTGCACTTCATTATTAAGACTGAACCCTCGATATGTCTCTGTGCTTCCAGGAAGGAACATCACTCCGAGAACCAAGAGGGCCACAAGTAATCTCCCAACAACATTTCAGGGTTTCCTCTGTTTGGGTCATGATCTTTTATCTTTTAATCTCACAGGCTGGAGCTTCACTGGAGCTTGTAGGCTACTCTGAGACCCTCTCTCTCCTTTTGTTCAAACTCCAAGTCCACTTCTGAAAAGCCCCACACTTGCACTAATGTCTGCTCAGAACCAGGTAGCTGAGTGATCTGAGAATTCCCCAGAGAGTGACTCACGCTTCAGAGTGAATCACAACATCCTCCCGGGGCACTTTAATAAGCCGCTAACTACCATTCTAATTATCCCTCAGCTCTTAAGAGCAAATTCACAGGGTCAAGGGAAAAAGATAAATCCTCACACCAAGGGCAGGGAGGACTTGCATGTTAAGTACAAGTTCTGATCTCATGTAGCTTTTGGGTAAACCCTTCCCTGGTGGCCAGGTCACAATTCCAGCCAACTAAGAAGATATCTTTTACTTGAAGAATACCAAGTATCTATTTGGAAAAGAAAGGTAATCATAAATTATCATAACAGAAAGCATTTTTTCCTTTTTAACGGACATGGTGGGAAATGGTCTTTCTTTGTGATACCGCTTTAAAGAAAACATTCCCTTCATACTTTGTGACTTAAGTTGTTTTTTTTTTTTTTAATTTCTGAAAAACTTGCCTCCATTTCTTTCAGAGAATGCAGACTTGTACATTTTAGGAGCGAGAATTGGGCCAACTGATGGAAGCCCCGTTTCTCTCGGTGACTTTTCTGAAAATGATTGTCTTCAAAGTCAACAGTCTACTAAATAGCTCTATGGTATTGAAAAAGTAATGCGACGTAAATTGAGATAAATAATGTAATGTTATGCTCAAGACATCCCTTCTTCTTGTATTGTCAAAAAGTAGGTTGTATTTGACATTTATTCAACAAATATTTCCTATTTGTGAGGCACTGTGATTGTCAGTAGGAATAAAACAATTATAAGAAGGTGACCTTGCCCTCAAAGAGGAAAGGAAGTTAAGTTTTCAGCTGTTCCATTCCCACCATACTGCTTTCTCATGAGGATATTTTTTCAGGGGACTGGGGAGGAGAATTAAACAACAGCACACTGAGAAATGTGCATGACCCAAAAATAAGTATTAAAAGAAGTTAAATGCAAATTCTGCATAACTTTGGTAACAAAGACTAATTAGTATATTTGCACGTAAGGTTTCTGTAATCTAAAACTTGGCAAAGGAAAGAAAAACGCTTGGCATAAAAGCCAAATTAACATAAAGAATTAGACTTTCTGCAAGCAGAAAGACTTCTAATCTATTTTATACGCACATCTCAAACAGGTATGAAGGAACAGGTATGAAGGAACAAGTATGAAGGAAGTCTTTAGGAGGATGGCCTTTCCCTCTTACTAATAGAAGAGCCTGTAAAATGTAACCTAAGAACATAGTGGTATGTCATAGATAACATAGATAACACAGTTGCATTCAAAGCAAGTCATAGTAGTTCCTTTTTTAATTATCGTTCACAGGTCAGTGCTGTGGCGGCACACATCAGGAAATGAGCTAGAAAACATGGAGGCCAACATGGCTCCCTCCTTGTGCAAACCTTTGCTTCTCTTACACTGGAATCTTTTGATATTCAGATACAGGCAATGGGTTTGTTTGAGAACTGTTAGTTCACATACAATACCAGATTGTACTAGCTATCTATCGCTGCTGTTGAAACATGACCACAAACTTGGTGGTCTGAAACAACACAAATCTATTCTCTCAAAAGCTGTCAGTTAGAATTCAAGGTAGGGCTCACTGAGCTCAAATACATGTGTCGGCACGGCCGTGGTTCCTCTGGAGGCTCTAGGTGATGAGTCCTTTCCCATCCTTTTCCAGATTCTAGAAGCCACTTGTATTCCTTGGTTTGTGTCTTCTTTCCTCCATCTTCAAAGCCAGCAGTTGAATCCTTCCCCTAATGTCATCACTCTGACCTTCTCTGTCCCCTCTTCTACTTTTAAGGATTAGTGATGACACTGACCCAGATGACCCAAGTAATCTAGGCTAATCTCCGCATGCACTTGCAGCAACCGTAATTCCACCGCAAACGTAATTTCCCTTTGCCATGTAAGGTAACAGATCCACAGGCTCCAGAGATGACATCTTTTGGGGAGAAGCATTGTTCCAGCTACTACATGCATATTTTACCTGTTTTTTTCAGATGATCCAAAATACTTATGACTTGAACATGCTTGTCCATGCTCTATTGTGAGCACCTTGAAAGAGGAGACTATTTAAGTTCATCCATAAATTCACAAATTCTTTCATGAGAAATATTCTTAGCTGTCAGTTGAAAGAAGTAACACTTTAGAATGAAGTGAAACTACCTTCAAAACTGAGGAGGAAGAGAAGAACAAAGAGGAGATCATCTGATGACACAGGCGGATTCATGCCTGTATTCACCACAGAAGGCAAAGAAGGTAAAAATAGATGTGGGTGAATCATTTCTACTAAATGGAGAGTTCTACATTCACTCAGACGATAGTATTCTGCTTTGCTCATGCATTTTGAAACAGACTGATAAGTGTTAATTTATTCATAACTCCTAAAAAAGATGAAAGCATTGCTTTCATCTAATAATTCCAAAAGTCTAATTTGATCTCCCAAGGGGAGTCAATCTCCTGAGGACTCCTGAGCTAGCTTATGAAGAGGAAGGCTGTGGCATCCAGTTCTGTGTTGCAATGAGACAAATATTTGGTCTTTGTCCCCACTTTTAGGCAGAGTTCCTAAAACTATTACTTTTCAAAATGACAAGTGCCTTCTGCTATTCTGTCTCCCTTACCTGAATTTATGCTAATGAGTGACACTTGGTGGGTCCTAGAGAGAGATTCAGAACGGGGTCTGGTAGCCAAGGACCCAAAACAGAGGATGAGAAGACTGGAAATTTCAACCCCATGGCCCTTCCTTTTTCAGCTTCCAGAAGGAGGAGAAAGAAGGGAGGTTGATCAATCACCAATAGATGATTTTAATCAATGAAACCTATCTAACGAGGCTGCCACAACCACCCTAGACAATAGGCTTTGGGGCACCTCAGAGGAGCCGGGGGACAGAGTGTCCAGAGGGAAAGGGCGCTTGGTGCTACACATCCCCACCCTCGCCCGATTCGTCTCTTCCATTGCTTGTTCGCAAGCTGCAGCCTTTCTACTACACCAGGAGGGGGAAGTCAAGCATGATTCCGAGTTCTGTGCGTAGCTCTAATCAGCTGCTGAATCTGAGGGTGCTGCCAGAACCTCTGAATCTGTAGTCAGCTGGGCAGAAATGGGGATAATGGGGAGACCTCCTTTGTGGCTGATGTCTGAAGTGGGGTCGCACCCTCGATCTGGATAGTTTGTGTCATAATTGAATCCAATTGTTGGCCACACAGTTACTACCAGAGAACTGGTGTGTGTGTGTGTGTGTGCGTGCGCGCGTGTATATGTGTGTGAAAAAAAAAGGCTCGTTGGTGTCAGAAAATGATCCAGAAAAATGCCTTATGAAGTCCCTTACCCACCTTCTTTTCTAGGGAGAAAGAGATCATGACTAACTCTATCAAAGAATAGTTGGAAGATACAAGTCTTCACTGGGGACTTAACTTCCTCATGCTATTATTCTATCATGTTATTATTCATTTTTTTGACTTTTCTTATCTTCACTTTTCTCTGAGGGTGAAACCATCCTGATACACAGAGTACCTATCATTTCTATTACGAATCCTCCCCTTTGCGTTAGCCTTTCCAGCTTTGGATTTCCTTGGAGATATGTTGAACTCACTCCACTTATCTCTCGGCTCCCCATGATGGAATACTGAGACTCCTCTCTTGAAGGTCTCATTTCTGCTCCTCCATATTTACCCTCTGTCCCAGTTCTCTAAGCCAGTATATTCCCTTTTCAAATGGTAGCAGGACCCAAGTTCACGTCCACAACACTTTCTGGACAAAGCAAGCTGTCGTATCTCAAATGAAGTGGGAGAGCCACCAGAAGACAGCCAGCAATGCTGACTTTTTAGGAGGAGTCTATGGGTATGGAATTTCTTGTATGTAACAATTGTCCTGGTAGAAAATCTGTATGTGGGTTTGTACATCTAATCTTCCGAAGGTAGCAAATGCAAGGGAGACAAAGAAAATACAAATAAGAACCAGAAAAATAATCTAGATGGAGAACAGTTGGCTGAAAGTCACAAGAACTTTCAAAGAAAATACAAATAAGAACCAGAAAAATAATCTAGATGGAGAACAGTTGGCTGAAAGTCACAAGAACTTTCTTCAACAACTCTCTTCCTCACTCTTTCAGACGTAAACAAAATAAATCAGTCACACTGGGTTTAGGTTACAACCTACACAGAGAAAGATCCTGGGAGTGGTTATTTTCTAAAATGTCCCACTTCCCATAGTTGCCTCATATACTAGCGCTCATTTGTCATCTCATGCCTATTGGAAAGAAAACTGAATGCATATACTCAGCTCTTCTATATTATTATCATGGCTGCAATATTTTGGGTATGTACGTTCAGGTTTTCTTTTATATAAACCTTTTTTATTTGCCAAATGGGATTAAATTTTGTATTTTTACTTTTTCCACTAGACTTTGTTTTAAAGGAAGGTACAGGCAAGAATGAAGGGAAGCAGAGAAGGCAGGTAGGAAGAGGGAGAGAAGGAGGAGGAGGAAGCATCTTTCATTTATTTTATTTAGTTGTTCATCTTGATGTTCTCCCCAGGTCCAGTACATGAACCTGGGGCCTTAGGATGTATGTGAACTGCACCCAAGTCCTATTCCAGCAGGGTGCACTGTGTGAACTGTGATTTCCACTATAGAATGGCATAACAGACACGGGACTGACTTGTACTTTTTGCCTTCTCCAGGTAACAGCTGCTGTAGACACTTTCCATACTCCCAAGGTATCCAACATGCTATCAAAGTATGGTAAGAAATCTAGGGACTTTTTGTCTCAGTATCCATTAAATATTAGTAATATCAGTTGTATTCCAAAGTTCAGTTCTCCAAAACACTGTCTCTAGAGGACAAAGATGTCAAAAAAAAATTAAACTGCGTAAAATACCTATTTGAAATAATAATAAAGTAACAAAATAATAAGACTACAGAAAATATGAACTCTTGACCCACACAAAATCCTCTCACTAAATACTTCTGAAGAAGAAAACTTTATAGAAATATTGGCAACACTTTTGAGTAAGCCAAGCTCTTAGCTGTGTGCTGAAGCTATAGAGACATAAATGAAAGGCTTGACAAAAAACACAAGAATATTCATGGGAATTAAAAATGAGTAAGAATGACCCCCAAAATAGCTTTGTAACTCTTTTATTATAATTTACAGGTTTAAGCAGGTTTAATACTTGTTAGACCTTGGATTTTTTAAAGTACATCTTTCTACACTGAATTATAAAAAGAAAAAATATTAAGCAACAACATTTTTAGACAGAGAAAAATGTCACCCATGTAAATTAGCAACTAGACTGTAAACTTCATGAAGGCAGGGCCCTCGTCTTGATATTTCTGGGGCCTTACAAAGGAGCTCAACCTTGCCACAAAAGAGAACACAATGACTTACTATCTTTTGGAGACCATGCAAAAGTAACCTAGACGCATTCTCTTGTTGAAATTTTTTGACTACTCTAGAATGTCATCCGACTTTGCTATTAAACTTAATTTCTCGACAAGGGCACAGAGGCATAGAAAATTCAAGTAATTTACCTCAACACACAACAAGAAGGAACAAAGCAGAGACTGGGGGTGGAGGCTAATAATGTGAGCTCTCATCTTATCCTGCTCCACCAAGTGCTTCTCAGTGAAGACATGAACTAAGAGTAGGTTCCCTGCCCAGTGCCACCCATTGTTTATGACCTAAAGTAGCAGGGAAGTAGTCCTACTAAGGACAAAACTCCACCAGGGCATACAACGAAGCACAGATCTCAGTTATTTTAATGGCAAGGTTAATTGAGTTTTTAAAGCCATGTGCTGATAAATCAACTATTGGGAATAAGAAAAGTCTTGATTTGTGAACACTTCTGTGGAGTAAATATTTTGCCTTGGCTGATGATTTCCAACAGACGATCTGGTGTCACTGACTGCGTGTGTGAAGAGAAGAACATGATGAGCTCCCTGCCCACCATGGTAGAATATTTCTATTTGCCTTCAAACCACTTTCTTTTTTAAAGGCAAGGTGCAGGCAGGAATGAAGGCAGATAGGCAAGCAGGCTGGGAGAGGAAGAAAAAAGCATTTTATTTTACTTTCATTTTAGTTGCACACTTTGGTTGTCTGCCCTACCCCCATTCGCCATCCCAGGGACATGAACCCAGGTCCTTGGGAGGTACTGGACTGTGCTGAGACTAAGCTGCTCCACCAGGGTGCCTTCAAACCTCTCGTATTACTGTATGACTGTGCTTTTTTTTCTCCTGCTGTACAATTTTATCATACTTGTTCCTTTCAGGGTGAAACATCAAAATCTTTTAGTAAATTAAACAGGGACTTGAAATAATTAAGGAACTCACTAACTAAACATGAAGGAGGTGATATTTCTTACTGGACTTTCAGATTGAAAGAAACCACTTAAACACTAGTAGACCATCGAAATTAGAACAAATCACAATGACAATCTTCCTCGACATAAACAGGCTGCACAATATTTCACGGAGTTTATTTGGTTGTTTAATGAGGGGAGAGGGTAAATGAAAAATCCTAGGTAAATATCTTCTCTCCTCATAAAATCACTCAGATAATCAAAGAAAGCAATGAATGTAAAATCGTTTTGCAAATTCCAATGTGCTATTTGAACTGAAGATACAGTTCTTACAATGCACAGAGGTGAGTACCATGCCAATTTCAATTGACCCATAAGATAGTAAGATCTTGGAAGGGAATGTGATTTTGAAGTCTAGAAAGTGTAGCCCTACATTTTAATTGGATGAGGAATGCATTTAAATCATATAGAGGAAGTATTATCTTGCTGCCGACCACTCAAAGAACTTTAGGACTTCAGAAAATTGCAAGCATGAAAAGGTACATTTCTACTTATATTTAGCATCAGGCTTGTCACATAGTTTTGGTAAAGATCGCTCTCTATTTCTTCAGGAGAGTTGGATGGTATGTGTTACCAGTGTCTAATAATGAATGATTGCAAGACCTGAGGTAATCTGAATACTCATTCTAGAATGAATATATACATACTTGGCCACTGTGGGAATGCAAGTTTATTTTTTTTCTGTTAAAAACCTATAAAGTTCATATACTCTAAAATTAAACACAAAGCAATTATTTAGTAAACAAAGAAAAGGGATAAGAGAAATCAATCTCAACATTTCAGTTGTTCTTGAATAATACCTTTGGCAAATCACAGTGACGTTTCCACCATTAAACAAACACCATGTAAAAATGAGCTTCCAAGATTTATGATGGAAAAATGTGCATTCTTGGTATTGGCACAAAACTGTGAAAATTACCTCCAACAAAATTGACAAATACATGACATATATTTATATAAATAAAAAAATACTTAGAGTAGATTCAAACATGGTTGCTCCATTATAAACTAAGGTAGAATACAAGATTATTCAACAAGTGTGTGAGCCTATGCTCAGTCATTAATAATATCCATATCCCTAAAGATTCAATGACAGTACAGAATACAGGAAATATTTCTTTATGTTTGACCAATTGCAACTTTCCCTTTTTTCACTCTCAAGGATTTTCTTCTTCAGATCATTCTTAAAATATATAAACAATTAAAAAAAAATTGACAAATATTGGCCAAACCTTATTAGATAGATTGTAATTCTTTTGGAACAAGGAAGGGAGTTTAGAAAACACATTAAACTCTTCAAGACCTCCTCCCCAATATACTTGAAGAAGGTGTCTATTGTCTTGCAACTTGGAAATATCTTTCTTCAAATGATTTTGTCTATAATTAAGAAAAATTAATTTGCATAGCTTATTAATAAAGATTTTACAAATATAAGGACTTGAAATTTTGTAAGAAAAGTAATTTTTATGATATTATAAGAAATATTAAATTTTTATCTGAAAACTAATGAAAGAAAATGAATTCATGATTTCATTTACATCTTTAAAGCTAAACTCTCTGAAGTCAGGAAGTCTGATCATTTTGTTCTAAACATCAAACCCTGGAAAATAAAGCAAGTTTCTTTAATAGTTTCATCTGATTTATACCTTTGTAGTTTGCAAAATATTTTTCTCCCTGTCAGAAAGTGGGAGATTCATTCAGGGTCCTTTTAGGGAAAGGGAAATGACAATATTAAGGATAAATGCTTAGCAAAGGGTACAAAACTGTTTTTAATGAATGTGACCTCTTGCTTTTACAAAGTTTGCTTTTTATGCTGTGTGGCTAATATGGCGGTCATGCAGCTAAAGGCATTATCTTCACATCATTATATAGAAATATAACACCAGGAGACTTCCGTTTCCTTGTCATGTTTCACTGCTCCTTGTCATTATATATTTCCTATTGTTACTTAAATCAGAACTCAAATTTACTTATATGAGACCAAACACGAAACAATTAAGTAAGATTATTGCTTTGAAAAGGAACTTTGAAAAAAAGTACAAGAGTTTAGACCACCATGGAGAACTAATAAATTTAGGAAAATATGAGGTTTCCTCTATGTGACTTCTCTTGAAAAATTATGCAATAGATTGCTGGAACTTCAAGGTCACAGAAAAATTATGGTACTTTCTAAATTATTTTCTGAGTAGAGTTTCTGTTTACATGATTTATATGTCTATTAAACTTGCAATTCACCAAAAGGGCAAAATCAAATTCTTTGAATCTTTGATATTTTCATTCATCAGTATTTTATAAATGACCAAATGCAGAATTCTAGCAATTCGGTAACACTAATAGGCTAAAAATGATCACTCTAAGCATTCATGTGTACATTAAAAATCATGCTTATTCTAAAACATCACCAGCTATAACATTTAGAAAACAGACATTTGCTATGTCTCAGATATCCAAATTGAGCAAATTTTTCTTTATATTTGATCTGTTACCTATTTATACTAATTCTGAATAAAAGCAATTAAAATATTTATAAAAGGTATAGCATTAATACGTTACACAACACCTTAAAATATGTTTGCAACTGCTCTTTTCTGTAATCACAGAAGTGTTCCGTACACTATTCCATGAAGGTCAATCCAAGTGTGGGAACTGTGCATTACAGATACCGAAAAATCTGAAAAGTCCAGATTGAAAACAGGAGAGTAATTTTAAGACCAGAGTAGAATTTATGAAGAAAGATTACAGGGAGGATTTGGATATCTTGAACTTGGAAAAAAAGAAATGGAGCACACATAACTTGTTAATGTTAAATACATGAAGATTTATTTTGAGGACAATGTTGGGCTAGTCACCCTTTCCATGAAACTCCAACCAGTAGGAAGATTGCTAGTAGACAGAGCCATGTTCCCTATACTCTTTTTTTAAAGAGGAAGGATGGGAGGGAGAGAAGGAAAAAGGGAGGCAGAAGAGGAAGAAGCATTTTTATTTATTTGTTTGCTTATTTTGGTTGCCTGGCCACTGGCCCTGCGTGAAGTGCTTTACATGGTCCACACCCCAGCTGACTGGGTGCACCCCCAGTGCTTCTTAATATAATAGAAAACTGTCTTCAGTTATCTAGAGATAATATCGTATTGGATCAAAAGACAAATTTAGGAGGCCTTCTGATATTCAAATTTCCTGAGACTGTGTCCTAGTTCACTGAAAAAAGAGCCACACAATGACAGATATATTTCCTAATATGTTCATAATTCAACATATTTAGCAATTTGAGCAAAACTGATGGCAAATCAATGCTTCCAGTTACCATTCAGAGATGCGTTCCAGGGTGTAAATTATAGGGCAAATGAAACATTCATAAAGGTCCCACTTTCCTGACTGCCAGCACCCACTCTCTTGAACACATGTAATATTTAACACAGCTTTTCCTCTGGGATTCTAGTCCTCCACTCAATCATCGGGGGCAAAGGTGGTGAGGTGGTTGCTTCCCTGTCATTGTGCATCAAGATCTTATGCATTTGTGCTCCAAAGTATGGGCTCCGGGATCTAGATGACATAGGTTTGTGACTTGGTTCTTCCACGAGTTGGCTTTTGACATGGGACAGTTACTTCGTTTCTCTGTATCTCCATTGGCTCACCTTCAACATGGCAACATTTGCTATCTCCTAGGGTGTTGTGGGGAGTTAATGGAAGGAGTGTGGACTGAGCCCAAGGGAGCTAGAGCTCAGCAAAGCTCCACCATGATTGTTGCAGGCCAGGGCCAGGAAGATTGTATTCTAACTGAGGAAAGGAACTTCAAACGAGCAAGTCTACAATCAAGATATAATTAAGTTTGGAAGAGGATTATGAAAGAAAAGAATAGGTTGTTACGGGAAAACTTAGAAGGAATCTAATTTAGACAAAGGGGTCAGGGAAGGTCTCGCTGGAGATGTACATTTAAGTGTAGACTTCAAGAGGCCAGACCCTGAGAGGGAAGGAAATTCCAAAGGAAGAAAGAAGAACATTCCTCAGACACTTTATGATTACTGAATGTGACTCTTTGGGAAAAGAATAATGTACAAGAAGAGTACAAAGATATGTACACTCGCTCATTCTTGTCCTCTGGGGAATTACAGGTGTTCGAGAGTGCATACTAACACAGTGGAACAGATGTGTGTTCTATAATATGAAAGCTGGGCTGGAATCATTGTTCTTTGTGACTTAACAGGCCCTTTGTCTTGGGGGCAGTAATTTAACACATGCGAGTTTCATTTTCTTCTATTGTCAATGAATTATAAAACTACTTCATAAAGTTTCTTTTTAAATGACAAGTATGTACAATAAAAATGTAAGGTCACTATATCTCATTTGGCACATATTAGCTGCTCATTAATCAGCCTCTTTCTTCCTCATGCTGGTGGGGTGGTGGTGGAAGAGGGACATGCTTGTAGCTCATGTACAGAATAGTGGGAAAGAGGAGAGCTGCCCTCAAGTGTAAGGAAGGAAGGATTGAGAGTTTAAGATTGCATCCAAGACAAATATTCATTCTTCATTCATTCATTCATTCACTCACTCACCAATTATTCTTTGAGAGGTTTAACCCAAAACCAAAGAGCCAAGATGAATTCTGAAAGAAACGATTTTCCAATTATTCCCCCTAAGCACTTATAATTTGTCCATTTTGATAGGGAAAACTATTTTTCCATTTTGATGATTTCAAATGGAAAACTACAGTTGGATAAAATGTGCTTTTTTCCTCGTTTATTTGATGCATATGTAACTAAGTGATTTTTGGGATGCTGGCCTTCAAAGAGGGACTGCTGATGGCACTTAGTTCTTCCATGTGACATTTATAGTAAAGTACCTTGTTTAGTGTACATTTGTAATGATTTGAAGTTAAAGAAGGGAGTTTATTTTTAAAAGACCTTACATATGAAATCTAAATGTATGCAGACTTGTTTAATTATAGAAGTAAACAAAGGTACTTACGTTTGTATTTAAATATAACATGTGAGTATAAAAAATATAAACACAAACACATTATCAAAATTATATGATAGCTCAAAAATCATCACATAGTTAAAAAGCAAAATTCTGGAAGCAAACAGTTCATCAAACTAATTAGGATACAAAAATCAACAATATCAACACACTACCTCCTTCTTCTACTTTTTCTTAAATAATTCCAGATTCAAAATATACTGCTTTTTAGGTTACCTAAAAGACTGAATAGTGAGGATGAGGAAATGTGAAATTGTCTATCAAAATTCATATGCATGACCCCAAAAGGATTCTTTTCTTACATTTGTAGCAAAAAAAGGCAAATGATATCATTATCAGAAATCTAGACACCTGGGAACTCATATTTTAGTATTGAAAAATGATAAAGGAAGTTATTTTTTAATTGGAAACCTACCAATTATGTGATAAATAGAAGACCATAGCAGATATATGTAAGTTTTTTTTAAAGAACCCTCAAATATATAATGATACTACTTTGCATAATGCTACATATCACTCCAGAATAATCTAGAAGCACGGAGATGGCACTGAGACAGAATTACTCTTATTAATGTTTTAAGAAGCATCCGTGGTGTTCAGCTTGCTACTACACAGAGAGAGCTAAGTTTTGTTAGAATCAAGTAATTTCGTCATGTACATTTAAGTGCAGACAAAAAAAAACATGGATAGAATAAAGGACAGTTCACTTTTCTCATTTTTCTTCTCTGTTTTTGTGTTTTTAATCTCCCTGGGCTGTGTCCAATGATCAGAAGAACGCCATCCCACTTTCTTTACATAGGATCATTTCACTTTGTCTTTTTAAAACAGTAACAAAGCAAAGCATTCTTATTCTCATCACCTGAGTAAGTCCAAATGGTTTAGTAGGGAATACAAGACCCTTCACAAGGTGACCCTATCCTCATTTTCCAGCCTCAACTTCTGCCATTTTATCCCATGGTCTGGTGGTTCCAACCACACTCATCTTTTTGTTCCTGAGGTAGCCATGTTGGATGCCTCTATACTTGATGATTCCCTCTGCTCGGAAGAGCATCCCCACCTACTTGCTCTAGAACAACTTTTGAATCTTTTAAGACCCAGGTTTTCTGAAAAGTCTTCCTAATTCCAGAATTTAGCAAGCCTTTCTTGTTTGTTTCTAGAACTTTCTGCATAAGCAAGAACACCATGCCACTATCAGGCCATTTTGTGTTAACTGGACCAACCAATCTCCCTACTGAATAAGGAAGAAATCAAGGTTTCTTATTCTTTAGCTGTATCCCAATGGCTGGGATCTATCAGGCATTCAAATATTTGTTTAGGTGATGAATAAAGGACTCTAAGATATGTCGTTCCATCTCATGGTATGCCTTTATTCCCACACTTTTCTAACACTCAATTTTACCAATTAAGTCATTTAAAAGACTTTATTTAGACATAGCACTAGAGTAAAGCTACAGTAAAAAATTTCTTGCTCATGACTCCCATTTGGTATTTGTAGAACAAAAAAGCAATTATAGCAGTTATCAGATGCCTTCCTCTAAGAGCAACAAGTAATGGTCTATTAAATATTAGTCTAAAATTGTTTTTCAAGTGGTAGGCCAACCCAAGAAGTAGTTCAGACCAAAATAAAAGGTAACTACTTCTCACCATAAGTTTTAAGAGATTCTGGCTTTACTACCCTGATGATTTTCCTGATAAATCTATAATAGAGAAGGAATGGTGGGTTCACAGTCTTAGGATTACTTCCTAGGATTAATGTCACTGGAACATATCAAGTAAAATATTAAGGGATAACACCAGATAATTTGCTTTTCTTCACAAATACTTGTCTAGAGCTTCAGAGCCAAAACACTAATAAAAAACAGTCATCATTATGATGTCATTCTCATAATTTCCTTAGAAATAAACTAGCAAGTACAAAAAATATTTACAATGTGCGACATCATTTATGTGCCTTTCCATTGCTCAAATTTGGGGTTATATTTAGTGAGGTTTCCTGTTGTTAAAAAGAACACCTTCTGGGTGAAATAAAATACATTAATTCAAATCCCTCTGACTATCTTTGTAAATTGATACATGCAGGTATGACTTAAACACTACAGACTAAGACAACTGTTTGACCAAATCCAGCAATTTATGAAAAGATTTATTTCATTTTTGCACCCAAAATTCTTCAGAAAATACTTGCTAATCACTGCAATGGCTCCAGTATTTGAAGAAAGCTCTCCAATGATATCTACCTATTAGGAAGGCAGAGGCCTTCGGTGACATTTACAACAAGCTAAAACTGTTGGAGCAATGAGTGTTCCAATGATATTTACTTACCATTTTGGCAAATCCCACATTAAATCCATAAAACACCTATGGCCTTCATTTTGCAATTTATAATTGCAATTATAATCATATTCATGTAATTATAATTTGTGCGGAATAAGAGACAGGAGAAATAACGTATTGGTGTATCGGACTGAATTCCTAACCCTCTTATTCTTGCATCTAACTTCTTAGATGATGCATTTCCTCATTTATACCCGCCTACAACTGTTTCATCTAGCAGCATTAATTCATGTCTACTAGTTTACATAATTTCTTTGACATTTAACATGTTCCCCATGACATGTGTCTTTTGGAGTATGAAATGGACTTGGGAAAACAAAAGAACAAAAGAACCTCAGGTTCCTTCAAATCCACTAGAAAAGCATAATTCTTCTCTGTAAGTTCTGATGTTTAAGCTCTAAATTTATTTTGGCAAAAATATCAAACTTCCCATTCATCCAGAATAGGAAAAGGCTTATCTCACCACAGGTGTGCCTTTTCCCCAAGACCTGTATGAATAATATATTTTCAACTACTGACTGCCTGGGGCTTCAAAAAGGGAATTTCCAATTAATTCTAAAGAAGGGCACTGTCAACCAATATCAAACTGGGCTTCTTCTAGTAAGCCACTTTTTATTTCCTTTACTATTTTTATTGCTTTCTGCTAAATCAAAGTGGACTTCTTTTCCTACTTCACCATGCTGCTGCAAAACTGACCCAAAGTGGGCACAGAGGCTGATGGGAGCAAGAACATTCTTTTGAGTCTGACTGTATTAGTTTTGCATGTAATGCTGGTGGAAGACAACTGAGTTGGAAAGCCATGCTGATTCTGTAGCAAAACTTCTTCAATTATTGACAGGTCGAATTTTGGATGGCTACTGGTGGAAATTGTACATGATGATTATTGGAGTCGGATAGCTATGAATTCGAATCCTGGTTCTACTAGGTACAAGCAGCATGTCACTAGGAAGATCACTTACTTTTCTGAATATGATCTTCCTTATTTACAAAAAAGGGATAAAAATATCCAGATTCTAGGACGATTTCAAAGACTATATGGGGTCTCTCCTGATAAAGACTCTGAAATACACTAGACTTACAATTTCAAAATGGCGCACTGTCTTCCCAATCAAGATAAAAGATGTATGGAAACACAGTGTGAGATATCAACTTTAGCTTTTATATGCTGAAATGTCCTATAGACCAATAACAAAAAGTTGCCCAAAGTACTAGGTACTTGGAACATCTAAAGCACTCACTAGGACAAATGACATTTAAGGCGGGCATTGTAGTGGGAGATGAGGTAAATCAACAGGTTCTATAAGGATTGGAGACACCAAAACACCAACTTAATCTACTGTGCTCCACATAAAACCAAAAAATTGAGAGGTGTTGACTTCCCCTTTCCCATGTAAGGCTCACAGAACTTGAATATACCTAATAAGCGCTTAGCTTGTAAGAGACTAAAATATCCTTCAAGACATTGGTAGAAATTAAGCAGGGATGCAGCATTAGGTTTTACACTAGTTTACAGATAACGCATTCACAAAGTTATGTGGAAGACTAGCTGTCATTATGGCTTTGCCAGATTTGATATGCAGTCCCTTGATTTTTTGACAAGCATCATCTATGGGATTCGACTTGATAGAGTGGCAGTCCTCTTTTACCCCCAAACATATTGCTTAGATGAAAGCAATGTTTACTGCGATATAGCTCCCCTGGGAAGGACAACATACAAGGAATATTATTAGGAAGCTGAAGGAGCTATTGTATGGGTGGCAATGCCTAGACAGACAGACATCATATAAGCAGGATTACTTATTATGCTACTCAGTCATAAGCAGTGAGTGACAGGAGGACTGACTGAATATAACGATTTGTACTGGCAGAGCTGCCCTACATTGCCGAAGAATAAATCACATTTGCTTGACATCTTGACCATTTATTGGATGTCAATCTGTCATGGAGTCTAAAGAAAAAGACTAACGTCAGGAACAGCAGTGACTTGGGAAGAAATTCAGGCTAAGCATTTCTTTTCCATTTTTCATACTTATAAGATAGTCTGAGAAACATTCTGTTCTTAGGACTCTCAAGGGCAGACTAAGGTCTTGTCACACCAAGTTCTGACAACGGTCCAGGCTACTTTGATGAGAGTTCTGTGATCTTGTGATGGGCTGGTAAATAACGCTACAGTCTCATTCTTTTGCTCACTTCTTTCCACTGAGTCATTTATGTCTGTCATAAACTTTCAATGTCTATATTAAGTCTCTAAGTCAAAAGTTGAAACTGCTTTTAGAAATTTTCTTTTCAGTGTACTTTCATTTGGATAAGCAGAGGGCAAATGTCTACCTAGTCATTTCTTTTTAGAAACAATTCTTATTTTTTCCTTAATTTTCAGTGTGTAGAGCACAACTTTCACCCCTCATTTCTTCCCCATCCTACATTCAACAGCATCTTCTCTCCCCAAACAACACTCTTTTTTTTATTTGAAAGATTATACATTCAGGGATCAGATAACAAAATACAGTATTTCAATCAGCCCTGTGCCTTAAACAACTTATACGCCGTTCTGATTTTTAACTTTGCAGCATTTCCCCAAGGACTCCTTCTCACTAATTTCCTGGCTCTTAAAAAATTCCTTCTCTTTAAGTTTGGTGTCATAATAACACGTCTTAGAACCTCCAGGGAGGACACCAAACTTAATTACATTATGGCCACTGCAGTTTGGTGGGTCAGCCACACTTGCTCCCTTAACCAATTCCTGTGCTACCCCAGGCGAAACCAAGAGTAACCTCTCTTTATGCTTCAGCAACAAGCTGTTCCAAGAAAGCTGTTGTTTATAGTATTGAGAAACTGTTCCTTCAAGCCACATCCCAGTGTAATGTTCAGTTGGCCAAAGAGACGGTTCTGTGTTGTTCAACAGGGAAGTCTGCCTCATTTGACCACCCAGGAGGGCAGCAAAAATAAGTCACCTAGTAAAGGTGGTCTTTTATACAAAGGTCAAAGAGAACTTTACTGGAAACTTTGGGTGGACTGGAAAGTCCTGGCTGAATATAGTGAGCTGCATAATTTAACATGCGTTTGACTTTTACTGTCTAAGTGAAGCTTATGGCAAGATCCATGCATGCCCCATTATGCTTTTTCTTTAAAAGACGGCAATTCAACAGGCAGAAAATCAAAACAAGACAGTTTGTGCAAGACAGTGCCTCCTAATCCTGGCATTGCCCTAGATCAGCTCTCCACTTTCTCCTGGTGGGTTTACTTTTTCCTTCTGTTAGTGACACCTGTCTCTAGGTACAGCCACCTTCCTTCCACAACGACGGAAAGGTGGAGAGAAGGAGCCTCGGTCATCGTGTGGCTTGTGTCAGGGACCAAATGCCAAAAAAAAAAAAGGCATTTAACTAAAATTCCCTCATTTTTTAAAAACTTTGCTTTTAGTCATTTTTTGCCATCATCAAGGTCATTTTACCATCTTTTTTATGATAGTTAATGATCAAGCATGTTAGCAACAAGGAATTTCATAATTAAAAAAAATTTAAGGGAAGGCTCAGGCGGGAATGAAGGCAGGAAGAGAGAGAGGGAAGAAGCACCTTATTTTATTTATTAGTAGTTCATCCTGGCTGTTTCCCCCAGCCCTGGGGTCTTGAACTGAGGACCCTGAGATGTGTATGGACTGAGCCGCAGTGGACTAAGCCATCAGGTCACTGGTGTACACCTATAAGTTTAAAATTTATAAAACTTAGGGTGACCATATGTTCTGAATTGCCTGGACACAACGCTAGCCTGTCTTTAAGCAATATTATTAAGAGACTTTCCTTCCTCTTTCAAAAGTATTGCAGTTTGGGGGCTAAGTTAAGAGGAGACCCTGACTTTAATACACGCTTCAATGACTAAGCAATGACAGAGGAAGAAAATTCTAAAAGATACCTTTAGATGAAAATGCCTGTTTTGTGGGGTCAGTGATGCCAAAAGCTGGCATGCAGGAAGAGTCCCTCAGTATGGTTCCTGCCCAAGAGGCAGGACCCGCAGGGGTCAGTGTGAGCTGGTAAGTGCCCCTACAAAGGAGGAAAATCATAAAGTGCTTTCTTGGGCTATTTTGCCTGGTGCAGAAGGCAGCAGTTACATACGGAAAACCAACCTTAAGCTGTTACTGTCAGAGAGCTGCATTATAGCTGAGGACTTGTCTTGTACAGAGGACTCTTAAAACTAGCTCTCCGTAATGTCGCCCTAAAAAATCCAAAGTTCTAGGCAATAATAAACCACACAAAAATGAGGATTTTTAGACAGCACTCAAATGTGCATTTAGAAAAAGCTGTGAACTCTTTTCAAGGTATCCCTAATTTTATTGTGCAAATGATAGCCTGGTATCTTCAAGGATTTAATGCAGCATAGCTTTTCAGAGAGGGATGTATTGAGAATAACAAAGGAACCACCTCAATTGAGGGACAGCCGACATTTTTGCAAAGGGCTAGCAAGCAATTATTTAGGCTTTGTGGGCCGCAGGGTTTCTCAGTGGTAACTACTCGATTCTTCTATTACAGTGCAAACACCGCCACAGAGAATATGTCAACTAATGACATGGCTGTGTTCCAATAAAACTTTATTTAAAAGCAGGCAGTGGGCCAGACTCGCTCTGTAGTTTGTCAAATCCTAATCTAAGTCATTACCACAGAGTATGTTTTAAGTATACTTAACTCTGGCCCACAGCTATTTAATATCCACGTATGTGGAAGTCGTTTGTATAATTTATTACATCCTTTAAATTGAATTAAATTATTTAGCTATAATCTTAAATCTAATTTCCAAGAACCAATCATTATGACCACAGCGATATTTTTAAAAATTCTTTCACATTATTAAAACAAAGGAAGAAAATTATGTAATGAGCTCTATTTTTTTTAAAACCATGGCCCAACTCTTTAAACTCCTTATAAATATATCATACTCATTTTTCATTTCTTCTATAAATTATAAGGAAGAAAGTGAATAGCATTTTCTCTGGTCATTTATTCAAAGTGAGGATAATGGTTGTGAAAACATTTTATTTCCAATATTTAATTTGATCCAAATTTTTATATTTTTAAAAGGACTGTCTGATTGTGTATCAATAGTCTAAATAAATTAACAGTTTTCAAAGTCTTGAACAGGAACATAAAATCCTAAGATCTGGGTACATGCCTGTGACTCAGGCACCCGAGATGACTGGGGTGTGGACCACACAGAGCCTCAGGACCTGGGTACACAATGGAGGGGAGGTGGACAAAAATAAATTAAAACAAAAAATGCCTCTTCCTCTCCTCCTTCCCTCCCTTCCTTCCTCACATAAAAAAAAAATTCTGTAATCTGACAGTGGAGTTTGATTCTGGAAGTTACTTCTTGAATGAGGGCTTAATTACAAAACCAAGGTTTATCTTCAATGCCCAAATGCTCTCAGGTTAGGCCTTTCCTTCTCTTCCTTATTTTCTCCTAAAGTGATCTATTTCTTCCTCACTGAACCCAAAGATTCTCCAATTTTCTTCCCATCAAAATCAGCATTTGCGAATTGAGCTAAAACTTACTCACTATAAAAAGAGGGGTAAGGATAAGAGTCAGTTTTCTCAGGGATGTTTGCTTTTTCACAGAGACAAACTAACATAAATTTGATGATCTTTAAAAAAATACATGTCATAATGCTTGCTTTTAGAAATATAATTTTAACATTGTCTTGACATCACCTTTAATAAAAATCCTCATCTGTAATTTGTTTGACACGTACATTGTTTTCCTGAAAACAGCTCTAGTCATCAACAATGCTACTTCTATGGTTTCTTTTTTCTCTTTCCCTAAGAAATTCCGTTTAACCAAATTATCACTGAGATGTGAATGCATTTCTCTTTTAAAATGTGATGTTTGGGAGGGTTTTGAAAGCAAGGAATCCAAAGTCAAGCAGTGTTATGCAGACCTTCATGTGCTGTTGTGTTTACTGTGATTAAGAGTCCCCCAATCTTTGATTCTTCTTTGATTAAGAATCTCCCAATAAGCAACAGGGATGACTCCGGACACAAATCCCTATGTAATGCTGTCTAGTCTTCAGGCTGTGTTAGAGTCTGCAGTTCTGTCTGTCCTGGAAATCTGCTTCCAACTCTGCTGTCAGTCTCCACTTTGCAGTAACTCAGTTTCTGCAGCATCCTCTAAACTCTCCATATTTCTAATCCACTGTTGACTGTCACTCAGAAACATGAACATTCCGGGGAAACAGCAAAACAGCAAATTTGCTAGGTAATGAAGATGAACTCTGCATGTAACTCCATGTGAGTATGGCTCTGTGTGATGACCAGCCTCAAACCCATGACATCATCTCTCCAGATTTTCATTCCCTCCAACGTAGATTGCCGGAGTTAGGGTCAATGAATCCCAAGGTTCTTTCACTTTGAGAAGCTTTATAATTTTTTGACTGAAGCACACAATGCTTGGAGACAGCTATTTTTCTGATGCTTAGAAGCCAATTTTGCTTTATTTTGCTTCCCCAGCTCTCTCCCTGCATGCTGATGTTGAATTAACTGCCAGATTATGATGCTAAATCATATCATTATTATCGAAGAGGTGACACTCACTTATGGGTAATTTTGAAATCCAAAAGGATTTGAGAAGCAAAATTTTTTTTTTTTTATAAATTTAGCGCAAATTTATCTGCTAACAAAACTAGACCTGAAATTTTGTGAAGCATCTTATAGTCATTCTTAAAATTCCACTCAATTTGAATATTCATTTTTTTGAAGACTTCACCAGGGTTGTCAGTAATACATAAAATATGAACCATATTGACTTACTATAAATCTGAAAATCCCTGACTTCTGGAAGGTATCTAGTCTCCAGGGTTTCATGTGGAGGATGATGAGAAATGGAAAACTCAACATATATCTAATGACCTGAAAACTATAATATTTCAAATTCTGCATCCAAGAATAAATGCTGCTTTGTAATATCATTATGATTTTCATATTTTATGTACATTCATTAAACACTGTTTTTTTTTAACCATCCATCTTTTAAATTAGTAATCAACAAATCCCTATTTCCTGTTAAGGTTAATGAAAAGTTTTGCATTTTAGTATATGGCAGGTTGATATTTGGAACAATGAGGCAAGCTCATACCAAATAAGATAAAAAGTAAATGGCGAGAGACTTGAACTTGCTTAAAAAGTAATCTTGGGACACAAATGCGAAAGCCCTCATTCCCTCCATCTTTCTCTTTAATACTATAAATCTTGCTCTGCATATTTACAATTAATTCACTGTAATACATCATCAACATAGAAAGACAAAACTTCTGGACTTTTTCCTCCTCTGGCTCAATTAGAAGAAATCCAATAAACATAAGTTCAATAAACAAATCCATCAGTGAATGAATGGCACATCTCTACCAGCTTCCCCATGCGAAGTCCTGCCATATTGTTTTCTCAGATCTACAAAGCACAGGGAAGAAATTCAGTAAATTCCTATACAGAGACCTTCAGAAAATAGGTTATTCCTCTGAAATGAATTCCATAGCTCTGTTGGCTTTTTGATCAAAAACAAAGTAGGTTTATTACCTAAATCTTCTGTTCAAAGACCCTTTGGCTGGATCCCACCTGGACTTTGCATGAGGAAAAGCCAGTTTCAAAGAAAAATGCATTCCCATCATTTGACATAATCAGTGGCAGAATGAACAGTCTGACAAGTGTTCAGGGTGGTGAAACAAAACAGGGTCAAGTCATTCCAACTTTCTAAATGAACCAACGAAACACTGCTTTTAGAAGGAATGACTAGGACAGATGATGGTATAATATCTACTAAGGAAAACAAGTACTCTTTATAGTGAAGGCTTGTGGGTACTATATAGTTATTTTTTTTAGGAATAGGGAAAGTGAAAACCTGTCATATACTTGTGCAATGCTGTGCCAAGTTAAAACACAGACACGTTAGCCATATTTTATGAAAAAGAAATTAACTTTTTATCCTTGAATGCTTATTATATGTAGTTAGCATTAATTTGAAGAAATAGGACAAAGACTTTGACTGAGAAAACAAATGACTACCTTAAAGACTTTCCTAATGGTTAGAGACTAAAGTACACACATTGTTGGGTAGAGTTAAGATTTGTGCTTTTAAAACTGTCTCTTGCTTTCATTTAAGTGAATTAATAAGACCAGAGTTTAATATGCATATTACTACCTAGCTTAGGAATACCAGCAGACTCATGGGATATTCAAAGTGTATAACAAAATTATCTTAAGTAGTCTGCAGCACATTAATCACAGTGTTATGACTAAGGACAAATTAAAACATGTCATACTTGTTTACCAAAGTTAATTAAATTACACATAATGGAGCGCAACATTCCTGGAAAGGAAATGCGAACCTTAAAGCCATTGGCAGAAAACTATTCCAAAATTATATGCTACAAAAATATAAAACTTTATCATTAACTGTTTCATATCCTCCAGTTAAGCATTCTAGAGGCCACTTACTGTAGGATGGATGCAAACACTGTAGGGACTCATTCATACACATGATTAACAGATGAAATGGAAATTGACATTCTATATGAAAGTTTCAAACTAAGGAGAAGATGGTGTGTGGTGCAGATGCATTTCTTTACAGGGATTCTGCTACCTTTTTGGGGAAGCAGTCATTTTCTGTAACTTGGCCATTATGAAGTCAATCTTTTTGACCTATTACTTCTGGTGATGCACATTTTGCTAGAACATTGAATCTCAGTATCTTGGACTCTAAGTCTTAAAATTGAAAGTAAACATAAGCAAGAAACTAGCATTATGTGAACGTTAAGAAGACACGACTTAATTAGCTATACTGTACCAACAGAAAGCTGTTGTTGGGCTGCTTTGCAACCCTTGAACTATGTCTCTAAATAGGACACAGAAAAGCCCAAGGACAAGCAGATGAGGAGGAAAGAAAGTGAGATTGTATATTAAGAGACAGGGACTCTCCTTCAAAGCAGGCATAGTGGCACAATGAGGAGTGAAAATCTGCTGTTTAGATGCCCCCAAACCCCACCCTTTTCCTCTGGGAACAGCACTCAGATCCGCCCCTTGCACTCATTTTTCAGTTCTTTCTACATTCAGCTCCTAAGCTGCCTTGCCCTCAAGCCAAGGGAAGCTCAACCTCCCCACAAGGGCAAGTAGAGCAGTCACGGAGGCATGAAGAAGTCAACCTGCTGCTCAGGTGCTTAGTTCCTCAGGACAGGGCGGGCGGCCATGCCTGCCCCAGGTGTCCACCACCTAAGACTCCCTGGCTACTGTCTCTTGCCTCAGGTCCACGTCTAGCCTGATCTCAAGCCCCTCGTGATGCTTCCCGCGTAAGCCTCCTCCCTCTTCCGCCCGAGCTCTGGCAGAACCATTCCCCACGCAAAGCGCCACCATCGTCTGACGGATGGAGTCCCTGTGCCTCCTCTGGGATTTCTAGACCTTGCGTACAGCATGTATTTGTTTATTTATTCCATATTCTTTCTTAATCTCTGATTTTCTCCTAACCCTGTTGCTTTTCCTGTCCACCACCCAGGCCTCTTCTACTCCGATGCACTCTCTACAGGAAACGACTTTCTGCAGCCCATGCTCTGCTTCGGCTGATTTTCAGAGCCGGCTTCAGTGATGGCCCAGTGGAGCACTAAGCACAGATTATGAGCAGGTCTCCTGGTCCATGTTTAATGGTAACTGAATAACAAGTCTCTAGAGAATGAGAATGTGTGAAGGCTGTCGTGGTTAAAACCACCAGGGCACTTGAACACAGAATTTTTCACAAAACAAACCAAAAAGAACATCAAACATACAAAACCCACCTAACCATCTCTCGGTAGGAGGGTGCATAATGACAGACAGAGCTTTTGGTGGGATGACAATAGGCAAACAGGCCATGACAGCTGGCATCGTAGTGCCTTCATGTGCCACCTATCTTATTCTAATTACTGGTTCCCTGTTGTGAGTCTGATTGCCATTTTCTCAAGTGAAATATTTGGGGGGGTTATCAGCAATGTACTTTGACATTCCATTTCTCTGTTATTCTATTTTCCCAAATGCAAGGATCAGCAATTAGGGGTGCGGCCTCAGTGCTGAAGGTTTGGGAAGCACAGGCCTTGCGGAATCCTAACATTAGTGTCACTAATTTAATATTTTCCCCATCATTTAGACTACTCTCTGCTGACAACTCTTTTACCATGGAGTTTCTCTCCTGGGTGGCAATTAAGCTATATTTAAAGTTTACATCTTGTTTATATATGCTCTTGAGCCAGAACTTTTGGTTTACAGGAAAGAATCTGCTGATTTCTTTCCTTCCCCACTAAAAAATTACTGAAGTTACACTAATTGCCTCTATAACCACACAGTGCAGATTTCAAAGGGTTCATATCAACAGCAAAGCTTAGACCATTTGCCTTTGCTTATATGACAATCTGAAATATAAATTAAAGATATAGAAATATTCTACATTTAGTCAATGCATTTCTATACCAAAACATTGTCTGATTAAAAATTAGGTGTGTAATTGCTTGGAAAAGCTTATCTTTAGCAGTATTTCATTCAGTCACATAGTGCTCTATTCTTCATACCTGCTATATTTTACATACGTTACTATGTAGTATATATCCCTGTATTATAAATGCATACATATGTGCATATTATGCATGTATATGTGTATACAATTTTTCTAAGTCATTAATGTAACTACACTGACAGCAAAATTGGACAATGAAATAATTTTCTTTACTAAAGATAAAAAAATACTGGCCCATTTAATGTCATCCCAAACTAATGGGAAAAGAAAAATTAGACATTCGTGAAAATAAAACATAGACGTCTGAATCTACCTAAGATATGCCCTGACCATTAACAGGAAATTAAATTAAATGCTTATTAAAAAAAAAAAAAAAAAAAACACCTTATGTCCCAAGGCTAATATAACCAAATAAGGGTCTGTTTGCTTTTTCCGCACAAAACGGAATCCACATTCTTATGTTTAACAATTTTGATATACGTAGACCCCTAAAAGTACAATAAAATTTTCTCATTGTGAAGACCACAAAAAAGTCAACCGGACTTCTTTTCAGTAACTATTTTGTGAAGAAAAAAGCAAAAGAAGTCTTCTGATAAAACATCTGCATTTATCTTGAATGGCTCTTACAAATTTCCAGTGCCTCAATAAATTCAAATGAGCAAAATTATAGGCATTACATTTTCGACAGAATTTTCTGCATGCTACTTAAAGTAGTCATAATTTAACAATGAACCTCTTCTGAATTCATTTATATTTCAACTCATTAGATGTCTGTATTTAAAATCAGACGGCAGAAACAGAAGTTTACTGACAGGCCTCACTGGGAAGTCAGCAACAGATGTGTGCTGAGCGCTATCACTATCTTATAGACACAGGAGAGGTCTCTCCTTTAATGTGATACCCTACAATGTGACTAAATGCCTCCCAGAAATTTAGAATTTGAAATGCAAAGGTTAGATAAAGTGAAAGGTCAGACCCTGCTGGCAAGAGAGGCCAGCTCCCCAGCAACTTTCTAGTAGACCTGTTTCCCTAGGGAACATCATAAAAGTAATTTACTGACAACTCACCTTACCAGAGGTCATCTGGGGCCTCAAGTCCTCTGGAATTCACTTTTAAGAAGCATGATTAAGTGGGGACAAGTATTGGCCCTAAAGTATTTATGCTGAGAACAAATGTCTGTCAGAATTAAATTCTTTGTGTGTGGTGGTTTCAGACTTATAAAAGATGTGTACCCTGATGAAAAGCACAGAGATTCTATTTGCCAAATTAAATCTGGGTCGGAATATTGGTTAATTGATTTATTAGGCTTTAAAAAAATACTCCAGAAATCCAAACAGACAACGTAGCCTAATAAAACGGAGACTGCATTTACTAACTGATTTAAATCCTTTTTCGGTCTTTTCTAGTCCAGCTTTTTCTCACAATGGAGGGAACAAAATCACATTGACATTATTTCAAAGACAAATGAAGATGCTTAAACCCAGTCTCCCAAAAACCATTTCCTGATGAAAACAACTCCCCTGCCTTTAGTTTTTTGTTTGTTTTTATCATTCTGACATGAAATATTTTATTTGAGTTTAGGTAGAAGGGGTTTTGACACATGGCAAAAAATGAGGAAAGGTTAAAAACTATGTGTGCGTTGGACAAAATTGAAACAGATTATCTAACACTGTGTGTGGGATCCATCTCTAATCTATACTGTGCATGGAAAAGAAGCTGCTATTTTCAATTGCGTAGCACACATCTCAGTAATAAGAGGGGATGAGGCATACAATTTCAAGGAACACCCACAATGAAAATTATTCTTTCCAAACAGAATTGTTTTGGAATAAGTTAGGTTAATTGGTACCAGGGGATTTCTCTCAAGGAAACGGAGCAACGAATTCTAACATGTGTAAGTAAAACGATCACGCCTTCCCCTGTCCCTTTCAATGTTTTTACATGGAGTTTACTCTCTCCACAGCCCAACGAAGGGTTGTAGAGCCTATGCAGGTAGGAAAGGAAACTTTTTCCCAGTTTAGTTTACAGTTCCTTAAATGAGGTTAAATTGTCAACAACAGGGAAGATGCTCAGAGTTTGTTTGGGAATATTCCATTTCTGAGTCAATTATGGGTACTTTGAAAGGAAGGCATTATCATTTAAAGAGTCAGTAATTCCCTTCAACAGCATTTGCATGCCCTCTTTATTAGAGGTCCTAGCTGTATGCTGGTATCCTTTAAATCCCCTCTGACTTCAAGATGCCTGGATTTGGTCTCATATATGTTAAATCCATGTATAAGTCAGTGTTTTTAAAAAACAATCATTGGAGAACCCTGGTGGCCTAGTGGTTCAATCCACCAGCACAGTCCATAGACATCCCAAGGTCCCCAGTTCAACACCCGGGGTGGGGAGAAACAAGCGAGATGAACAACTAAATAAAAATAAGGTGCTTCTTCCTCCTTTTCTCTCTTTTCCTGCCTGCCCCTGCTCACCTTCATTCCTCCTTGTGCCTTTTCTTAAAAAAACAAAAACATCATTGGACCCCTTTCTCATTTTAAAAGTATACTTCCCATTTCCATCTGTTCGAAATCCTCCAGCAATTCCCCACGTCACACGGAGTAAAACCTGACACACGCTTCCCATCCCCATTCAACTTGTCACTTCCTCTCCTCCAAACACTCTCCTCTGCTTTCTCAGTCCCATACGGGTCCTCTCTCTAGCTCCCACATGGCCATGGCAAGGTCATGTCTAGGTTCACTTTTAAACCCAGGTTTGAAAACTTACCACCCCGTGAGCCCTAACACGTCCACACACCGTCCCGCTGTGAGTGAAACCCAGAGTCCCATCGCACGCAGAGTTACGCAACTTGGACCGTCGAGCTGGAGCGACGGTGTCCCTCCAGAGAGGGAAAGGTACCTATCTGTCTGGAGTCGAGCGCCCTGGGGGCTGTTCTGGGAGGCCCTGACCCAGTTTCTATCAGTACAACGGGTTAAAAAGAGAGTAAGTTAAGCCCCCAAACCTCCAAGGCTGACCAGGCAAGGAATTTCCAGCATCAGAGTCCATGGATCCTTCTCTTTCTTCTCCAAGGAGAGTTAGAAACCTGCCCTGTTCTCCATTTCACAAACTGTAGAGCCAGACAGGGCCTTTGGGATCATCTAGCTTAGACTTCTGACTCAACAAGGAGGGTTGGAAAGCCCAGAGGTTGAGCAGATTGCTCCATGTCACACACCCATTGACAGGACTGGTGTCATCTCAACAGCGGATGAGTGCTGTGGTCACACAGGGCCTCGTTCCCATACAGGAGCCATGTGACACCTGAGGGATCATCACAGTTGGTGACAACTGATGCTGTCACCGAAAGTTTGACTTAGTGGGACCTCTAATAATTCCTGATTTACAAGGGAAGAAGCTGATCAGTCATGCCCAGAAGACATTTATGTTGTGGGTGTGTGCAGAAGTTTTATATGTATTGTCAGGTAATCAAAACCAAAATCTTAACACATACACACCCTTCCTTGGACAAGGACATGCTGTCTTTTAAGTTGCAATTAAAGAACTATGCTAATGATTGGATACTTTGGGGGGAGCTTTTTGGAGTCCCATTATTGCAAGTCAGAAGCTCCTCACTAAGTACAGCCCCAGGGTAACATGCAGGAAAACCCTGGGAGTAAATACGTTATTAATGTCATGGGGTCAGTCTGTTCTTCCAAAGCGCTGGAGATTGAAAGAGAAGATTTCAGGGGACATGGCACAACCAGAGTGGGGAAGAGAATGAGTGAAGCAGCTTCTTCAACCTCAGGTCATGGCTGGAGGCCAGTCCAGGCTGGTAATTGATCACTTATGACAGGTGTTTGGTGACCTGTGTGTGTGTGTGTGTGTGTGTGTGTGTGTGTGTGTGTGTGTGTGTGTGTAGGGAATTCTGTTCAAGTTTGGTTTCACTTTTCCTGAACAGGTGTGTTCATGTCCACCCACAGAGAAGTCCGCACTGCGGGAACCCCGTCACCAGATCTCCCAAAGAAAGTCCAAGAATGTGGCGGGAATTCAATCTGGCTATCTTTTCATCTTCTTAAGAGTACAACTTTCCTCCTTTTTTCCCCCAACACAAGTCACATTGTATAGACAATCTTGCCCTTTTTTTTTTTTTTTCCTTTTAAAGGAATTCTTCTGAACAGTTTCAAGCTGTTGGATAAGGGTTTTTAGAACAGATGTGTTTTCCTTCCTCCAAATAGCCTGAGGAAAAATGTCATTTTATTTAAGTTTGTGGTCCATTTGGATCAAAGGTGCTTGAGGATAAGAGGCTGGTTTAGAAACAGCTCATTAGAATTTAAAAATTAATAAAAAGTTTAAAAAATTAGCTCCTCCTACAGAGAAGGTGAGAACAGTCGATATTTAAATATTTGAAAGGGATATTCTTTTTCAAGACTTTGTGGTCCTATCTAAAAACCATTAACATCCTATGTCATCATGGATTATTTTTATATTAGCTTTAGTTTATTGAGCTCAGTTCTACAATTAGATGAAATGATTTACACAGATGGAATGAGTTTAGTTAATATTCACCAATGTTCTTTTTCTTGTCCTTCTACCTCCTTTTCCCTAATTCACACATATTTCATCTTATACACATACATATTTTACAGACTTCCTGTGATTACAGATTAGCCTACAGAATTGCACAAAATTTTAGAATGAGTGAATGGGTGAACTTAAAATTAAAATGTGCTCGGTCCACCCAGCCAGGGGAAAATGGAAATTCACTAGAGAAGCGATCTGTATTTTCTCTTCCTTCTGAGGGTAATTTCTGAAAGCCACTGGGACCATATGCATGTTCACCTGGCATCACAAACTCATGCTGGGGCAGACAATTGCATGATTGAGAAAAAGATTTTCTCATTATAGCACATCACAGAATGGTCTCGATAAACAGCATCTTATTTTGTAAAGTGCATTTAGATGGAAAAGTTCAAGTTGATTATAATTTCTAAGTGGTGATTCCAGTCTTTAAAAGCACCTTAGCTATGTCCCCAGTTCTGGTCACTTCAACATGATAATGGTTCAGCATAATCCCTGACGGAACAGACTAAGATGGTTATCACTTGATGGCGGCTACCAATAAAGACATTGACATGTATTACACATCCCAAGGACCCGGGTTCTTGTCCCAGGGCCAGGGAAAACAACCAAAATGTACAACTAAAATAAAAAATAAATAAAATGCTTCTTCTTCCTCTCTCTGCCTGCCTGCCTACTCATCTTTAGTCCTTCATTTTCTTAAAACCAAAAATGAAAAAAAAAAGTAATTGGTAACACATTTATTGTACATCGTTACTGTATGTAAATACATAGCGTGTGAACGAATCTCTATTTTGTTATATGAGTGTAAAAATGTAAAGAGCCTGGGTGAAACAAAATGCTATATAAACAAACTCCCAAAATTTATCATAGAAAGGTAGACACCAACCAAAGAGCAAACGTGCTTATAGATTCAGGAAACTTTCTGTAAAACACTTAGTTTACGTGGCAAAAAAAAGCATCTTCTGGAGCCTGGGGTCGGAGATGGAGGTAGCCGAGACCAATCTATTTATATATTCCTGTACCTGATGCCCAGAACGTTTCACTGATAAATGAACTGACGTTTGCTCTCACTGCTGTTTAACTCTGGAACCTCCTGGTAAAGCTCCTTCCTCCAGACTTTATTCATGGTGTATTTCACTGATGCGCTTCAGTATCTGTCTTTTGTTGAGTCACACACCCTCTGCCTCGTGACATTACAAGTTAATATTATACCAACTTTGCTCCTCTGTTCTCCTCCCATCCTGAGAGTCTAAATCCATGTTTGAGCAAGAACTCCAGTGGGTAACTTGCATGTCTCCTTAGTTTTCAGTCCGAGTAAGTTTCTTTTGCAAATTCCACAACTTAAGAATTCTAGGGCAGATTGACACAAATTCTTGTTCCAAAACTACTGCACATTTAAATGCATTGCTATAATATCCAGGTTGAGAAAAACTGCAATGAACATGAGGGCATTCTGATGAAAAGCTGCTGCCCGCACAGGTCAGGGACTGTGGGAATCTCCCTGCAGCATGTGCTCTGGGAAACTTCAGACCCAGGTCTGGGCTTAGTGAGGACGGCGATGATGGAAAAACGGAGTTGCTGTCTTTCTTGGGTTATATATTCTAAGAAAAATATCCTCCGGGTAGATCTTTTTGAATAGAAGAAAATCCACACACATCCCTCTGTAGAGCTTTGTTTCCATGCGAGTGATGCAATTTTGGTGCAAAATACCAGCACTCTCACGGAGTCCACATATCTCATCATTCAGTCCTGCTGAAGGGGGATTGAGTACCAGGGAGTAGAGCTAACAGGGGCCGCTGTGGACAGGACACTTTTTTCGTTCTGTCACCTCTGTCTCATACTGCCGTGACAGATGCTGGTAGTAACAGACGTTTCACATGGCATCCTGGAGGTAAAGTGTTCGCTGCAACCTTTGATCTCTGTTCTCAGCTGAAGAGAGGAAGCTGGCAGAGGTCACCCAACTTGCTCAGGCTGAACCACCGGCAGCTGGTGTGGATGCAGGGGATTGTACCCCACTCAGTACGCTTGACTCTAGATCTAGGCTGAAGCCTCCCTGCTGTCCTGACAGCCGGGAGGAGCAGCACTGAGCATGTTAACACCAACTGTCCCCAATCTGTCTCTTGAATTTGCTTCCCGTCCTTTCTCCTCTGCAGTGCAAGGACATTCAACTACACTGCACTGGAGAGCAGGCCAGTAGACAGCTTTCCTCGCCCGCGAGTCCCGATCAGGTGCTGCCTAGCTGCGTTTGCTGGGGTGCTTTATGTATCTTTTGGGCCTTAGTCTCTTCACCTGTAAAATGGGTTCATGGGGCTACTGCACAGAGCGCTAATCGATGCAACAGATCAGCAGAGTAGATGCTTAAAAAATGGTGAGATCCTTCTGGGCATCTCCCCAAAAGATACAAAGAACTCATCCACAGAGATGTCTGCACCCCCATGTTTACTGCAGCCCTATTCACAACAGCTAAGAACTGGAAACTACCTAAGTGCTCAACGTCAGATGAATGGATACAGAAGATGTGGTCCATACATACAATGGAACACTACACAGCCCTTAGAAGAGATGAAACCTGTCATTTGAATCAACATGGATGGAACTAGAAGGGATGATGCTAAGCGAAACAAGTCTAAAGAACAAAGACAGATACTGGATGACCTCACTCATAGGTGGAATGTGAGCAGACAAAAAAAAAGGAACAGACAAATCAAAACAACTCCTGAACACTTGCAACAGAACTGAAGTTACCAACAGGGAATGAATGGTACAGCGTGTGAGGGTGTGTGTGGGGCAAATGGTGGCGGAGCCCACTGGACAATGGGGGAAGAACACGTGGTGATGTGGTGGAGGGCAGGGTGTGTTGACATATATCTAAGGAACGGGGAACCTATACGTAGGAAGTTACTTTAATGTGCAGAAAAATTACAATAAAAAAAATATCAAAAAATGTTGAGCTCCTTGCTAATAACAGAACGGGTTTGGAGACTAATCATGAGAAAGAAAAGCTAATGAATGTCTTTAAAGAGTACAGCTCTACCTTCTTAGAAACAGTTTTGTGATGTTTTCTATATATACGTTTTTTTTTTCCCATTAGTTAATATGACCACTGAAAACCAATGCCACTTCTTTACCCACCAGGTCTCCACTTCTCTTTGTCCAGTCAGAAAGGAGGAGACGGTGGCTGCAGCTTTTGACAGACGCTCTTCCAGAGGGCAGAGATCTGCTCCAGAGTCAAGATTTCATGGGTTTTCACTTGTGTACAGGCGTACCGTGGGACTTTAAAGTTTTTAGGCTTTCTTGTCTATGCCCTTCAGGTCTTAGATAAATACAAAGACACAAATGCAAAACTTTCCTCACTGCAGCTGTGACCTCTGGGGCTGCAAACAGCTTTTCCCCTCACCTGGAGGGTCACTGCTGACGCCACCTCCATTTCTGCCTCAGTATGAAATACGATGCCTGAGAGACAAGGCGTCACAGACTAAACTGGCACATGCCATGTCTATGACAGGTACATATGCACGCATATATTTATTAAAATGTTGTATTGACAGAGTTGCAAATGCCCAAGGAACAATTTTGAACACTAGCAATGAAAACTCACTTTCAAAAAACCAGGAAATTACAATGAGATGATGTCACACTCCCCAGGGACATTTTAATTCCAAAAAGTATTTTTTAAAGTATTTAAAAAAATAATTCTGAGGACACTCATAGTAGATTTAAATGAAGGCTAACCTCAAAACAAGATTTTTTTCATGGTCTACAGGACATTTAGATGTAAAGTATCATGAATACTCAATAGAAGAGTTTAGCACCGTATCATGCTGAGTTTGATATATATATATATATATAAATAATCATTGGCTAATATTTTACTTGAGGATCTATATTTTGTTTACATTTTAACTGAAAAGTCCGGAACCAAAATTTTGATCTACCAAAAACAAGAAGTCATTGAAAATTTTTAATTTGGAGGAGGTCTATATAGCTTTTAAGAATGAATTTCTTTAGTGGTTATTTCCACCACTATAACAATTCTCTTTTCAATGAGGTTTACAAACTTCTAATGCAGTAATTTGATAGGTCAAAGAATGTCATGTACACAAAGCATCCCAGAATGGTGATGCCTTTGTGATACCATTGGCTACTATATTTTGCTGCTCTCTTGCACCAACACATGCCTTTTTGTCCCACTTAAAGCCTGCTTAGTGGCAGACATCCACCAACTTTCCTTGGGAAACAATAACACCTGGCCCCTCCCTGCGCATAAATGTGCGCGCTCGGCTTGCAGGATTGCTTCTGAAAAGTAAATTACTCTCACTTCCGCTCTGACTTAACTTCACTTGAACAAAAGTAGACTAGCATTTCATGAGCTGCCAGAAGAACACAAGTTCCAGACAGAGGAGACAGGGCAAGGTTAGGTCTCTCGCAGACTTCAGGAGAGCAGACCATCAATCCCATGGGCTGAAGAGTGCGTGGGTCTTACTAAACCTTCGATGCTCATAGTTATGTTGGGCTTGACAGGCCTGAGCAACGTGGCTGCCCCGCTGGGGCTTGCCCTGACACACCCTGATCTCTCCACAAGTTCCTCTGCCTCCAAGGCACCCAGTTGCTGTCTCAAAAGAACCCCACCTCAATGGGCTCAGTTACCCCGACGATCAGCAGCTTTCAGCCTTATAGCCTCTCCTCTCCCAGTAAAAGAACTGCCCCCACCCCAAGCATTTTTTGAAGAGAGGATCCAAGGAGATAGAAAGGAACAGGAGTCCAAACACACTTGTTCCAAGGGTGGACACGTCTTCCAGTGATTCAGGTGTGAGCCACTGTGGCCACTGACTTCTCGTGGGAACTGAGTGCCGGAGAGGGTCCCCTTGATTTCGCAGAGGGGGCCCAGTGGGTGATCAGTGCAAGCTGGTCCTTACACTGCACACATGCCAAGCCAAGGCTGACTTTCGATCCTGTGTCAGCAGCAGCAGCAGTGTGACGAGTATACAGCGACACTAGACTAACACATGGCTTGCAGAACTAAAAGTCTATGACATACTTTAGGAATAAGAATAATCGCAGTGTTGCTGAGTAGCTGAAAACTGGATTCCAAAAAAGAAGAGAAACAGGAACCATGGGCAAAGCAATTGTTCATTTGGAATTAATCACTGAGATTTTTAAGCTCCATTTTTCAAAACGTTACTCATGTTATGTGCTGCCTGACTTAACGCATTTCCTCATACAAAGAGGACAAGTGATACACAAAGGTCAAGTGAATGACAAAAGGGACCAGGCAAATAACAACCTCTCTCCAACCATTTGACCCCAGTGGTCATTTCAGGAATGAGTCTTGGGCAGAGAAAATGTCTCATTCCGGGGGTTTGGCTCAGTCTAGATTAGTGGTTCTTAAACTGGCTACCAAATGAAATCACCTGGTAAACCTCTCTCTCTGTCTCTCTCTCTCTCTCTCTCTCACACACACACACACACACACACACACACACACACACACACACACGGAAAGATTTTAAAGCTTAAATGGAACATCAATGGGACACTTAAGTCATTCTTCAGTCTCAGTGTCAATATTAGTAATTAACTATCATCAAAGAGCTGTCAAATTACTACATAGTTTTAAGCCATATTTCCCATTCACTTTCTTTGCCTTTAAGGAAAGATTCAGGCAGGAATGAAGGCAAGCAGTCAGGTAGGAAGAGAAAGTTGTTCATCTTGGTTCTCCCAGTCTGAGGTCTTGAACCCTGGTCCTTGGGATGTATGTGGACTGCATCCAGTGGCCTTATCCGCTAGGCCACCAGGGCATATACTCTGATTCATTCTTAACTTGGCAATTTCATAAAGCTAAGACTTCTAGGATACAGATTGTTATGAATGGAATGATCTCTTCCTACATGAAACAGAAGCTTAAATTCATTTGGCATAGAATTTATTCCATGGATCCAGGTTCACAGCTTATTTCCTGTAGCAAGAAGTGAGTTCTCAAACTCTTGCTTAGCAATTTTGCTCATAACCATTACTTGGGGAAACGTAGTTATGCTCACAGGGTCCTGAATTCTACAAATATAGATGCACACTGTGGGCACTTAAAAACAAGAATTATTTTTAGCTGGAATCTGGACCCATTTAGGGAAGATATCCAGGTTTCTGAATGGCTGGCTTGTCGCTGGTGACTATACAAATCAGAGCTGGGAGAGGTTCAAGACAGACAGTCTAGTTGCCTGCCCCAGAAAGAAAGACCAGTCCCTTACCATCAGATAGAAATCACGGTCAATTCTGTTTCTTTAAAGGACAGGTGCAGGCAGGAATGAAGGCGAATAGGCAGGCCGGCAGGGAGAGAGAGGAGGAAGGACTCATTTCATTTTTTAATTCAGTTGTTCATCTTGATTGCTATTCCTAATCCTGGAACTTGAACCCAGGATGTACGTGGCTTGCACCAGCCAGAGACAGCAGACTAAACCACCACTTCACTATAGAGTACCCAGTCAATTCTTACTTGAAATTAGCAGAAAAGGAATTCCAGATTCCCCTATAATCAGTACTAACCTTTCTAGTCAAGGAGTCCTCTTTATGTCTGATTTAATATCTCCGACTGGTCGTTACTTAATGTCCCCAGGGATCTCCACTGTGCCTTCTCTTGTTTTCATGTCAACATAAGATTTGGGTTTATTATACAAACTCAATTCTGTAATTTGAGTACTGGAATCAAGACCTTGGTCCATTCAGAATAGCTTTATGCCCTCTCTTAGGATTTTAACACTAAAAGAATAGAGAAGACACGGTATACATAATAACTTACGAGAATTCCTATTTGCAGTATTTATACACACTGATTGTTGGCAAACACAGAATCCCGCCATAGACACGCTAACTCGTCACATATCAAAAAGCCTGAAGAAAATGACTGGGAAATGATTGTGAAAATGTTTTCACTTCAGAAGTCTCCAAAGAGCAGACCACAAAAATCAATGGTATGATCGGCTCATGAGTGTGCTGGCACGTGTCCACCATATGAACAGTGGTTTCTTCTGATGCTTCCAATTCCTGACTTGGGACGAGAACTGCACGCAGACTAGGATAAAGGCCAGTTGAGCCGCCACCTACTTGAGGTGAGAGGAATGTGGTCTCTTGTTCACTATATACATACACTCCCGCACCCATCCCAGAGATTCTTACTGACAACACTAGGGCCAAATTCCATGGAAATGCAAAATAATGAACTTGAAAAACATGGTAGATACACACAGTGGAATACTATCCAGCTATTTCAAAAGAAGAAATCCTGTGATTTGCAACAACATGGATAAATCTAGACCGACAGTGACTTAAGTCAAGAGAGAGACATATATTTTCACTCATATATGTTATAACAAGAAACCAATGAACCAAATCAAGGAAAAAAAAAATAGACTTTTTCTATACACTCAAATTGGTTACCAGAAGAGAAGGGGGAGGGAGTGGGAAAACCCTGTAAAAGGTACGAACTGACCAATTTAAACAGTGAAATAAGTGGAGCGTTGATGATAAACGTGTTATACACAGATGTTGCCCCATGATGACATACACCTTAAATCTACGTAATAGTCTAATGTCACGTTGCATCAATAAAACTTTAAAGAATGCTGGGAAACAAGATTTCTTGTAACGTCCAATTATGTACTCTACCTACGTAGAATAATGGATTCTGAAGTTAAGCCCCAGAAGCACTGACTCTTGTCTAGGAATGTCAAGGCAGTTCTGCTGAGTCCCTCGGCAGGCACTGTGATAACCTGGCCTGAGCAATCCCATGACTGTACCTAACCTAAATGCATAATGGACTGTCTCAACGCCAGAGAAGAGGAACTTCCCTTAATATCCCAATGAATGCACATCTAATGAAACAGAGATGCTGAAGTAGCCCTAATGCATTCATTCGTTAGGATGTTAAACTGAAGCAGAAACAGAACATCAGTTGTTTAACGTCTTACAACAAGGTTTTCCAGTATCCCCAATTCATTCCTTACACCTACATTTCACCAGACATATCTTTTCAATACCAACCTGTTTAAAACTCAGTTTGACGCAAATAATATTTAATGCAGATACTATTTGAAAACTACATATTATTACATAAAAGTCCATCTTAAATACTTGAAAATCAATTTCAGAGCAAATTGATGTATTTTATGGTGTATATCTTTCAACTCAGTAATGCACTGTCTATGAAATATTATTAAGGAAGTCAGTCATGACCAGATTAAATAATATTTACAAAATTAATAAATAAATGATTTTTTTAAAGAAATATTTTATTTTATTTGTATTTAGTTGCTCCCACTGGTTGCTTTCTCCTGGGTCCATGACACAAACCCAGGAGTATGTGGCTTGCTCCTTCGGAGGCAACTGACCCAACCACTGCTCCACCAGAGTGTGCCAATAAAAACAGCTATTTACAATGGTAAAAAGAAAACACTGGAGTCAACCTACATGCCTCACAATAAGGAATTAAATGGAATACCTTAACAAGATAAAACTAAGTGTTTGGAGAAAGTTTCCAAATCTGGGAACATATTATGACATATTATTAGATTAAAGAGAAAGCTAAAAAGATGGTCTGATTCCCATTTTATCTTAAAGCTGCTTAGGAAAAAAGCAACAGGAAAATAGATTTTGTATGTTTTTCTATATTTCTTAATATAAAACTGTGTTACTTTTGTACTTAGGAAAACATTCATTTGATTTCATGTGAGAACTGGAAGGCTAACAGAATGTTAATAGTGACATTATTTAATAAATGGAATGGTAATTGAGGATTTTTAAAATCCTTTACCCAGATTTTTCTCTTTGATGTTGAATTTTCACAGCAGGAAGAGGTAGCTGGCCACCCGCGAGTCTTGCATCATTAGTCTTGCCATGAGGCACCGCTGGCATGAGTCCCTAGTGACGCACTGTTCTATGTTGTCACTGAACTCTGATATACACAACACTAAATGCTCCATTTTAAGAGAGGTTTGATTATTTTCTAATAAAAAGTTTCACTGGGAGAAAGCTGAAACTACTGAGTTAAACAGATTTTCCAATAACTGGAGTGCCAACTCTTTTCCTGAAAGGACTGCAAGTTTGATAAGGGACTTCTCTTAGGTGGCTGTGTCTTGGTGACCCTGTCATATAGCAAGAGGCGAGGAACTAACAGCACGGCATTCCATGGTGCGTCATTCTAATAACTTTATATTGTAGACAGACTCAGTCGGTGTCAGGAATCTCTCTCTACATATACATTTCATGGCTTGTTTCTTCTGCTTTTGATGTTCTTACCTAAGAGAAGAGTTCACCACAGCAAGGAAGAGTTTCTTTCTATCTGAATGGAGGAGGAGAAATGCTCCTTTGATTTTTTTTTCCCCCAATTAAAAAAAAATCAGGATAACCATTTCTTCACAAATCACACTAACGACTTTGTTTCCTTCTAAAATAGTCATGAGCTGTTCTGTTAACTGCGTCTTAATTTTAGAAAGCCACCATTTGCTAGTAATGTCCTGTGCTCCTCTCCTGAAACAAAGGTGACGATCGTTCCTCTCCCCACCTGCTAGGTACAACACGAGACTTCAAAACAGAGACGTGGAAAAGAAGGCCATCTTGGGTGTGAGAGATTGAAAACATCTGACTTACCTTGCAAACAGTCGGGAGTGTAAGGGAGGTTCAGAATTTCTTAGGACACTCAACACAAATGCAATGAAAGAAAGATTTGCAATAGCCAAAATAACCAAAACCCCATTTGATTCCTACTACTGTGTTGAACACTTCTAAGTATGGGGCCTGTTAAACCATATTTAAACAAACACCTGACAGAACCAAGAATTGATCTAACGGTGTAAATTGCCTAGGGAAAGCGTGTCAGAAGATTCATCTGATTGCACCTGTTCATCAACAAATCACATGAAAAACTTAATGTCATTGACCCAAGCCAGGTGCTGTCCTTAATGCTCCCTTATGTCACCTCATTTTCTCCTGAAATAACCCTTTTTTTATCACAAAGAAATACCTTCAGAGAGGATGACACTATAAAATTCACATCGCCAGAGCAAAGATAGATAAAATGGAAAAAACCAACCTTGATTCCACTTTGAACCAGTTTGTGAATGTCCAAATAAGGCTCCTTGAAAATGTCTCCTTCGGGGGTGAGGATCTTCACATAACCCTCCTTTTCCAGAATGAAGAGGCGGTGGGAGCCGTCTGCACTGTGCAGAGCGCCGACGGGCTGGCGCAGGCCACTTACAACCTCCTGGAGACAGAAGCAGGTGTGCTTGTGCTTTCTAAACAAAGAGAGGAAAGCAGAGGGCTCTTCTTAGGACAAAAGAGGCAAGGGATGCATGGAGCATCCTTTCCAAAACAGAGTTGCTCTAGGGATCAACCCCGGCTCACAACATAATTCTTGATTCTCTCAACTTCTTTCAAGCAGACACGTAAAACAGTTTCTACCAGAAAGAATCGAAATATGTATGTTTTAAAATGGCTGAAGAACATCTCACTTTTCAGTGACTATGACTCAAGTTAGCTTGACTCACCATCACCGAAGCTTAAAAAAAGGCACTCAGAGAGAAAGTTCTAAGATCTCTTTGTAAAACTCTTGATGTGCTTTGTAAAACTCTTGATGTGCTAATAATTGTGCTGAGTAGTTTCAGAGCATGGTAAGTTAACAATCATAAAATACAAGTTTAAAACTGTACTCATAAAATTCACATGAGCCATAGGGAAGCCAAGCTCATCACAGGACTTCAGTCATTCAGGCATTAGTAGTACTTAAGCCAATGTGTTTTACAGACGCGTACGATTCAAAAAGGGAGGGGGGATCTGAAGACTAGAATTGCTAACCACAAATTCAGCTAATTCACAGTCAAAATCCTAAGATATGTTAGCAGCTTTTTTTTTTTTGTAAAAGGACTAAAACAAATTCATCTTTATGAACCTGCTGATCTCCTCGACTTTGTCATATTCTTCCATTTCGTCCAAGTAGTTGGAAGCTGGTCCTCTGATTTGCTTTCTTGGGAAATCTGGGAAGCACACTCCACTATCTTTTCGTGCATAGTCAAAGCAAAACTCATCAGCAGTTGTTTGAAGAAAACCTTTCAAAAAAATGCAGAAAGACTCATTAGGAATATTTACTGTCAGAGTACAACACCCTACTTAAAAGACAAAATAGAGGAAAAGAATTTTTGGAAGCTATGAATATTCTAAGGAAATACACAGATTAAAAAGGAAAGAAAGAAAAAAAATTTTGGACTGGATTTTTCACTTCTTTTTTAACCACAATGTAAGTATTGCATTAAAAGTGAAATAATACTGTACTGGATATTTTTAAAGGTTTGAATGCACGACCTCACAAAAACACAAACCCAGTGTTAATCTTGCTATTGTATGGACTCTATTTTCAAGCTTCTTTTACTACCATATATCACACTTGTGAACTTATATGATCACTATTTAGCACATTTTTTTAACCTAGAGTAGGAAACAACTTTCTAGAACAAATTTGAATTGAGAAAGGGATAGGCCATCAAGTTATCTTATATTTCTTACTACATTGTCACTGGCATATGATTCAATAATAAATCTAATGAAAATCACAATGTCATTATAAGCTATAATAAGTGATTCACTGTACAGTGATCAATAATGAATTACAGACACAAATAAGAAAGCCTCTGTTTTCACATATATCGGTGCCTTTTGTCTGCACCTCACACACAGGAAATGATGGTTAATTTGTAATACCAGCCTTACACTTAAAATATATTCAATTTTCTTAAGTGGAGTAGCTAATATACAACCCCTCACTACAAAAAATACATATAATGAGCAGGAGCAAAAGTGCAAAATAGACTTATTCAAAGGGATACAGAATCCAGAGGCTTTTTCTTTCCTTACACATTAAGTGTTGCTATCAAAGAGAAGGAATCAATATGGATGTCAGTGCATGTTAACTAGACCTTTAGTGGGGGCATGGTGGGTGCAGACATTTATCAAGACAGAAGGCTGTACACCTGAACTTTGTGTTGTAAACCAATGTTACCTCAACAAAAACTTAAAGCTATATTTGACTAAAAAAAGAGGACTCTTGACAAAATTTTTTGATCTCACTTTTATAATTTGAGTTCATTTGCGTTAAAAAGGGGCTCATTGAGGGGAAAGGAATAATCATAAAATCCACTTCCATATTCAGATGTTTTTTGCTCTCAAAATATGATGTTGCTACCACGGTTGACTCTATATGATGTCCCAAGTTCCTGCTCCTTGCATTACGTTTAACACTTTGCATTCCTGCTTCCGGTTTCACACCTCTAATGATGCTTATCACTTTGAAGATAGTACCTAACCTATTTGATTATTGTACTCCTAGCAGTTTTGCGATACGGGCGCCTGCTGACCCGGCTGAATTCTAGAAGCTGGATGAGGAATCCAGGTGTGTACAAGGATAACTGAGCACATTTTCTGTGAGCTTGACCTAGGAGCCCTTGCTGCTAAAACTGATCTGAGAATCGGAAGGCCCCAAATGATTCAAACCTGATATATTTTAAAGGAAAGAAGGGAGGGAACTTCCTTCCTTTGGGTGAAATGTATCAGCCCTAAGCCTCTGAGACAGACTCCTCAAGATCAACAACAGACTAAGCTACTGAGAAGCATCTTCCCTTTGAGAACCAGGCAAGCATGAGCAGATGACCTTGGGAGTATGGGGGGGTTGGGGGGCGCAGATAAAGGAGGCATGGCAGCTGGGAGGGTGCTCCCAGGGAGGAGTGTGTTTGGTGGACATGGGATCTCTTCCTCTGAGAAAATCCAGGTGTTAGAAACTGGGGGATAGAAGGCTGGAACAGCATTTACTCATTTTCAACAATGCACTGCTTGCAAAAGATAACTTTTCTCTTCCATTCTTTAATGGCTAAGCAGATAGATGGAAACTTCCTAGTAGAATTAAATAAGTCTGAGGGGCAAAAAAAAAGAAAACTGAGCTGCTAAATTAAAGCTTTTGCAATTTGGGACCCAACCTCTAGGCCAGTGTCGTGCCTGCAGGCGGGTCGGACATGGCTGCAGTTATAACTAACGTGTGAATGAGAAATTTACTACTTGCGATGTTTGCTGGTAGGTCACAGAACAACTTCAGCATGAAATTCAGAAGACACTTCAAGTTTACTTTAAAAAACACTTGTATTCCAGCAGGACAGACAAAACCATCCAAGGGCAGAATTCATGAACAATGGTGATTCCATTTTATAAGGAAGCATGGGGACAAACATGAAGAAATAAGAAATGATTTTCAAATGGAGCATCGAAAGATGAATGAATGCAGATTCAAGGTTCTATGACCCCGGAGGTATGATGCTCTCTTAGAAAATTAAAAAATACAGAACGTTAACAATGAATCACTCCTAGTGTTTTACAGAATCTAGACTAACTGATAATCTAAGTGTGAAGAAGGGAAGTGTGAAGAAAGGGGTCAACTTAGACTTTTATGTAAAAATATGGGTATTCTCAACATTGATGGAACTAGAGGGGATAATGTTAAGTGAAATAAGTCAAAAGAAGAAAGACAGAGACCAGATAACCTCACTTATAGGTGGAAGGAAACAAAGGAACAAACGAAACAAAGGAACAGACGAAGCATAAGCAACCCTGGAACATTTGCAACAGAACTGAGGTGACCAAAAGGGAATGGGGCCGGCAGGGGCAAATGGTGGTGGAGCCCTCTGGACACTGGGGAAAAATACTTGGTGAGGTGGTGGAGGGCATGGTGTGTGGACATATATCTATATCTATATCTATATTCCTATACATAGGAAATTATTCTAACGTGTAGAATAATTACAATAAAAAAGTGAAAAAAAGGACAATCTTCTTACAAATCTGATATTCTAATAGAGAAATCTGATAATTCAATTAATATGTTACCCTAAAGGATCTGATTATCCTAAAGGACAGTGATAAGTAAGATACTTATTTTTCTGTGACGAGCTCAAAGGCACCTAGCCTCAGGATACTGGGCTAACATTGATCACCAGTGAAGATGTAGTTTGCCAAATGGTATACTTCTATTTGGAAGAAGAAACTGAAGAACATTTTACTGAAGGTGAGTGCTTTATTCACTGGGATCATCAGAACATAATCAAGTCTGCTAAGAATGGAAATATGCTGATTATTCCAGCAGGTGCTTGGTTTGGTTTGGTTTTTAACTCCTGATAATTATCAAAATCTTGGACCGGCACCTCTCCAGTCAGGATCTACAGATGGCCAACAGGCACAGGAAAAGCTGTTCTTCATCACTCATTATAAGAGAAAAGCAAACCAAAACCACAATTAGATATCACTTCCCACCAGTGAGAATGGCCTCTGTCCACGTGACGGGACACATCCTGTGCTGGTGAAGGTGCAGAGAGAAAGGAACCTGCAGACATGGGTGCAGGGAGCATAGGTTTGGCATCTCTAGAAAACATTATGAAGGGATGTCTCAAAATGTTAAAAATAGAATTACTGTACAATGCAGTCATCTCATTTGCTGGTGTCTAACCCAAGAACAGGGAAGTATTAATGCAAAGACATGCATGTACCCCTAGGTTTACTGCAGCCTTATTCACAAAAATCAAGATGTTCAGTCACCTAAATGCCCATCAACAGATGAATGGACAAAGAAGATGATGCCCAACTACTCAGTCACAGAAAGGTGACATGTGCCATCTGCAAAACCAGGAAGGGAGCTTGAGGGGATACTGCTGGGTCAAAGGGAAAATATTAAACGATCTCATCTGTATCTGGAAAATGGAGAAAATAATGCAAAGAAACTGATCAATAAAAATTAAAATAAACAACTGGACAATGAGGGCAAAACTGAGGTGGCCACAGAGGCAGAGGTAGAGAATGGGTTATGCAGCAGCGGGCACTTGTCATTTTATTTCTATTTTATTATTCCCCCTTCTGTGTGAGTGTGTGTGAGTGTGTGTGTGTGTGTCTGTTGTGGTCTGTTTTCATTAAAAATAAAGGGAAAAAGAAAGAAATCTTGCAGCTGCAACTTTTCCCCTAGGTCATGAACCCAGCCCTACCATACCACAAAGCACCCCGTAAAAATACGGACATGTAAATACATATTCCGGCAGAGTATGCTAAACTCTAGTCTTCCAGCATGCATGCTAGTGAAAGCTATTTTTACCATTATGTATGCTGTCCATCATAAAGGAAAATTAAAAAACTAACCCAGCCAACCTACAACACCCCAAACCAAAACTACTCTTGGGAAGATCTGCCCTAAAGAGCCTTTTCTAGTAAAAGTGGTGAATTCTGATGTCTCATCCGTTCCCTCTGGTTTGCTCTCCTGGGGATAACAGGACACATGTGTGCGGTGTCTGACCAGGGTCAGGAGCGGCGATGGACTAGAGAAACTCAGTGGAATCGAACCCTTGACCTTGGCCTCATTAGCAACAGGACTAAACCAATTGAACAAACTGTATACAGACATTTCATGCTACAACAACCTACAGCAGAGGTGATAAAAATCATTATGAAAGTGAGAGTCAAGGAAGGCACAAGACCCACAGACATCGTTTTACATACTTGCCAGAGTGTACTAGGCCATTAGAACAGTAAAGCATCAGCTCTGCTCAATGGAATTCAGGCAGAAGAAAAAGCCTGTGGTGCTGAGTTTCCTCTGTGTCTGTGGTTTTTTATTTTTATTTTTTTTAATGTAATTCGAGTCATTTTGGAAGTATCAAGAATTTACCTACCTAAGCAAATATACCCCTAGAGAATGCAATAATTAATAAATCTCCAGTGGCTATTCACTACCACGTTGTATAATTTCTTTGGAAAATAAGTATACGATGAAAACCTCTGAATTCAAGTTTCTAGAAAGTCGTTATCGTCCAGTATATGTGTATTACAAAGTGACCAGGGCCTTCTTAGAAGCAACGAGATGGGTCATTCTGCATCTATTTCTTTATATATTGGGCAAGAGGAGGAAAGGAGATGTCTCATGCTTTATTTTCTCTCTCTTCACCTTTTTCAGCATTCTCCTTTTCTTAGCAACAAGATTCCTCTGAGAACTTTTCTCTCGCTGCTTTTGATTTGCAGAAAGATGAGGCTGTGGATGAGGTTGGTCAAATATGTTGACTAGTTTCTTCCAATGAAAGAATCACTAAGTAGCTGTTTTTCCCTGACTTTGAACTTCAGAGAACAAAGTAAACCATGATATTAAATGGACTTCAGACAGTGAAAATATTAGCAATCTTCTTTTAGAGCACTTTCTGCAAAAGGAGTGTTTCTAGAATTCTAAAGAGCCTTCTGAGTTGGGGGCAAGGGCTGAGGGGAGGATTACCATCATATTCATCATACTGTAGAAAATGGTAACTTAGGTGCCAAGGATCAGTCTGGCTAAGACACCGATTAACGCAAGCAACACCAAAAGTGTGTTCTAACAGCTCACTTTGGAGACAAGCATTTTGAACCATTATTAGCATTTGAAGAACAAAGAACAAGCCCCTTCTGCTTGGCAGGGAGGCAGATAGCTGTCCTTGGAAAGCACTGGAGAGAGATTCTCACCCACCACCAGAGTGGGGCTTTCATCTGGTTATCTTGCAAGGCAGCCTGGGTGGTCACCAAAAGCACTTGACATCCTGATGCACTTCAGCAGTTTTACATATATACAAACTTCGTAGAAAAATAAATTTGTCATTCATCACCACATATGTTGATCTGGGGAGTGAGGTGCCTGCAGCTCTGTTTGCTATGCTCTGCCTTTCAGAGGATTTTGCTTTTGGGGGGGTTTGTTTTGGAAATTAAAGTAACTTCAATACATGTTGACACCCCCCCCCCCATCCCCACCCCTCCACCGCGGCCCAGATGAGTCTCTAATGCAGCACAATTCTAATTATCACGAGGAGCTAAGAGTGAGTGAAAATGCTAAGTGGTCATCAATTTAAGACAGTGCTAAAGGCCAAGCTTCAGGGCTTGTAATTTGCAGCAAACCCTGCTGGTTCCTAATCTGTTATCACTTCTCAGGAGGCCCTCCAAGCAACTGTGAGCTATTTTACTTTGAGGGATGTGATACAGGGGAAGAAACAGCTGGTTTTAGGAACAGCCTTCAAAGAATGGCTTCGTTTATAAGGAAGGTAATCATATTTTCAGATTGCATGAGTTTAGATGCATGTATGGGGCACCCAAGGAGGCGAGTCACCCCAGTAAAAATGTTTTCGTGAATTATTAAGAGGGGACTGCGAAAAAATTGCAAAAATCTGCCCTTTTCTGGGTCAGAGATAAAAGTAAAATGCATACGACAGTTAAATTCTCCAAGTGCATCCTATAGCTCTTAAAGCTCGTCTCGCCCTTAAACGCCATGTAGTTTTATAAACTGTTAGCGTCAGTGGATTTGTGTGGGACTTTGCCTAACTAAACAGAATTTGTCTTGTTGCATTCTTTTCTCCCTCTGTGGATTCTTCCAACTAAAGCCAAGACACGCAAAGGATAGAAACTCTGGATGGCAAAAGCGATCAATGCTCACGAATCAGTATGTGCATTAGGGTTCAAAATATGTTAGTGGGCCAGGTGTGTGTGAGTGAGACACTGTGAGCGTGGGAACGGTGATATATGGTCCTCTCTGCTTCTCAGTGCACAACTTCAGTAATCAGGCGCTGAGCTTCTCTGAGGGCTCAGTTTTTTCACCTCTCAAATAGAGATGACGCCACTTTTCCTACCTAATTCACAGGGCTTTTGAGCAGCAAATTAGTCAGTATATGTGAAAGTGTCTTGTAAGGTGTTATGCTATTGGATTTCCAATCACACTAGAAGGAAATACCTTAACAGGGGGTAATGTGCACTTCTGTATCAGCTCTGGAAGAGACTGCCTTGATACTGATGTTGAATGGAAAGGCGATACCAACAAGAAACTTACTTATGCTGATCAAGCAAGGAGGGCAAAGTTTCCTCACTGCATTATAGCTTAACAAGAATGTGCAAGACCAATCTACTCTTTGTAGACAACAGCAATCCTTGCACCCAAGTCAGAGATGGCACATAAGTGAAAGATGAGGTACAACAGAGATTTTGAAAGGCAAGGTCAATGTTACCAGTCTCACAGGCAAGCATTTAAGGAACAGGCATCTCGAAAGGATATTCTCAGTCGTGTAACTCATGCCTTCTTTTACCTGGAAGGTGGCCTCGGCAAGTATAAAAGAATTCTTTGCAATAGTCTTTGCAGAGCAGTGGGAGTACTAGGTCTCTCTCCAAGGCTTCTCGCTCAGGTGAGTGGAACAGGCTTTGAGAATGCGGAGAGCAAAGGGCACATCTGATCTCCTCCAGAAGCTTCCCACAGTCTGTGTTGTTGGGGACAGAAAATATCTGAAAGCCACAAATCAGAAAGAAACGTCTGTTTTAGTTCTGTGAGGTTAGACTGAGTTCTGTGCTGTAAGTATGTAAGTTAATAAAAAAAGGTAGCATGAATGTGGTTCACGCAGCTGTCAAATAAAAAGAAAGCCCGGTCACAACGGAGACCGCCTCTCTAAGCTGCCTGCAATCTGAAGTCCGGGGGTCTAACAGTGTGTCTGACACTTGCAAATCAAAATCTATTGAAGTGTCTTTCAGGTGCGAAAAATTGAACGGCAATTCTACTTAGATTCCTTAACCTTTTACCTCTTTACTCTCCCCTCAAAGGGAGACTGACTGATATTTAATTTTATACTGACTGATAAGCTGTATAAACAATATATTGACTGATATTTCCTTTTGACCCAGGAATACCCTTTGCCAACTGCATGTCATGCAAAAAAAGAATTTCTGAAGACCTGGCTTATTTGTGTCTTGGGTAAAAATCAATTTTGCACCTGAAATTCCCAATATAATAGTCTCAAAAAATGTGATTTGAAGTGACAGTCTGAACATTTAGACTATTTCTTCAGTCTACAGATTGCATGAAACTTTCTGAAGTGGGAGAAATAGCCCCTTCTGTTTTCTATAAAAATTATATCTGAGGTTAAGTCTAAAAGGTTTAAGACCAACTTTTATTATTCATTATACCTGAGCCAGGAAAAACCTTCCAGCTAGTTCCTCAGGTATGTTCTATGCATGAATAAACACAAGAGTTTAATAAAAGTGCTTTTGTATAGTGGTTATTGAGTTTTAATGGAAAAGGTATACTTTGATCATTATTTATACAATAGTCATGTCTCAATCAGGCCAATTTGGGAGTGAATGATTTGTTGAGGTCAGCTGTCTATATAAAAAAATAGGTCTTAGTATCTGATACTAACTTTAAAAAACTGACTTCAAGGGCTCCTCTAATAAATATGGAAGACAATTATCAGTACAATATTTGAAATGTGAAATGCAGCCCTGTCTAAATAAAGCATTCATTTATCAGATTAAAAACACCACCACGGGACTGAATTTTACATCTTTTGATACTTTATATAACTAGATGTATACTTAATGATTTCTTGAAACCTATGAACAGAAATGAACACTTTCAATTCTACATCACTGTTTACAGCAAATATTTCATTCACAACAGAAGTTCTAATTAGAGGAAACTATATGGCTGGCTTCTACTTTTTAGTCTAGAGATCCACTAGGCGATGACAAAATTTGAATCTGAAAGAGCAAAGCAAAAATATTATTGAATCCAAGCATGTTGAAATGGTAGCAGACAGTAATTCAAAGTTCAACAGAAGTTAGCCTATTTTTGAAAAATCTCTATATACCATGTGTTGTAACTATCTCTAGCACTCAGAAATGCTATCGTCAATCACAGAGTCATAGTTTGAGTTTTATCAATTTATTTACATGACAATTGCTTAAGTGGCTAAAAGTTTTTCAAGGAAATAGATACCAGACATTTAGAATTTGCATTCCAAGAATGTCTTAAAGGGCTTTTATTGTCCACACTCTTGGCAGACCTCACCAGATCTATTCAATATTAATACTGCTCAACTTTATTCTGTTTGTTTATCATATAGCAGTCCACTGGGAACAAAGCAACTGCCTGATATGGAAGCTACCTCTTTTGCTGGCTGAAAAACAGGAATGTAATTTACCTTTGGCTTTAGGGAGAATGGATACAAACTTCCCTTTTTCTTTTCTTTTCTTTCTTTCTTTTTTTTTTTTTTATGGCTGAAACAAAATGATCCCCATATACTTTCCCAGCTGCTATCCAGGAAGAGCTTGATTTCAGTGCCTGAAGAATTTTGTCTTTTACAATTTTTGGAATGTGTCCTAGCCACAGGATCGTTCATCAAAAGTTGCAGAAATAGGATTCAATAAATTATCTGAAATCAAGTATAATATTATTCTTTGTAAAGTTTCATGCTGTTCTGGCCCAGCGGGATGGTAACATTTTGCTCTGTGTGAGGTCTGCATTGTAAATACCTATTTGAAGATAGATAGAGCCATCATTCTGGCTTTGCTTTCAATGAACCAATAGTCCTACTGAAGTCAATTAAACTGACTCAGTCCAAGCTGCAATACTGTTTTAGACAGATGAGAACTGGTGTGTGCAGGGGAGTTTTTCTTTTTTCTTTTGCCCACATGTCTGAGTGTACCTACGTCCTTCACTTCACTTCTGGCAATGTCACCCATCGCAGGAAGAAAATTTCCTGTTTGGATTTTCAAAAGCCATCTCATTGTAGTGGTTTAAACTCCATGGACTTTGAAAATGATGCAAAACCTGGACACATTATTACAGCATGCCTGGTAATGACTGTGGTTGTTTCTGGCTAATTTATAATATCCAGAGGGTCACTCTTTAATCTCCAGCCACAAGAAAGTAAAATCGATTGAAGCAAGGTAGGTAAATACTGGAATCCACAATGAAGTGTGGCCTACACCCCTAGCTTATCAGCAAATAGTAAAATGGGTGACAGAGACCTTCTGCATTTCTCTTTATCAAGTAACTAAACAAAGAGGATAAAAAGACACCCACATGGGTTCCATGAACGGACAAAAGAAGAAAATGCACAGCAGTGTATTAAGATGTCGCCTGAAGATCATTCAGTTCACAAAAAGTTATTTCTAAAAATCATATGCCTACAAGGTTGTTCAGCTGTTGGGGAGAACACATGTGCCTCTGGACTAAAGTGCTGGGTTTATGTCATTAAAGAGTTCAGTTTCAATTTGAGGCTAATATGTAAATAGATCATTGTACCAAGGCAGCTGTTAAGGGGAGCCCAGGATGAGTTATTTGTTTAGTTGGATGTGCTCAACAATGGCCTTTGTCCCTGAAAGAGCCAGAGCAAACACATGATTATAAAAGGGCACACTTGAAAACAATTACTTTTCACCCATTCCTTGACAGCTTTGGCTGTGAAACCACCCAAGGTAGAGAGAGCTTCTAAGCCTCTGTGGCTACAAGTTAAGTTTTAGAAATGGGGGTATTTCAGTTGGCTGGGAATTCAATTTGGCTAATGGGAATTAGATCATTTTAGCATGTTGTATTCAGAGGCTGCAAAAATATTGCAAAGACAATGCAACTTCCTACATTTGGGCAGCACTGATTGCTAGCGGTCCCTCACAATCTTGTTGCAATCCACAAAATCACTGAAGTCCACTAGAAATGGAAACATGAAGGCATAAGAGCATGGTGACAGAGTTGAATTCAAGGCTAGCTCATGACATTACAGAAAACGTGAGTTGGGAAACTGAATTTCATTGCGCAGCTGAGTACGCTCTGTATTCTGTATGCAGTTTGCTATCTATTTGTCTCTGACATTTCTGGCCATGGAAAAAAAGGCTACTTCTGTAGTTTCTTGAAAAGTTGCAGAAATCTTTCTGGGGGAAAATATAAATTTTTTTTTCATAAACAATAAAAGGGCCCTTTCAAATAGCCATCATCTCTCCAGTACACACATTATGAAATAAGACCTTAATATATATTATAAGCCAGGAAGGCTTAGGGGGAAAAGGTGAAACACTGAAGTTTATTATAAAATAACATGTTTCAAAAACTATTAAAACTTGAGAACTAACATAGGTCAAGAATGCATATGCAGAGCTCTATCAAATCTCTGTTTCGCACAATTTGACTATTGCTGGTTTCTAAACCACTTGTAATGGAACCAGTAAAGTCTGGTGGACCAAAGTTAATTCAGACACATTTCCAAATGAGTAGGGGTTTGTTGGAGATGGAAGCACGTAAAACGGAAAGGAATGTGGGTAGCTAACGTGGCAGAATGCTTCCTAAAGAATGATGTCTTTAAAAAAAAAATTACATAACTTCTCTTAAGGGTTCTCATTCTCCTCTGTCCCACTGCTCTTCCCTCCAGCCCCCCACTATATTTAGTTAAGAACACTTTCATTCCCCCTGTTCCTGGAAGAATTCAGGACTGCAGAGGTCTGCACATGACCGGTACACTCAGGGCGCACTGCACACCGGAGCCTTCATTGCAAGCCTCTCTCTGAATTTCCTGCTTCTTTGGGGCTCCTGGTATAACCCAGCAGAGGATGTGAATGCGGCTATTTTGTAATTTAATTCAATTACCACACAGGAGCTTAATGACATTGTTTTGAATAAAATGCTGGAATATCTGCTCTCTGAATCTCTTACTGCTGCTGCATATGGGAAGAATAAAGAGAGCTGCAGCTGAAACCTGCAAGACAGTTCTCACTCATCTGGGAATAGAGGGAGTTGGACAAATGCTCCCTCAAAAGGCATGAACATTTGGACAGAGCTGGGGACTGAAAGAGAATGATGTTCTCTAGTTTCACCCATTAGTGAACCAACTAACAAACACAATGGTGTTGTTGTTACTCTTTTGCCATAAGCAACAGGACTCTGTGTGTGGGCAGCCGGTTAGTGGGGAGGAGGATAAGTCCACCCTTTTTTGTCCTATTGATTTTTTCCTATTTGCATGACTTGAGCAAATTAAATGATGCAATATGGCTTTTTGTTACAAAACAAAGTGAGAGATACCACCCAGACACATATGTTGATTGGTAGGAGCTGTTTACATGAGAATAGAGTGAAATCTACCGTGAACTGAGCATAAAAATTAGATTCAGCCTGGGTATTTTTTTTTTTTTTATTATGCCTGGGCCAGCAAGACTGAAGCCCAAGTTTTCCAAGAGCCTCTGGCCCTTGACAACTGCAGTGTTGTAACAGAGGAATTCTTAATTAAACCTAAAACGGGGGTGGGGGTGGGGGGGCAAAGACACCTGATTGTTTATTTCACGTGCAGTGATTGTTAATGAGTGAGGGCCCCCCCCACCCCGCAGTTGTTCCTTGGAGGACAGTAGGTAACACGCCTTGCTCCATCCCGTGGCGAAAGATGCTGCAAACTCAAAAAAAAAAAAAAAAAGGAAGAAGCATGTCTTTACGTTCAACCAACACTCCTTTGGCATTTCTTTAAACTCAACTCACACAGGAAAAATGTACGTGCCATTATTCCTAGAGCCACTTTTTAAAGAAGCGCTTTCCTACACAACCACGTACCATCAAAAGCCTGAATGAATAATGATATAAGACGTTACACTCCAAGACGGAGAACCGTCCCCATTTCACTTGATAAATACGCCCCCAGCAAAATCTTTGGCCAGTTTTTCGAGTTCTTTGAGCAGGAGTTTCTTAAGCAGTAACGCAAGACAGCCCCCTCGGACGGGGCTGGGGGTTCAGGCTTCCCTATTAAGCACCAACCAAGTTTCAACATCGTTTACGATTCAATCCTCTCCCTACCCGAGCACGTGGAGACAACTGCACACATCTTTTTATCCTAGAAAAATAACCGGAAACCACAGCTACCTTTAGTCAGTTGCAGCGCAGCCCCTGCCAGATCCCATCTCTAGCGCACCGTTCAGAGCGGTTCTTTTTTAAAGTGTTTGCCCAGCCCAGGACGCGGGTACCACAGGGGCTTCCCTTTTCTGAGACAGGCAGAGGCGCACAGCAGCATCCCCACCGCCGCGTCCGCGGGCGGGCGGCCGAGCGATCTGCGCTCCCCGGAGGAACGCACCACGAATCAACGCCAGCACTGGAGAAAAGTTTCCCCAAGTTTCGCTCTTCTTAGAGCCTCCAGGCTTGCCCGGGCCCAGGAAACCCTACCCCGCCCGCATGGCCATCTCGAGACCGGTGAGCGCCTACCTTGTTATCCAGGCTCCCCAGCCCCGGACTGTCACTCCGCAGGCAGCAGGACAGCCGAGGATAGAAACCACTGCACAGCATCTCTCCCCCACTCAGCACCTCCAGCTGGGACATCAGTCGCCTATCTCTCCTTTTCAGGCGCTTCGGGGGGCTCCCGTTCAGGCACCTTCTCCTCCTCGCTCCGCTCCCTTCGCTTCTTTCCCCCAGTTTAGCATCTCCTTCAAAGAAGCCCAGAGCCACGGCCAGCAGCAGCAGCTTGAAGGAGAGCATCTTCAGCATCGTCTGCCCGGAGCGGCCGGGGCTGGGCGCGGGAGGACGCGGGGGGCGGGGGGGACCGGCACTGCCCAGCAGGGGCACTAGGGCGCAGCAGGAGGCTGCGGGGCGGCGGGACGCTCGAGAGGCAGAGAGAGGTGGCGGGGGCGAAACTGTGTAGGGCGATGCAACTTTGCAAAAGAGAAAAGGCGAGGCGACGGGTCCGGTGTTTTAGGGGAGCCGGAGGAGCGAGATAAAGTTGTGCGGATGACACCGTCGGTGGCCGCGCCAGTGTTAGTTGGGGTCGGGGCTTTCTGCGGCGGCTGGGAAGCGGGAGGAGGAGGAGTTGGAAAAGGGGAAAGCAGAGGAGAGGCCGGCCACAGAGGTTCACTTGTCCGCGTAACGGGAGTAGTTCAGGTGAGACAGTAGCAGGCACAGGCGCGGCGGCGGCGGCGGCGGCGGCGGCGGCGGCGGCGGCGGCGGCGGGGCGGGCGGCGGCTGGGCCAGCGCGCGGCTCCGGGGGATGCTGAGGTCTCCTCTGCCGGCGGCTGCAGCTTCTCGCACCGCCTCTCATGTTTCGCTCCCTCTTTTCTTCTTCTTTTTAACTAGCGCGCGGGGAGGTGCTGCCACCGCGCGCCCCTTGACGTCACCGCTGCTCCCGCGCCCCCGCCGGGGCTGGGGGAGGGGCGGGGCGGCCCCGGCGCGAGCGCGTCCCCGGAGCCCCGGGCCCCGGGCGGCGGGGAGGGGCGCGGACGGCGCGGACGGGGAGGGCCGGGCGGGCCGGCGGAGCCGCGGGCCGGTCTCGGGGCCGCGGAGCGCAGAGCGCCCGCTCGGCCGTGGCGCCGCCCGCTGGGGGCGTCCCCGCCGGCTCCGGCGTCCAGCCTGCAGCCCCTCCGCACTCCCCCGGGCCCTAGGTGGCCGGGCTGAGGCTCCGGGAGAAAGTGAGTAAGCTGGGGCGCGGGAGGTGGGACAGGAGGGGCCCCAGCCCAGGCCTCCCCAGCTGGCCCGCCCCTCGCCCCGGGAAGATGAGCCGAGGGGGCTGGAGTGGGCGGCCCCTTCCCGCCGGGGTCCGGCAGGGACTCCCCTTGTCGGATCCCCGGAGATTTTCCCCGGGAAGCGCCCGTTCGGAGGGGTGTTCCTTGGGGTCCGGTGTAGACGCGGGGTGGGGGAGACATCCCAGGGCTGTGGGTCGCTGACTAGGTGGAGACGTTTTGGAAACGGTCCCATCCTTGCGGGGGGCGCTGCTGGCTTCCGAAGTGGCACGAGCGCGTGCGCGGGTCAGGTCGGGTGTGGGGGAGCGGGCCTCCTCGGGGGTGTGTCCGCAGCCTGGGCGGGCTGGCCCGGGTGCCCTTTTCGAAGGCCCCACCTGTGCGCTGGAGCTGCGCCGGGCGCCCGCGCTTCCCCAGAACACAGCACCCCGGCCTCCGGGTGGCCGAGAGAAGGAGCTGGCCGCGTTTATTTTAAATAAAAGTAAAAAAAGTCTTGGGGAAGATTTCCCTGGGGATGTAAGTGCAGAGGCGTTCCTGCTGGAAGGAGAATTAGTAGCAAGTTGGCGGGCGTCCTGAAGCGCGCACGAAGCCCTTACCTATTCCATGGCCTTAACTACATGGATCTTTCCCGCAGTTAGACAGAATGTGCGCGGAACGAAAAGAGCTGTGCGTGTTCGAGAGTGGGGACCTGACATTTATGGGGTGCCCGCAAGTTGGCATGGGGACGAGCCTCTACCGGGTTGTCCGGAAAATGTGCACTTTGCTTACTTGAGTATTTAACAGGCGAGCTGACTTTCTGGTAGAGGGATTTCAAAGTAGAGTTCGGATAGCCTTTCCATTTTGGCAGTAGAGGAAATGTTCATCATATCTGGGTTTGCTTCAGTTCTTGGACAGAGATTTCGCCAAACTCGGATGAAATGAAATTTTGTGATGGTGGAGGTGGATAGTTGATTGATGACTTTTAAAGTGGCCTCTGCCCCTTTCACTTCGCTAGGTTTTTCCCCATAGAGGTGACCCATTAGAATAACTTTTCAGAATCTGCTGGGATATTTGGAGGGCCCTGATGACATACCATTTCTCCCAGGGGCTGATGTGTACACGTTAATTCTGCATACGTGTGATCACAAATGCTACTTCCGGTCCCACGGACTGTTTTATCTCACATTCTTCCTACCTTGAGGACTTTTAATAAAAAATAAATCAGAGCTGCAAGGACTTTAAACTCTCATTTAATAAACAGATCTTGAGATGAATCACATCAAGATTAAATCACTTGAACCATTAGGTAGTTTAAAACACAGAAACTCTGGACACAATCTAGGTTACTTTCCACTATCCAAGGCCTTATTTCCAAATACCAGCTTTATGGTGTTTTGGGTATTTTTTCTGAAAATTGAAATCTTTTTGGCATTATATTTCTGTGGTTTCAGTGCCCAGCTAAATGATGAGCTGTTCATCTTAGTTTTGGAACAGGCCTTATGGTTTGGACTTAAGGATGATGATACTTAAAGGTAAATTAAGTTTGGTTTTAAAAAGTGCTGCAACCCTTCTAAACTGTTGCCCTACATTTCAAAATATAGAGAGTTTATAAAAATTACTGAATGAGAGTTTCTTATTCTTTTTTGACTTATGGGACTTGCAAATGATACTATATTGTTGGTCAGAAAAATTGGGTGACGTATGAGATAGCTGAGTTTGTTCTTAGTGCCCCTGATATCATTTCCACATAGTCACTAGGCATTGTTATATCAGTGACCTAACTTCTGATTTGTTTGTTTGTTTTGCAGAGGGAAATTGAAAACCTCACCTACACCCGGATTAACACGATAACGTTTTAGGAATCAAGAATCAACATTGGGTTATTTTCTAAGACTGTCTCTTGAAAGCTCATTTGGAGGCTGCAAAGCTCTCTGCACACTTGAACATGTAAAATGACCTTCTTCCATCAGGGAGGGCTCCCTCATGAGCTACAGCATCAGAAGTGAGGGAAAGGGGCCCTTACCTGAACGAAAAAACTCATCAGGACAAATCAAATCTGCTTTTTGTTTAAACAGGGACTCAAATTGCACCAGTGTAGCAAAATGACATGTTCTGCCCACACCGTTGCTGGACAACCTCCTCCAGGAGAGTCACATACATGCAGACTGTGCCCTGAAAAAGGACACCTGGTAGAGGACATGAGTAGCCCCTAAAATTCTACCCAGGCTCCACTCGCGAGCAGCGTGTATTCTTGCCGGGTCGTGTCTACACAGTGGAAGTATCTCCTTTTTCTAATTTGCATCAATGTCCCCTCTGTGGACTAGAGGTGACTGTGACCATCTTACTGCCAGACCCCGGTCCTAGCCAGAGTTTTACTCCTTATGTGGATGGAAGCTTCTCTTGAACTGATCAGTGTGATCAACAGAAGAAATATTTGTCTTGACTTCCAATGAATTTCATAGATAAAGCTCAAATCATACTATGGGTACGAATTAAGTATGTATGTATTTACATATGTGAGTATATAGAGTTATGTGCATTCATATCTATGAATCAGAAGGTAGCACAACTTAATTTTCATAAAGCTTTCAAATAAAATGATGCTGGCGATTGGAATGAGTTTTCTATATGGATTTTCTGGCTTTCACAGAAATAAATACTATTTTGATTGCATTTCCATAAATGTATCTTACGTGTGCTAAGCAATATATAAATAACAATGAAAAATACAAATGCCCTGCCTCTAGGTGGTTAATAGTTGAATAAGGAGAACACATGATAAGGTCACAAAAAAACATAATTATGCTAAGGGCTAGTAAAGAAATGACAAGCTACAGAATATGCTTATTTCAGGTAATGTGACCCGAAAAAACCTCTGAAAACAACATTTTAGTTGAAAGTGACTGTCTTTAAGTGTAGAAGCTTTCCAATTTGGAATACGATATGTTTAAGGGAAAGCACAGAATAAAGTGGATAGAAAGGAGAGGGTACAGACCAGATCCATAGTATGCTATGTAGACTTGCTGACAGAGGAAGTTATATTCCTGCTTGTATCTTTGCTTTTGTAAGTAACTAATCCTCATTGATCTTTGTTTTCTTTCTAAAAATGTTATTGATGTAACATTGCATTTTATATATGTGTGTGTATATATATACACCTTGCATATATATAAGTTTGAGGTATGCGTTGTTATAAATCAATATCTGTAAATGTATAGTAAGCTTACCACTAACCTACAGTTCTATCTTTCATCATATATTTGGCCCTTTAACCCGAGGTGTCCACGTTCTGATTTTGAAAATCCTGGCTTTTCACTCACCTCCTTGGAATTATTCTTGTTCAAAGGGCCTTTGAGCCACTGCTGTGCAGTTAAGCAGCACAAGTGGTTATATTTTCTTCGTTTCCATTTGTGCATTGTTGATGCTCCCAAGATTTTCCAAATCTGGAAGTTGAATATACTATATGTTGCCGTGTATAATGGGCACCTACATTTTGGGCCCTAACTTTCAGGAAAAGAGTTGATTTTTTTTTTTAACTCAGATTTGTATTTCTTTATCTTTAGGCACTTTTTGCATTATAAAGGAAGTTGTTTAGCCTTTATTTGTTTAACATAAGATGGTACAAGAAATCTTATCTAACAATTACAAAACACAAGAACAGAGATACAAGTTACCGGAAGCTTTCTTCCTGTGGCATCCACAGTCTGATGATGATCTCTTTGCAGGAGTGGATGCAGTGCCCCTCGGCAGCTCTGTGACCATGCTCTTGAGCTTATTCAGTAACCGTTAGCTTAAAGCTTGCAGTGTCTGTGTTTTTGTAAAAATAGCAGCTAGATTGCTAGCTCCCACTTAAAATGTATGAAGGGAAATGTCATAGGCGTCACCTATCTCATCAAGTCAGAGTCACTTATTCTGTGGACAATCCCTTGCTCTTTGTTTCATGTCGTGGAATCAGTGACCAAGACTGCTTTCGTTGCAAGTTCGTCACAAGGTCAGCAAAAGTATTGTATTCCAAGGTATTAATTATTTTGTATGCAGATGTCATGGTACACTTTTAACTCATCAGCATATATAAAAGAATTAAAAACATTTATATGGATACAGAATTAGTACATGTTTAATGCGCAACCTTTTTCCCTCGCAAATTTGGGCAAAAAACTGCACATTATACGTGATGAAATATGATATATGTAATGTTAGGCTCCCTGAGAGCAGTGTTCCATTTCCTTCTGAGGTCATCCTGAAACAGGGAACTGGAAAAATGTCATCTCATACTCTTGTCTCACAAGCTCAGCCTTGAGGAATGTCTAAAACAATGTGCTCTGACTACTGAATGCTCGTTCTGCTTCTGTGAAACTGTTTGCGTCCATACCCCTACACACCTGGATGCCCTAAGGTTAATTGCAAAATGCTCCTGGTGCCTGGCTGGCTGAGCTGGTCGTGCAAATGGGGATGTCAGATAATGGAAAAATGTTAAAAAATGCCATGTATAGGGGACCCGCATAGCCATAGTTACGCCTGTCAAAAATTATTAACTGCCTTTGTTCTCTGCGCCTCTCTGTATGTCTATATAAACCCTGAGCTGCATACACAGGCTGCTGTATGATTTGAGTATGTGTTCCCAATACAGCCGCCGGCTAACAAACTCCTTCTAAATTCTCTTTAACTCTGGAATCTCTCTCTGATCTCATTGGCTACTTTGTAACAATCCTAGCCAGGAGCCTAGTTCAGTCTCATGATACAGTGACCAATCACCCATTAAGTGCTGCGGACTGGTCAATCATTTGAATGCTTTTTAAAAGTTTAAAGTAGAGGACTTCATTGCAGTCTGAAAAAATGAGGGAAGACACAGCTTCAAGAGCACTATCGACAGAAACTTTCAGGAGTCATTGCTATCAAATGTGGTCCCACAGAAGAAGCGCAGACAACAAAGCCCAAAACAAATGCACATCTTTGAAAAAATTAAAGACTGGTTATGGTTCAGCACACAGACACAGTGGCAGGGCTGCTGGTAGGGTGTTTTCTTGCTATTCCGTCTTTCCGTCAGACATTGGCACCTGCTGTGTCCCAGTCCCTGCTCGGCACTAAGGACACAGCAGTGAGCAAACTTGTCTCATGAAGCTCACATGGAGATGGAGTGCTCGAGAGCAGAGAGCGTTAGGAGAGAGTGCAGCCATTGAGAGAAATAAGTTCATATACGTTGTCAGGAGGGATCTCCTGAGGATGAGCAGCGTCTAGGATATGGGTGGGGCTGGCTGCAGGATATGTGGATATCTGCAAGCCTGAGCGGACAGACAGGACAGCAAGTCAAAGGCCATGCATCAGGCATGTTTGGTATGCTGAAGGATTAGTTGAGACCAGTGCAGCTGGGGCAGAGTAGGTGACAGGAAATGACAAGAAATGTGGGCAGAGAAGTAGCCAGGGACCCAGTTGCATAGGCTCTTGAAAGCGATGTTCTGGACTTCGGCTTGTTCCAGTGAAATGGTTATCATTCAGTGGCCTGGTTGGAATGAAAGAAACGGTGCCGGCTATTTGCAATTTCCACTGAGCAGACTGGATCGAAGGAATTGGTGTCCAGCGGGGGTCAGGAAACGTGAATGCAAGGAGAACTCCAGTCCCTAGGGACTGAGGAGCAAGTCGGTTCACAGAACTGGAATCTGACTGAGAGCCTGGTGGAACTGTAGAGAGACAGGACTGCTCTCCAGCGGGGGTGGACCCCCCACCACTGCTCACATGGCGAAATGAAGTTCATTATGGGAGTTTTGGAAGAACTGGAGACTAGAACCAACTGCCACTGACAGGATGTTTCAGTTTCCTAAGGCCGCCATAACAATACCATAAAGCAGTGGTTTAAAACAGCAGGAATGTCTTCTCTCAGCTCTGGAGGCCAGAAGTCTCATATCAGAATGTCAGCAGGGTTGGTTCCTTCTGAGGGATGTGAGGGAACAGCTGTCCTGAGCTTCTCTCTAGTTCTGGTATCCTGTAGAGTTACTTTACCTGGCTTATAAATGGCGTTGTCCCTGTGTCTTCACGTCCTGTTCTCTCTATACGTGTCCGTCTCTGTCTCTATTTCCGCTTGACTAGGGACACCAGTGAATTAGATGAAAACCCACCTCATCTTAACTTGACCATCTGCAAAGATCCTGTTTTCACAGATACTGGGGGTGTTTTTCACATTTTCTTGGGGGGACATAGTTTAATCCATGTCTCAAGATAAATAAGAGGTCACTGTCAGGATGATGCCAACAGAAGCTTCAAGATATGGGGGAGGATCAAGACCCTTTCCCTACCTTGTTGGCTTGCAGTCTCCCTCTGTACCTCTTCTCAGGTCAGGTACCAGTAAGCAGAATCCGAAGTAGGGATCCTTGGCTAAGAGATTTCTTGAAGTAGTACTTTCAGGAAAAGGAGTTTGTGGGATGCAAGGTGTAAGGTAGGGGAAGAAAGTAAGGAAAGATGAAGCTGAGGGTATAAGCAGTAGGTCCCACTCTCTTGAGTGGGAAATGCACCACAGAATTAATCCCAACTTGAGGCAAGGGTGGGGTGGGGCAGGGTGGGCTGATCTTTTTCTAACCCTATATCAATTGGTTATGATTTATGCAGGATGCTCCCCAGAGGGACATAAACTCTCAGGTGGCAATGTTTCATTCTGCCAAGAATAATTCTCTGGAGGAGTGGCAATGAATTAGCAGCAGCCTCATGAGTTTTTAAAAGCCTATATTTTTCAAGGAATTTGTCCATTTCTTCTGTTGAAATAAAAGTTTTTCATGATATTGCCTTGTTGGCATTTATCGTATAGAATCTATAGTGATGTCACCTTTCCTTTTGATATTAGAACTTCGTATTCTCTTCTTGTTCCCTGCTTTTGTTTTTGTTTTTTCAAAGAGCTAACTCTTGGTTTCAGAAATTTTTTTTTCTGTTGTTTGTGTGTGTATGTGTGTGTGTGTGTGTGTGTGTTTATGTTTAAATTAACTGATTTTCCCTATAAATTTAGTGTTTACTTTCTTCTTACTTTGGGTTTTATTTGGTTTTATTTTGCTAAAATGGAACTTGAGGTCATTCATTTTGAAACTCTGATACAGGCCTTTAACAAAATGCATTTCCCGCCTTCTTACACTTTAGCCACATCCCACTAATTTTGAAATGTTGTGCTTTCATTTTCATTAAATTCAAAATACTTTCTAATTTCTCCTTTGAATTCTCCTTTGACCCTTACTTTATTTAGAAGTGTGTTATTCAATTTCCAAATACTTGGTAGTTTATTTTTTAAGGCCTTTCTGGTGTTGATGGTAACTCAGTTCCGTTGTAGTCAGAGAGTACAATCTGCATGAATTGAATCCTTCGCAATTTTCGAGACTTTTTTCTATGAGCAATCAGTGGCTGATGTTGGTCATCACTGTGTATATAATTGAGAAGAATGTGAATTTTGCTGTCGTTGGGTGGAATGTTATATAAATTTAATTTAGGTTGATCAGTGTTGTAAACATTTTCTGTCTCATCATTTTTCTGTCTACTTGTTCTACAAGTTATTGAAAGGGATGTGCTCACATCTCTGGATATAATATAGATTTTTCTGTTATGCCAATTTCTGTTTCATACAGTTTGCAGCTCTGTTAATTGGACAAATAAAGTGTTTAAGATTATGTTTTCCTGATGAATTGACCCTTTTGTCATTATGAAGTGTCCTTTATCTTTGGTAATAATCTTTGCTATGAAATCTACTTTGTTATCAATATAACAAATTAATCTTTCTCTTTTGATTAATGTTAACATATTTTTCCATATTTTTTATTTTTAACTTAAATCTTTTTTTTAATGCTTAAAATGTATTTATCGTAGGCTGCTTATGGCTGAGTTTTGCTTAACTTTTGCCAGTGTGGTTGCCTGTGACTTTTAATCAAGGTAGTTAGAACCTTTGTTAACTCTGATTATTTCACAGATGTGACTGTAAGCTGGTCCTAATAACTTCATCTTGACAAGATGCCTCACAGTATCTTTTTATCTTTTTTGAAGGAAAGGCTCAGGCAGGAATGAAGGTGAGCAGAGACAGGCAGGAAGAGAGAGGAGAAAGAAAGCATTTCATTCATTTTTATTTAATTGTTCATCTTAGTTGTTCTGCCTGGTCCTAGGATGCGAACCCAGGTCCTTGGGATGCGTGTGGACTGCTCTCGGCCAGAGGTGGCAGACCAACTTGGTGCTCCACCAGGGCATGCCAAGATCATTTTGGGGAGGTAAGTTTTGAGAATCAATTTAATCTCTTTAAAAATTTAGTCTGTAACAGGCCTAGTCACCTCACCAGCAGGAGATTCATTTTAGTTTCTTGTTGTCAACTTAAACACATACCTTTCTGCCTCTTTAGGCTTATAGCTTCATATAATCTCTGCCCTCACAAAGTAGATGACAGGAGTTTCCTTCAGTCTTTTTTGCCCCTCATGTTGAGTAGCGATCCTGACTACATTGACCTAAACTGCATTTACATCCGTCCCTTTGAGTTCTGTCCTCCATCTTTGTTCCTAGAGCCAGACCCAGGCCTTCGCTGCTCTGCCATTGCCCTCAGGAGCCATGGTGCTCCCAAAGAAACAGTTACTTCTTTTGTTTATGCTACACAGTGTGTTAAATTTATTTAGGAAACAAAAACCCTTCTACCTTTTTTTTTTTTTTTGCCTAGAGGGTAACACCTGGTTGCTGTGTATTTGGAATATAAAGAGGGAGAAATCAGCGCAGACGCTCAATAAATGCTTCTGTTTGCAGCCCTTTGCTGTGTTCTGCTGTCCATCACACCTGGCATTCTTGAGCCTGTAACCCCTTGCAAGTTCTGAAAGACAGAATGACTCCCACCGTGAGAGCAGGAGCTGTGCATTTATTCTGGGCCATGCCTGCTCTCCTGAGCTCCACTCCAGCACTCGCTTTGCACCTTCTAGAACTGTGTGGAAATAGTTCATCCCTACATAACTCCCATTCTCTTCACCACTCTCCTTAAACTGGTAGATTCTTATTTTAAGGAGGTCTAGGTGTGAGAGGAGATGAATTCATCTGCTTAACTTGAGATCTCGAACTGGCACCAATGCTGTTTTATGACTAAATCTAAGGAGTATTTTTTTGTGTAGCTTACATTGAATCCTTCAGTCCACATGATTCACCAATTCCTTTCCCTGAATCTGTCTTTCCTCATTGCAATAACTTCCATCTCAACTCTTTTTCCTCTTGTATATCTATGTGTTTCCCTACAGTCTTCCCTTCCTCTCTCATCCCTTTACAGGGTTTCACCCATGACCTGCTTCTCTGATTAGTGTGTCTACTGAACATTTCCACTCAAATACCTTCCTGGTATTTCTGATCCAGCACATGCCACACCAAACCTGCCCTGTTCAGTGTTAAATCTGTTCATCCACCTGTTCCTCTTGTCTTGATAAAAAAGCCCTTCCAGGCTTCTAACAACCACACCAGACACTGAGGCACCATCTTTACTCATCCATCACATGTAGTTGGTCTTCATGTCCCACCTGTAACATCACCCCAATCTGGCTCAAAATTACTTCTTTCCATCCTCTCGGCTCTTGCTTCTTTTATTTATCTTGTTATGGCTGAACCTCCAGACGGCAAGAAGACTGACAGCCAGGCACTCGAAAAGTAGAGAAAAAGGCACTTTACTGCAAGCACCAGTGCTGGCCCAGGGGTATTGTTACCCAAAGCTAAGTAATGGGGGGGTCTAAGGGAGCTCTTATATACTCTTACATATTCTTTATACTCTAAGGTAAAGATTCATGTCCTTGGCTCTGTGTGGTTTCTACTGGCAACTCTTATCAGTTATGTACAAGCTTCAAAGTAGGGAGGCGATGCTTGTGTGTCCTTGGTCACGATAACAGGATGTAGCTACAGCGTCCGTAGCACCGTGGAAAATTCCCAGCAGACTTTTGCATTGGGATTAAGGCAAGGTTTGTTTGTGTGTGGTTCTTTTTTGTTTTTTTAGCCATACTAGCATTAAAAATGCTTACTAGAGAAAAATTTAAGCATAGTAAAATATACCTGTTGCTCAACTTCAACAATCACCAATATTTGGCTAATCTTGTTTCATCTGTATGCCTCCCCACCTTTTTTAAATTTTCCCCCTCCATAGGATTCTTTTAAAACAAGTTCCAGATGTCATATCATTGCATCAGTAAAAACTTCAGATTGCATTTCTAAAAGGAAAAGATATTTTAAAACATTGACATAGAATCTTTATCATCATAAAAATAATAATTCCTTAACAATATAGTTTCTCCAGTAAATATTTGCATTTCCTTGGTTGTCTCATAATTTTTTGTTTTTACAGTAGATGAGTTCAGATCTCAAACTAAGCAAGAGCCATACACACTGTACTTGGGTGAGATGACTTTACTGGGTCTCTTTAACTTAGCATTTCCTCCTCCTGTTTTGTTTTTTTTCCTTTTCGTTTCTTTACTGAAGAAATCTGGTCATCTGTCCTGTAAAATCTCCCACATTGTGGATTTTTCTGGTTGCACCCACATGGTGTCTTTAGAGCTCTTTCTCTGTCTCTGGATTTTCTGTGAGCTCATATTTAGATCTAGAAGCCTGATTAGAATTTTTGTAGGAATGTTCCATACATGGTTCCTGCTTCATCCTATCAGGGGCATATAATGCATAACTTTGTAATGATAACATTTTTCAGTGACTTATTGTGTTATACTAATCCAGCCATTAAACATTCTCTGTGACCTGTTATGCAGTGGTTTTAATAAAAATTGATGATCATTACCTTAGTCTATTACTTATCAGGGGCTTATCCTTTATTGCCAGATTTACTGAAACAATTTCTTAAGGTTTCCATGCCTATAAATGGATTTTTGTACAGCACGAATTATTTCATATGATCCTCCTGCTTTTCATTCTTTAGTGGATATTTAGAAAATTAAAAAATAAAATACAAAATCAGTAGCAGAGATATCTAAGCGCCATTAACATCTGGTCCTTACCTAATCTATTATTTACATTTATATATGCTTGACATTTGCTACAATAGAATTCTTCTTGACAGAGAGAAGTTACAAAATGTTGGTTTAGCATTTAGAGAAATGAGAGATAAGCTGATGCACTGCTGATATACAGGCAGACGGCAGATTTATTTTTATGGTGGCAACATCTAATCTCTTAAGAACCCAAGCATCTTGAGAACTCCTTGAGCACATAGACAGTGATGACATGGAATGCTCAAGGCATGCCCAAGACTATTGACTCCAGGGCAAGAAATCCAGAGAATGGATATTGGATAAAAAGGCAGTGACTTTGGAAGAAAGCATAGTTTTATTGATATATTTTTAGTAAGTATACAAATAAGGCATATACTATGATGGTCTGATATATGTTGTGAAGTGATTACCACTACCAAGTTAATGAACACATCCATCACCTCACATCTTTTGTTAAATGTTTTAGTGTGGTGAGCAAAGCTATGTAATAAAATGTATTGATTGCACATTTGCCCCCAAAAGGTACATTGTTTTCTTCATTGTGTTGCCTTTCCAAGCTTTTTTCTCATAATATTTTCTCTTAAAGGTACTATGTAGATATAAATAGCTCTGATTCGATTTGTTAGCTCATATAAAATAGCATTGCAGTTCTCTCATTTGAATTCTATTCCATTATTCTTAATGTATTCATAATTCATTTATATAATTTTGCTCTATATAATTCATTCTAAAACAACTTTGAAGACTATTAATTATGCCTTATTCTTTATCCTTTGCATATTGTATGTACTTCTTCAGTTCAACTGAATAACATTCTGCGGCTAAATGTAAATTCCCGCAGCACCAGTTAGCAGATGCATTTGCACAATTTTCCTTACAGAGAGTAGGCCTTTCCTAAATCTCTACGATTGGTCCTAATCGTAACTGAATCACGATGGGAAGACGGACTCAATTCTGCATCAGGTGAACTCTGTCTGAGTCTTCTCTGCAGCCGTCAGAGTTGTGTGGGCTTTCACTGTCACTTTAGCGTCCTGGGTGTGACCCGCCTGTGTCTCATATGTGTCTTTGAGTCTCCAAGATGTCATGGATCTTTCCTTGCACATCCCCAACTCACTCTATACTTTGATTTTCTCTCCATGCATTGACTGGAGTTGGTGTCAGTGAGAGGGACTGAATTGGGATGATGACCCCTGAGACCCTGCAACAGGAGTCTTATGCAGATTTTGGCAATTGCTGAAGGTATGCCTCTTGGAATTGAGTCTTGTCAATTCAAACTTATTTAAAACACAGAGTCTTATTTATAGCTGTGACTTAAACTGTTATTTTTATTGTTCATGTAGAGTTTTGCTGGAGTAAATGTCAATTTCTTATAATACCTGAATCAGCTGCAGTGGCGTCATTTACTTTGATGGAATTGGGAGTGTGAGCTAATGGGACCAGAGGGTGTGCAGAAGTGGTACTTAATTACAAAATAATGGAAAACAGTCTACATCATAAAATTACCTCATAAACAGCACGATCCCAACTGAGATGATTCAGTAATTAATGATGACATCAAGTAAATGAACTCATTTGTATCTCAACCCTGCGTAAATGATGTGAGAAAGTATAATACCTTAGCTATGTAAACAATTAATAAAATATGGAAGACATTATAAATTCACAGAATTGAAAGCCCACACAGCTCTAGAAATAATTACTTTTGTGTGCATTAGGTGTATTGGAAACTAAGCATTAATTTCCTGACTTTGACTCATATCAAGACCACCCTGTAGGAAAGTTTAATTCTTCAGTGCCTATCTATTTATCATTTAGCTGCATGTTTGGCAACTAAACCACCAAAAGAACGTATGCAAATGAACATTTACTAATGACTGAATGAAAAACATGCTCTATTTAAGAGTATCCTAAGAAAGCTAAGATTTATTTAAAACAGGCAACTTTCATCAAGATACAGAAGGAATCCTCAAGACACTAAGCTGTAGAGCATTTGGCAATTTGACAGTATGGCAAAATATTTCTTTGAAAATCTGAGAAAGAAATGCAATGTGAATCATTAGATCAAAACCTACAGATGCAATAATTTAAGCATTTTCATTAGACATTTAAAACATTATTTATCTTATAAATAAGTGTCCTAGAGAAAATGGTATGTCATGAAGAAAAAAAAGAAACCTTTATCATGTCATTTAAAATGTGGATTTCAATGGGCTTGTGGTTACTTGGTCTGGAAAGGAAGAGATGTATTTGTGAAAGAATGCTCTAACAGACTAAAATAAAAGCTTGGCGTTTACAATTTGGAGCCAAAGACATCATTACATCTAAGGCAACGGTATATCTGGATTGATAGAATGCGATCTAGTTAAAAACTTATTTGTGTGTTGTGGTTCGAGACCACAAATTCTGCCTCATTCTAAAATTCATGAATTGCATATAAACTTCCACTTTCAAAATGAGTGGTTTACTTGCACGGAAATTCTTCGGTTCTTTGTTGAAAATTCGTCCATATTTAATGTTCTGCCCAAGGGCATGCAGTTCTGCAAACATTTTCAATTATTGAAAGTTGCCAACACCTGGACATTTTGCAGACATTACCGATAGTTTTACATGTACTAATTTAGAATAAATGTTGGGTAGAAGAGAAAGCTTCCTCACTTTAAGCTCTCTTGGTATTTCATAAGGCCATAAGTTCCAAAGGATTCAATCTTTTGGTGTTTGGCTTTATTTGCATAATATAAAGTGCGATTTTTCCCATTTAAAATATCTGAAAAATAGATTCTCAGCTATCAAGTAGTTCTTAATACATACTTGGAGAATTTTAAGTGTAAATTAACCCAAATGTCAGAATTCCCTGTCTGTTAAATTAGATATTGGAGTGTGTGTGTGTGTGTGTATGTGTGTTAAGGGATGGAAGATTGCATGTGTGTAAAGGGATGGAAAGATTGTAGGTTTATTCTTGGGAACATCAGTCCAAGACATTTTGAGACAGACTTAATTTTCCTGTGAAAAATAATCCTATCCTAATCACCATATGTGAACTGTTTATTGCTGTAAAAGAGTAGCTGCGGGTAATTAATGAGCACCTGAGGAAGAATAGTTTCATTTAATCCTGAAAAAGTGAAAGTCTATACATGTGAGACCAATCCAAAGACCAGCACTGCGTATGGAGACAGTTGTAAAATAAAGCCTTCACCCACAGTTCAAAACAGAAACTTTCAAATGCATGTTGATCTGGGGATGGGTATTAATTGAGTATCCCCTCAGGAGGAAAACGAGATCATAGGTCTGAACTTCAGTGTTGCATTCCATAAATTTGCCATCCAACCTTATCTCTTTTCTTTTAAAACTGGCATTTTTCCCCTTTCTTCACCTCTGTGAGAATATAATGAATTTCTCAAATTCTTTTGTGCTGTTCCACATATATAGATGAGTATTGGTTCTTCTAAGAGCTTTGTCTCTTTCACTTCCTGTCTCCCTCTGACTTCCTGTCTCCCTCTGACTTCCTTCTCTCTCTGACTTCCTGTCTTTCTTTGACTTCCTGTCTCTTTTTGACTTTCTGTGTGACTTTCCCCTCTAAACTTTGAATCCATTTGATGAATTGTTTTGTGAAACAAAGTTTTTGGGGTGTGTAAAGCCAGTTGTATTTGGGTCCCTACTTTATGCCAGGAGCAGTGATAGCACTTTGCATAGATGGTCTCATTTAATGGTTGTAATGAAATAAATACATTTTACATACAAGAAACAGAAACTCGTGAGGTAAGGAAAATTTCCCATGGTCACATAGCTAATAAATTCCAGATCCATGGTGTGAACACGGATAGGTCCCAGACCTATTCCCTATCAGTTCACTATGGTGCTGCCCAAAGTGCGGGGCCATGTTTACTGCTCAGCCTAACAGTTTTGTGTGCATTTCATTTTCCATATGGATCTCTCTGTATCTGCCCTGCTCTACAGAACTCTCAGCACCTGCTTTCATCATGTGGCTGAAGTCTGAGGTTTGTTGCATCTAGAACTTCTTGGTCAACATGGAACAGACAACACAACCTGTTATAGGTTGTTCTCATTTCCACCTGTGTGTGTCCTTCATGCTGCCTCCTCACCTCCTTCTAGATAATGCTCTGTGTTTCGTCATCCTCTGTTAACATTCTGTACCCTTACTGTAGCCTCTCTATGAATTACATGTGCTTTGTGACAACATTGGCCCAAACTGAGCAGCTTAACGTGAAATAGCTGTTTTCTTACAGTTTCTGTAAGTTAAGAGTAGAGGTTTGACTTCAGGGTCCTTGAATGCTTCTGTGAAGGTGTTGACTGGGGCAACCATCTCAAGGAAGGAAAGACCGGGGGAGGAGCTGCTCTCAAGAACATGTGGTTACTCCCAACTTTCAGTTTCTTACAGGCCACTGAGCTCAAAGACTTCATTTCTTGTTGGCTGCTGGCCAGAGACCCTCTTCAGTTGCTTGTCACCTGGTCCTCAGCATAGATCAGCACAAAAAATGGCAACTGTTTCTTCAAAACCTCAAGGAAGAGGGAATGGCTTTGAAGATCAGCCATTCCAAATATACATACTGTATATGTAATCATGTGTATTCCCTCGCCTTTGAGGTATTCTATTGGTTAGTAGAAAGTCACAAGTGCTGCTCACACTCAAGGCATGAACATCAGGAGATGGGCATCACGGAGGACCCCTAATGTCTGACTGCTACCTCTTCCTACCATTTAAGGATTCCTACTTCACTGTGTCTTCCCTGACTGTTCTTCCACCTTATTTGGGTCTCTGGGTCTTTGATGGCTCTTCTTTCTCCTGATGGATTAGCTTTCTGTTTTCATGTCTTTCGCTGCATCTTTAGATTAGATTTCTTGTTCTCACATTTTGGCTGCTGTCTTCCTAATTTTCTGACTTCTTTGACCCTTAGCCTGTTGGTTGTCTTCACCTGGAAAGCCATCAGCTCTCGAAAAACCAAATGATCTTCCTCCTGCGTGTTGACTCATATGGCACCTCTGTAAATTTATAAATTCACACTCACAAAGTCATCTTGGCTCTCAACAGTGCTCCGTCATCTTACCAGGTTTTCTGTCCCACTCTGCTCTCCCATTTTCCACAACTACTCCAGACTTTATTCATTTTCCTAAAATCCCCAAGCCCCTCCTTCTTCATCTCTTTATTATCAGTATATGAATTTGCATCTTATATTACATAACATAAAAGAGAAACAATCATATCAGATTTTCTTCAACTTCCTGCCAGCAGATTTATAAATCTTTCTGTGTTTTCTTCCATCCTTTCTCTTCTCCCAATTGTCATCAAAGCATTTTCTGAAAAATGCCTCTCCTTCACCTGAATCTCATCCCTATTTTAAGTGATAATTTCAACCGCTTCATTTTTTTTTTTACTAGCTCTTCTCATGAACATTTAGGTAAGTGAATAAACAAGCCATTCCTTGACTCTGATGTTCCCCTAGGTAACCTTCTTTCTTTCTTTCTTCTCATCACTGCCTGTCTTCCTGATAAACTTGTGTACACTGTTATTTGCCTTATTTTCCAAATGGCATCTCAACCCACTTTATCCTGGTTTGCAATTTAATGTTCCTCTGAAATGCTTCTGCAAATTTTACTAATGATTTCCCTGTCACTCTACCCAAATAACTGTCTTCAATCTTCAGCTAACTTAGCCACTCAGCAACACTCAATAGAGCTGACCATTATTTTCTCAAAATATTACTCTCCCTTTTTTGCATGTGAGAACACATTCCAGCTTTCTATTATTTTGGAGATTTCCCCTCAATCGTTTTTAGTTATTAAATCCTCATCTATTCATTGTTGTCATTCCTCCAAATTGTGCCCCAGGTCTTCAATTCTCCTCATTTACATAGTCTCTCTCTAGACAATATCATCTACTCCAGTGTGATTGTAATTTCCATCACTATACTAAATAATTCCAAATGTATATATGCAGACCAAGTACCTCATAGTACTTCAAAAATACACATTTCCCTTTTTGATATTTTACTTTAAAGTTTCATGAGTATTTCAAATTCAAAATGTCTTCAGATTTAAATTCACATTCTTTATTACATAGACATTTACTTTCCATGTTCTATACCCAATATATTGCAATATTATATTTCTTGATGACTTATTCAAACCAGAAACCTATAAGCTATCCTCAACTGTCTTTTTTCCCTTACTCCATCCTTTTAGTCAGTTACCAAATTCTTTTCTTTCTACTTCTTAACTACTAATCTCTCTACTCAATATATCCAATGATATTATCTTGGTCAAAGTTACCATTATTCCTCACCAAAGCTATTGCATTATTTTTTTAGCTCATCTTTCAGAGTACATACTTACCTCTTCCAGCCCATCCTCCACATTATAACTGGAACAATTTGCTAGTGATACCAATTGAATCAATTGCTTCCTTGTTTTTAAGATTTTCCATAGTTTTGCATTGTCCTTTTGACAAATCAAATTCCTTACTATGGCCAATAAGAAGTTGAGCTCTATAAGGGTAGAGTTCTTATATCAAGTAAATGGCTGTATTTCCAGTGTCATCTTAGCATGCTACCTGGTACATAGTTAGTGCTTAATGAATAATAAATGAATGAGTAATGGCTATTAGATCCCATATAGCCTTTGCTCTGTCTGCTTATATCAGTTAGTTTTTGTTATACAACAGGCACGAACACAGCAACTTAAAATGACAATTTATTTGCTCATAATTCTATACATCAGTGAGGCACTTTTCATCTGGGCTGTTTCAATAGATCTTTAAGGTTATCTGTCAGTTTTGCTGGACAAAATAGTCCAGTACAGTCTCATTCGTATGTTTGATCATTGCAGGCTGGTTGCTGTAAAGTGGTTCATTGCATATAACACATTTCTGTTCCATTTGGTCTCTCTTCCTCCAGTCGCCTAGCCCAGACTTAGTCAGAGATGGTGGTCTCAGAGTTTAAAAGAGCAGTACAAGAGAGAAGCACTTTTCACAGCTTTGCTAGCATTGTGTTTATTTATTATCTAGTTGGTCAAAGCGAATCACATGGTCAGGCTTAGGGTGATTACCCAGAGTCATGCACAAGTTGGGGGCCATTACTCTAGGTCTTCTGCAGCCCCATCTTGACAAATCTAACCATCCCCCCATCTATTTCTATACCAGCCACACTAGCATCTGTAACTCCTGGAAGAGATTGCATGCGATTATCTATTTGTCACAAATGCAGGACTCCCCTTCTTGTGGCTTACTTAGCTTCTTCCTTCAAGAAATCATTAAGATATATATCCAAATGCAACAGAAGACAAAGTTAACAGACATTTAACCAAGAACGACTTTCTTTTCTAAGTGGGTGGGACTGCTGTGCTCTAAGTATCATCAGAGTGTTTTCCAAGACTGTTTAAAGGTTAATTCTCCCTTATAGGATTCTGTGGTATTTCTCATGCTTTTCTTCATTGGAATTCATTGTTTCTGTTTATGATTAGTTAAATGGCAGTTATATTTGTTAAATTATAGGTAGATTAGATAAAATATTCTTTTTAGTCACACTGTTTTCTTAGTACCTAATATGGTGCTTGGTACAATATAGATAATCAGTGCATATTGGTTGTGGAATCATTGTGATCAGGGTTTCTAATCAATTGTAAATAGGTCTATTTGCAATAGATTTGAAAATAGGCTGATTGGCTTTATCATTTTTTTTCCATATTGATCTTTTCTTTAAATTAATTGAAAGTATCATTAAAATGTGAGCCTCAAATCAAGATGTAGTTAATAGCAGGGAGAAAACTGCTGCAAATACTTGGTATGCCTTCCTAATTAGTTGTAATTAAAAGCAATTCTTGGAGCCGTGTTTTGACAGAATTTTTAGCAAACAAAACTAAACAAAAATGTCACCAAACAATGTCCTTGGAAATGTCTGAAGCAGAGATAACCTCAAAGCTGCAGAGTAAATCTGTGCAAGTCCAATTCCCACATCTTTTGGAAACAATTTCCTAACATAATAGATTTTTCTATTCCGGAAATTAAAAGCAAATTCTTAGCATTGTAGACATTCTCAATAAAATGATCACTGTTACACTCATTCGATTATACATTTTCTCAATATTTTTAAGCACTTTTGGTACTTTATTTTTCCTTTTAAAAAATTTAATCTTACCAGAGGAACCAATAGACTGATGAATCCATGTGCATTTCTTCATTTCTGTTACACTTACTAAGCAGTGATATAATCATGGTAAATAATATTTTAAATATATGAACTACATGAAAGTGACATTTTGGATCCCGAGGTAAAGATCCAGAGAAAAGGGAACATCAAAACATGTTTTTACAAAGCAAATGAACAGATATAAAAAACAAAAACAAACCCTTCTATTCTGACAATAAGTCTGAGGTTACCAGCTTCACTTTCATTAAGATTTTCATAAGGAAATGATACCACAGTATCTATATCTCATATTCCATTCAGTCTTTGCATATGGATATTTCGTTTAGAGAGCAATCGCTGTCAATAGAAGTCTAGTGAAGTGAGTCTGGGAGTTTTGCATAATGAAAAATACCCTTGAGAGTAAATGCTTTCTTAGCATTTCACGCTTGCTCTTGAGGCCACAGAAGATGGCCCCGTATATAAAGAAAATAAAATGCAGGCGAGCTTCCCTTAAGACGTGTGGGCAAGTGAATCTCTGCAGCTATTGTCTAATCAAGAAACATATACAAAAAAATTGCTTCACTGCAAAATACTGGTGAAATCAGGTTTTCATGTCTACTTGAGTGTCATGCTAATAATACAACAGATATTAGAGGACAAAATGGAAACACAAATATAAAGAGACAGAGTGCTCATTGGTTCCCTAATAATAGTTCCTTCTAGATTTGGGGGAAAACTGTAATGAGAACAGTCTAACTTTTGACTTTCGTTCGTCAATCTATATGACAGTTAAATTCAATTTTATATTGTTACCTCAACCAGAAGAACTGGGTAAAGAAGAACATCCTTAAAGAAATTAAAAAGCTGGTTTGTAACTACACTACAAACTCATAGCATACTTTTCATGGTCACCTACTTTAATGTAACCTTAGGAGAAACACAAAGAAATGGTTTGCCCATGTCCCAAGATGGACACGTAACGTTATTCTAAATGAGAGACACAAAAGGTTGGATAAAAACCTTTCTGACTCTTCTCAAATGCTTTGTATTATGAAACCCCCTGCATGCTTTTTCTCTAAATGAAATCTGCCTTAATTTAAACCCATGGGCCCTTTAAAGGAAGATTTAATAAACAAATGCTTTTCTGGCCAAAATGAATTCTCTGCTATGCAAACAATGAAGAGGCCCTTGACAGAGATGCTGTGTGTCTGCTGGGTCAGCTCCAGTCCCTGGTGCTGGTCTAAGCACAGGACTCCTTGGAAGTCAGTGAGAGGAAATTAATGTGCCACCCAGAGAAGAGAAAATTGAAATGTGCTGAATTAATATTTTAAACCACAAAAGTCAGTCAAAGAAAACTCTCAATAGGATGTCAACCAGAGTCTGGTTCTGTCATTTTTGTATAAATCTTGTTTCTTTCTTCTGAAAGAAAATTTTGATTTTTCTCAGAATGAATAATGTTACTGCTTAACAACCTCAGAGTATAATATGAGTAAGCTTACTTTACAAGCAATTCTTCTTTTTTTTCTGATTGTAAAAGAAGTACCTTCTCAAGTAAACAATGCAGAAAATACAAAAAAATTATAGAGGAAACAAAAATCACAATACCCCCTCTTTATTCTCTACCCTGTAATAAAAAACTGATAACACTGTGACTGATACATTCTTTTAAAGATTATAATCCTTTGAAGTCAATACAATTGACACCTAATGTTATTTTTAGAAGTGAATTTTCTATCTGGGTGATGGGTATGTATTAATTTTAAGTAGTAAATCAATTTTGATTTGGCTTTTCTAGAGACGCCTAAGGTCTATAGGGTGAAGTCAGAACTGTACCTTTGAAAATAGTCATCTTGAAAAACTAGACACTAACCCTACTGAAGCTTCCTCTGTACTTTGAATCCTAATGTTACATTCTTGGAGTTGTCCTCAGAACTGGTTTAGGAGTCATCAGACAAAATTGTCTTGTCATTTTATAACTTAAATGATTCTTTAAAAATAGTTTTTAGAAAAACATGTCTTTTTTAATTCAGATAATCTCTATTTGAGGAAGTAAAAGAGTTACTCATAAATCATGTGTAGGAAGCAAATGTCCTTGAATAAATTGTTACAGTCTTTATAAGTATATTTAAGGCAAGTTCAATTCAAATATTGCACGAATTTGAAGTGACATGATACATAAATCTCCAAAATTTCTTATTAGTTATTGGTTTCAACCTGTGTAGTATATTTGTTAAAGGGTAGCTCAGCAATAAAAAGATGACAAATTTGGTTTCAGTGTTACACCGATGGAGGCAAAACTTTCTCTTCCTTTTTCCTTTAGAGATGAGTCATTTCAGGCACAAAAAGTTTCAAGCTTGCATCAGCATGTCTTCTTAACAACCATGAATGGCTGTAGTTGTGAATTGAAGGCTTGCTGTGTGTTGCTGAACTGACTTTTTATACCCAGACTTTATGTCAAGTGACCATTAGATGTGGTGGTTGGGTGGTGGAGAATTTTAAACTCAAAGGTCACCTTCTAATGGAGAAGATAACATGGAGAAACACAAAAAAGAGCGAAGAGCATTTTGAAGGAAGTCATGAGTAAATTCAGCATTCAACACTACTGGGTGCTGCCATCTTGAACTCACCTTCTTGGTGTCTGTGGGGTCATGACATTCTAATTCTTTACTAACTTCCCTGATTACAACCAAATAGGCTTTATTCCATGGGTCAAGAATTATTACTAGTTTTCCTAATGAGCATTATTAAAAGATGCATCATGTTTCCCACCGTGACACGTTGTTACCCATTGTTCTTCTGGATTGGGTGGGCGTGGCAATAGAAAGAATCATGTTAAAAGACAGAATACGGAAGATTGGGAAAGAACTGCATTGGTAATTTATAACCACTGCTACTTTAACTGCACTGAGGCATCTGGAGAAATGATCATCACTGTAGCCGCTTTTCTCTGTGACTCAATCCTGTGTTGACATCATTCCCATTAGCAGTCATTCCACATGACTCAAAGGGGATGATGGAAATGAGTCTCACCCAAGACAACATAAAAGCGAAAATATTATGGTAAATGAAGACTTCTGCTAAAATGACAAAGAAAAAGTGGTGAATCTGAGAAACGTAGATGTTCAGTTTCTTGCCATTTATTCCAATCTTTCCCTCAACCCCGCCACTCACTTTCTTTTGTTCCCTTCCAGAGACTGTTTTCCGAATGAAAGGGTGGAGGTACCAGCATGGTTTTGGTGAGTGACAGCTGTGGAGTCTGTCATCATAATGTCACTACTATGTATGTGTCTTCTGGAATATTCTTTGGAAATTATGATGCCATTAGCCAAGAATCTCCTAGCAATGCAAGAATGTCATGTGTGGGGTAGGCCATCTTGTTTAAATTAGCAACACCCTGACAGAACAAAATCCTTTATGAACGAAATTGTTGCCAAGCACGAGCGTTTCTGCTTAATTTACACTTAACTCATTCAAAAGATGTATCATTACATTTCTTTATGAAGTGAACCAAAAAGCATTTATCAGTTTAAACTTGGAAAGAATACTAACGCTTATTTGCTTTACCAAGGTTAAGTCTTCATTGTTTCCTTGTCCGCAGGGCTCTTTAATATGCAGGAAGAAAATTCAGTCTTGCAGACACAAGTCACATTCTAGAGAAGACATTTTATTTAATTATGCTTAATTCTGCTCACTTGAACTACTTTTAATATATTTTTAACAACCTCTTCTTTCCCTTTGTTGCTTTTTAAGGATAATGACATTTTTTTCAAGTGTGCGCATGAGTTTATGATTCCTGCTTTTGTGCCATTATTTTTCCCACTGTGGTTGTGCTTTGTACATTCGGTTTACCATGTTTTGTCCTTTTTCTCTCCCCGGGGAGCGACCATATCTTATTTCTTTTATATAGTCGGTGGCTGGTATTGTCCTTCATATTTTTCACCTGAAATGCCCTTAACAAGCTAGAGGGAAGGGAAATAATGTCAGCCTCCTTCTATGCCTGAACTTGGAAAAAGAGTTTCAAGTTGTGGTTAAGACTCTGCTAAAAGAGGGGCAGACTCTAGCCTAGAATCTGGGAGAATTTGTGGAAATACTAGTTCAGGACTTGAAAATTGTTATCCTTCTGTCAGGTACTCAGAGAGCTCACAGTATAAGAGTTCAGAGGGCCACAGACTCTGGCAGATGTTGGGTGAGGATGGCAAAGTAGAAAACTTCTGAATAATCACACAGTTTACAATAACAGAAATCACTTAGAAATCAACACCATCACACACCCAATATCAGCTGTGTTGGACTGAGCCACAGTTAATAGGAAGGGGCGGGTAAGGGAAAGGGAGGCAAGAAAAATATCTAACCTGAGGTGGACCAATTCAATTCTCTATCACTAAAGAGTGACATTGGATTCAGAGGCAGTGTGGTTAGTGTCTACAGTGACTAGCAGTGAGATGATGTAAATGAGGGAGCTGCCATCTCTCAGAGACAGCAAGTAGGCATGGTGTGAAGAAAAATTAATGAATTTTCAAAGAGGTAAGAGAGAAGAGAGATGGGGAGAATGAATGCTTTCTTGGATTCTGAAAGCTTTCTAGTTCCTGGTTTCAGCCCTTTAATCTCAGACCTCACTATCCTTGAATTCCATCCATACGTCTGTCCAGTTTCAATAAATTGTCTCTTTTGGAGTAAGCTATTTTAGGTTGGTATTTTGACTAAGAAAAGGAGAAGCATTTGAGGATCCTGCAGTTAATCACGGCACAACTAAGGGACTAGAGCCTAATCCTTCCTTATAGTTCTTGCTTTCTTGGTCCTTTATTATGTACTGGATTAGCATTCAGTCAATTCATAGCATGCATTTTTATCGTGATTATTTCTGTAACTGTTTTCAAACCACGTTCTAGTGCATTGGTATTTTCTAGAGTACTGCATGTCTAGCACAGAATTCAAATTCTTGAAGTTCATTGCAACCCCAGGGGGCTGACATCCGCTGTTTTTAAACTGAGAACTCCAGTTATCTGCAGGTTGTGAGAATGGTGATACAGATGAGTTTGGAATTTTGTTTCAAAACCTACTCCGTTCTAGAAAGGCCAGAAGTTGGGGCCGGTCCTTGGCAGGATTAAATCTCAAGTTTGTCTGATATTAAAGTCAGCAAGAGAAAATGATAGTTACTTTTCTGTAAGGATAAGTGTATATAATTCGATATGAGGAGTTAGTGTGGAGATAGCTTATTTAAGGTCTCTTTCTTTTCATGATCTGGAAGAAAAAAGTGAATGATGGAATCTCGAAGTTTGCAGATAACAATTTTAGACAGGAAGCGGCAAACTGGAACATTGTCATCTTCAGGTCTGCAAGTTAAAGCATGTTAATATATTTGAGAAAAAATACCTTTCAGAATTCTGAGGTTCTGAACTCTCAGTTACAACTCAGCAGAGAGATCTCAACTGAAATTCAAACTCGTTTATGTTTTTTTTTGTGCTGGTAGCATCCTTATTCTATGTAGAGAGAATGCGTAATGTTTTAGTACCTAATCCAGTGTGCTTCATGAAGCTATCCAGTGAATTAGGTGTGTTTCGCCCATTTTAATTGTATTGATTTTTAAAGGTGATTTCATTATTTTATTTCTTTGCATGGCTATCTTCATTTTAGGATATTGAAATCACATTTCAGTCTGTGTGTATTTCACACACACCCACCGCCAGAGTTGCCACCACCTTGTTCCTTCCTTCCTTCCCTCCCGCTTGCTACCACCTTCCTGATAGCCACTGTCTGTGATTTGCGAAATTTGTTGAAATCTGTCTTTGTTTCTTCACATTCCACGCATGAGTGAAACCATCCTGCATTTCTGTTTTCCCTTCTGGCTTATTTCACTTAGCATGATCCCCTCGGACTCCTTTCAGGTTGTTGCAGAGGACATACTCATTGTCTTTTTTAACAGCTGCATAGAATTTCATTGAGTTTTCAGACCACAGCTTTTTTTGTTAAATCCATCTCTCTGTTGATGGGCTTTTAGGTTGTTTCCATGTCTTGACTGGCGTGAACTGTGCTGCTGTGAACACAGGAGAGCAGATATTTTTTCTTATTAGAGTTTTTGTATTCTTTGGATATATGCCTAGAAGTGGGATTCCTGGATTGAATGGTAGATCCATCTTTATTTTTTGAGGAATCTCTGTACTGTTTTCCAATGGTACAGCACTAACCTGCATTCCCACCAACAGTGTAGGGGTCAGGGGAATTCCTTTTTCCCCACACCCTTTTCAACACTTGTTGCTTGTTGTCTTTTTGATATAGGCCATTCTCACTGCTATGAGATGATATCTCATTGTGATTTTTATTTTCATTTCTCTGATAAACAGTTTTTCCTGTGTCTGCAAGCCATCTGTGTGTTTTCTCTAGAAAGGTGTCTGTTGGAGATTACGTTCTTGTCTGATATATGATGTGTGACTATCATATGGATTGCCTTTTTGTTTTAGTGGGGCTTTCCTTCTCTTCCTTCTCTTTCCTTTTAGTTCAATATAGTCCCAATTGTTTAAGTTTACACTAGTTTCCTTTGCTGTAGGTATCACTTGACTAAAGACATCTGTGAAGTTAATGTCATAGAGTGCTTTTCCTACGTTGTCCTCTATGATGGTTTATGGTTTCAGGTCTTATGTCTAACTGTCCCCATTTTATACAAATAGGTCTACAACCTTATGTGAGTTTCCACAGCCTGTGCGTGTGGGAGACAGAAAGAGTTAAATTATGTAACTGTGTTATTCATCTATTTATCATTTGTTAAACTTGAGTGCCCACTATCTAGCAGGCATAGTGTACATATTTTAAGCACACTAGTGTGAAAAACAAAGTAAAAATAATCCCTGTTCTTATGTAAGTTATATTTTAATAACTGCAGGTAGAAAACAATAGATACATTAAAACAATAAATGGCATGGCACGTTTGGAAGCAAGGGCCATGGAAAAGGAAAGAATATATAGCGGAGGCATAAAGAGAAACAGGACATTGAGGTTGGTGAGAGTGTGAGTAGGGATTTTTCAGTAGATTTCAACAGGAAAGATGCATTTGCTCAAAGGTTTAAGGAAGGGAGGGGGCCGTGTGGCAGGCTGAGCCGTGAGCAAAGCAATGTCACCAGCTCTGGCAGGCAGGTGCCTGTGTTCATGCAGAAGCGAAGACGCCCACTCAGAGGGGCTGAGTACTACGGACAGACGGTGGAGCCCCCTGAGGGCCACTGGACGGACTGTGTCTGCATCTTTTGTCAAGTGGGGACATGACTATAGAGCCTTACAGCTATGTTTTTCTGTATCCACCGCTTTCCCCCAGTGTTCTCTCTTTAAAAGTCAGATTTCCCCAGCTATCCCTGAAATATTCACACCACAAGCTGCATCTATTTGTTTTTTACTCTTCTGCCTCTTAATTGAGCACAGTCTGCCCTTTTTTTTTGGTGACATTCGTTTATTTTAAATTTTTTTTTAATGTGTAAATAACTTATTACAATAAAAATCATGATTACTTATTCTACACACTAAAATAAACTCATATGTCGAGGTTTCCCCACTCCTCAGATAGCTGTCAACACACCCTGCCCTCCACCACGTCACTGAGTGCTCTTTAGCAGAGTCCAGTGGGCTCCACCAGCATTTGCCCCACCCCACCCCATCCCCCTAATATTCTGATGACACGCACAGAGAGAGGAGACCAGGTCAAAAGAAAGACTGTGACACAGAGCAGTGGAAATCTTCACTCCTGTTCTCACCCACCCCTATACCTCTACTTTAGAAATGCCCCCTCCCTTATTTCAATAATTAGAACCTTATTTGAGTTTGCAAATCATCCCGATAGCAAATAGTGACCTGGGAGTATTGGTCTCATGCACCGTTAGTCACTCCACTTACACAGTGAGATTGGTCTCTGTCACAGCTAGTGGAGACAGTCTCTCTTCCCATCCTGGCTCTTGAGGTCTTGAACCCAGGTCATACTCTTTGCCTTTGCTACTTGAGGGGTGAGGAAGAGCAGCTCTCTCTCCCTTTCTAAAAATCCCACCCTTTATTACCAAGGACTCTGGTACAGGTGTGCGACCTCCCTAAAGAATGACGTTCTATTCATTCTCTGGAAATAAAAGTGCTCACAGTCACATCCATGCTATTTCCAAATAATACATCCTAAAAACGTTCTGTCAACAATCCTCTGTTTTGCAGTAGCTTGAAGGATGAAGCTATACTAAGTTTTAAAAGGCCAGTTGAGAATCTTAATAGTAGACAAAAGGATCACTTTAATATTCGACTATTTCTTTCTCTATTGAAGATTGCGCACAATTCTCCATGGGTCTCTGGCATCCCTGTGGGGACAGGGAGCAGAGTTACGGAGTGTCTTTATTTCAGGAACATTTCTAGGAAATAGTATCTCTCTCCTGCTCTCCATCTGTGTTGGCCAAAGCTCTTCTCCTTTCCATGGCAGGCAGAGCCTCCTCAATGACAGCTTTCGCTTAGCTACCTGGGGAAAAAAGAGCATCTGTGCTCCTGCGGAGCCCTGCACATGCTGTGATGTGCGTACCTGTGGCAGGGCAGGCTGGCCTGGGTGCACTGAAGGAAGAGACAAAGCAACTTACGTCCTCTATCTACGTAGTGCGTTTGCTCCCTGTGAGTCAGAAGACACAAAACAGTGCCTGGGTGTCTGTGTAGAGCCTGACAGCGCTGCATATCAACAAATGCAGGTCGCCTGAGATGGCAAAGGGCTGTGGAGAGCACCGTGGGGAGCATTAGTAGAGTATTTACTGCGCAGAGGTCTTTATTTTAGCTTCCGACATATTGGGCCTTGTTATTTGACTATGTCCTAAGGGAAGCCAGCAAATATTGCTATGTGTTTTGTTTTATGGGTAAAATATATGAATTTCGAAGAATCTAGAAATCTGCAAAAAAGACTGCACAGCAAACTAAAGAAAAGCAGGGGACGGATATCTATCATTTCTAATTTCTGATATTGTATGGTTTAATTTGGCCAGGTGGCTTTGGCTTTGGCCTGCTAAGCTTAAGACTCTAGTCTCATAACTACTTCTTCATTCCTGAGATAGTCTTCATTCTTAATATTGCTACTAGTAGTAGTAGTATATGGTGAACAGAATAAAACAAGATTCCTATCACTTTATTTGTCATTTTAATGCAAAATAGTGGACTCAGCAATCCGTTTAGCTAGATGAAAGTGATCATAGATGAACTTTTGAATGTTGTACATTTATCACAATTTCTTCTCATCATCACCTTGTGATACCTTCACAATAATGCATGCTTCTGGTGGCTGAAGTGCTGAGAGTGTGTCTTCCCACGTGACACGTCATGTCTGTGGGAACTGACACAGGAGACAATTCAGATGACTGCAACATGCTTTAAATTTTCAACTGTATTTGACATGGCCCTTTTTTTGCCATCTGCTTTGTGCAAATATTTAAATTCCAATGACTGCATAGTTTTAAGAGAAAGAGATAAAACTGGTTAAGTTACTTTGTGATGTGTTTTGGACATAGGGGAACAAGAAGAGGAATTCAGTGGTGTGTCAACTCTTACTGACGCATAAGAATCAGTCGTTAACGTCTCCTCCTTGCTAGGAAGGATAACGGCCCTCCAAAGAGTTCGTATCGTAATCCATGCAGCCTGCAGCTGTGCTACCCGACATGGAAAAGGGACTTTTTAGATATTAAAAGACAGACTCCTGGATTATTCAGTGGGGCTAAATTTAATCACAAGAATCTTTAACAGTGGAAAAGATTTCCTGAGAAAGTGTCAGTTACGGATGTGGTGACGCAAGGACGATGAGAGAGAAGTGATGTGAGAAAGACTGGAGGCTCCATTGCTGACCCAGAATATGAACGGAGGGGCCCACGAGCCAATGCGTGTGGGTGGGCGCTAGAAACTGGAAAGGGCAGGCCATTGAATTCTAATGTAGAGGGGGTGTATTTCTACCATGTGATACTTTTCTTATCGTTTCCTTGCATCTATTTAATAATCATTTTACTTTGTTGACTGCTGGTAATTGCTATCTTCTTTGAAAGACTTGTATTTCTTATAGATATGGTTGTTACTTCTAGATCAGAGCGATCCCTTTGACACTCTTTAAAAAGGTTTTTAAAGCAGGATTCCAAAGTAGCCTATGTTCTAGAGAAAATTTAGTCCCACCCGTGACTTGGAATTTTCTAGTCTGTATTCCATGAGGTTCCTCTTTTCTGACAAGAGGGAATTTCAGCAATTCTATGCTATGTCTGAACTCTAGGAACTCTTTTGTTTGAAATTCTCCAGAAAATTATTCTTTACCCAGAATTGGCTTTTGCCTGATGTTGTGGAATTTCACTCCCCACGTGTACATCTGTCATCAGTTCTCAAGGGATCCCTGAGTAGACCTATGGCGCGCTTTCACAATGGGGTCTCTCCTGTTGGGTCCTCTGCCCGCCCTCCCACTCTAGCTGACTCGGCTACTCTGAACTTCATCTCTACCACCTCCGCTAGGCAGTGCTGACAGTCTCCTGTTCCGTGGTCCAGAAATTGTCTCCAGTGGAAAACTGGCCTGAAAAAGGGGTCAGTTCATTTTTTAAATTTTTTGCTGAGGCATCAGAATCCTATATTCCCCATATTCCAATATCTGAAAACTACTTTCCTGTAAACTTTTCAGCTTTCTAGTTGTATATGGTATAAAAATAAAGTTGCACTGTTATCGCCTCTTGGCTGAAAGCAGAATCTTCTAAGAGAGTAATACTTAAAAAAAAATTCAATATAGTTTAGAAATCTAATTACATTGTTGCTAAGTTTTATGCATTAGAAGACTCAAACGAGATTGTTAAAACACACATAACAGAAAGGCAGGTGGTCAAAATTATTCATTAGAAACTTTTCTTCCAGGTTTTTATAATAATAAATGTACATTTTTTAAAGTCAATCCTTTAACTCTTAGGATATTTTTATTCTGCATCCATAATCAAATAACATATTTCAAAACTAAGAAATCACAGAAACAGATTATTAAAATTCTGAATTTTATTTAAAATTAAAATCCTAAAATAGATTTTTGAAAGTTTTCAGTACTATTAAAGCTACTATAAATTTTACATTATGAACATAGAATTATAGAAAGTTAGTGCTGGTTTGAAATTGTAAGAGAGCACATCATAAAAGTTTCTTTGGATAACGATTACAAGAGTTTTTTTGTGGATAAGCCTTAGAAAAATTCATCAGGAGTCTGTAACTTATGTCTAAATCAAAAATAAAAATGTCTTGTTTTCTCCATAGATGTTATGTTTTTATTTGCCCGGGTGCTTCCTCTATTCTTGTGTTTCAGGGGTCAGTTTTTATCATGATCGTTCTGAAGAATTAACTCTGCAGCTTTAGAAATCTTAAAAATGTAAGCCTAAATAGATTCTATTAATTTTGAGACTCTATAATGATGTTTCCAATAATATAGTCAGCATACTTGTGGATGATAAAATCTCAACCTGTAAACCAATGTAGCAAATGTATGCAAAATGCATAAACTTTATTTATAGAAACAAATGTTTGCCAAAATGTAACTTTTTCCATAATGTTCCATAACTTAATGTTTATTTTGGACTCCCATTCTGTAAGACTGAACATATTCTTAGTAAAATTAGGGCTGTCGAGGTGTCAGAGTGGTGACTATGTCTGGTCATGGTAGCATTTTCAGTTGACCCATCTTTCCTTACAAACTGTGGTATCGCTTCTGCCCACCAGGCTTGAGCAGGTCACTCTAACATGTCAGTGTCCCTTCTGGGTACAAAGAAAACATCCTGCTACTCTAGTGTCTCCTTGAATCATGGGGAATCTGTGTCACCTTTGTGCTGTCCTTAGACACAGAGTATTAGAAATGCGTGAGGTTCTTGTAGGTCCTTCTCTCTAAACACATAACTCAACCACCTCAATTCTGGGGCAAGTTTAGACTCTCTCTGTTTTATTGATTCACCCAAACTAACGTCTCACTTGATTCTCTTGTTGGTAATTAATTTAGGATGGAAAATAGGCTGAAATGCAATACAATGCTTTCAATTCTGTTTTGTTCTTTCAGACGAGGAATGGGTTTCTAGTAGGTGAGAAGGTTTGCTCTAATTTATCATGTATTTTCCTAAATCTCATTCTATATACTACCAAATAACTTTTCCTGAACTCATGGTTGAAGAAGAATCTTTTAGGATAGTAATATTTGGAAGAATTAAATGTGAGGTTAGAAATCTAAGTAGACTTTTCGATTTATTTATTTATTTATTTTCGTAGAGGGAATTCAAATAAGAGCTTCAAAATACAGACAAGAAAAGGGCAAAACCATGCCAGAACTCTTAAAGTAATAAGCACTTCTTATTACTCTCATGTCTGAGGAGTGGCTGGGGTGATTGGGCAAGATGGCTTAGTTCCACATTTCTGTAGTCCTTGGCCCTGTGGGATAGCCAGGTATGTTCTTATGGTGACGGTGGGATCATAAGAAACCAAGCAGCAGCATACAAGGCTTCTTACAGCTAAGACTTCTAAGCATCGTGTGGGACTTCTGTCTGCTTCTGTTGGTGGCCAGAGAAAGTGGCCTAGTTGAGCCCAAAGTCAAGCGGTGGGAAAATCTTTGCTGAATTACTTCAACGACATGACAAATGTCATGGAGATAGAGAAGAGGGAAGAACTGAATATTGGTATTTAATGTTTCAGAATATTCCCCACCACATTTACTGAGGGTTTCTTTGCAGGGTTCTAGGAAAGGCAATGGGGGATCTCTTATATGAAAGTTCAGGGGAATTCATCTTAGGAGGGAAATCTAACTGCATCTAGAGAATTAACAGCGCTGGAGTCAGAAGACCTAGTATGGACTTGCATGTCCCTTAGTCTTGGAGAAGTCTCTTAACTTCTAGTGAGAGCAAATTGCTTGAACTTTCTATTCCTCAATTTTCTCCTCTATGAAATTAATATAAAATAGTGCCTCCTTCCTATTGCTAAGAGTTAATGTATGTAAAGCATTTAAAACAGTTCTTGTTCATAACAGATGTTGTATAGTCATTAGTTTTTGCTATCATTGGGGTTTAATTCCTTTTGTCAAATGAAGATAAAAATATAGCCTAATTTGTCTGCCCCTTATTAAATATATTCTTAGTTATTAAATCTGACACACGTTTTGACAAGTATGTGAAAAAATATATTAAATTTGGTAAGACATGAAGAAAACTAAAATAAATAAAACTGCTTCACCTGTGGGGGTGAGGGAAATGGAGAATTTAGCCAGAGTTCTTATTATAGAAGTAGGTGGCGAAGTGTTTTCTGTCTGTTAAAGAGTGAAAATGAATTTTACAAGAGTCTGGAATCATTAGGTTGAGTCAAGGAATGTCTTAGAGTGAATCATTAACAAAAATTACCAGGGTCGCTATTAAGCTTACATGAACTCAAGAAAAGTAAATGGCTTCCCCCCCCGCTGGGTGTTTCAGTTTTATTCAGTTGTGGGAGAGGAGTTGAAATGACTTGGGAATTTGACTTATTTGCTTCACTGCTTTTGTCATCTCAAGTTATGAAACCTAGCGGGTGTCGATAGGTTACCTCCTTCTGTTCCCATTTTTGGTGTCTTCATTTACATTTGCTTCCGTTTTCCAACAAGTTACCTCTAATTTCTTTGCTTTAAAATATCCTGTTATTATATATTTTACAATCTATTTATGTTACATACCATCTCTGAATAAAATCTAAGGTGACTTAATTAATTCTTTTTAGTTTAAATGACCTGTCACTTAAATAAAGCCCTGTGATGAAGATGCTCTTAAAAAATAACCCAATTCTGCTCTTTTTAGAAGAAAATCCTTTGTATATATTAAATGTTTAAAGATTTCCATTTCTAACATTTGAGCTCATTTTGAACAAGTTATTTCTTTTTGGTTAAGAGGGCTCATAACCTATGAGAAAAAAACCCGTAGGTGTTTGGTTAAACTTACATTTTTTTTGACAAATTGCACACTTGTCTCCTGGAAAATTATTCGATACAAACAACTGCTGTTCTGTTTCCTTTTAATTATTCAGTTAAGTAATTTTCAGTTGCTTTTCTTTGACAGATTTCTGGAGAATATATGTACTAAGAGGCTGTGTTACCATTTGTTAAACACGTTTCTTCATATTTTTCATGGATGTACAATATAAGATACTTAATCATTAGATCATCAAGAGTGATCATTACTAGCTACATTTTAATAATATTTCATGTTTACTTACAAATATCTTGAAACAAATCTTAAAAGTAATAAACTTAAGACTTGGGGGAATTGAATGTTTTTCAGATTTCTAATTGTAACAGGGATAATATTCAGTAAGTAGGGCATGGAACTAGTCGTAAATTTTACTAGGGTTATTTGGGCAAGAACACATGTAAGAGAAATCTCTTCCTAAGTATTTCAATTTCAAATCTTTCATATTTCGGAGGCAAGCTAACTGCAAAAATTTCAAAGATTCTCACCTAGTGAGTTTCATATTTCACATGAAAGATCATACCACAGAAGGAAAATGGCATTCTTTAGGGCTGTAGGTGTGGCATTGTGTGTATTTTTTAACCCTTGAGAGTAGGGCAGGATCTGTGTGTGAAGTCTGGCATAGCCATGTCCTGATGTCACCAAAAACTCTGTTGGATGGCACGTCATCCCTTGAATTTGTCAGAACCACTTTGTAACACAGCACAGTGTATGACAGCTCATCCTAAAAATAGCCATGTCTCTTAGGGTTACAGGCCCATGGGTCAAAGGAGGGAGTGATGATCCCCAGCAGTCAGCTAGCCAGAACTATGTAATTTGATGTTTTGGCAAAGAATCTGTTCCTACATTTTTTCAGTAATTTTTCTCAGGGGCAAGTCTTTGAATTTATGTCATCCTTCTAACCCCCTATAGTTTGCCTCATTAATCTTAATTTTTCAGAATTTAAGATAACCTTTGCAAAAGTGCTATGCACAATGAATCCTAGAGTGGTAACATGAGTTTACAAATTTTAAATCAGTTCTCATGTTCCTTTAGGTGAGGCTCTGCATATTTTTCCTTCTTGTAAAATAAATTGCACCACCAACAATGAATTTTTTCATTAACTTATTTTTTATTGTAGAATGAGGTACTTGGCTGGAAAGAGACTATTTTCTTTGTCATATTTGTCAGCCATTGACATCTTTTGCCCATTATATACATGTTGAAATGAAAGATAATTTAAATCTCTTTTCATTAAATATTGCCCAATGTATATATATTAAAAAAAACCTTTTGAAGTTTAATGTGCATATAGTCATGTCAAGGATATAGGTAAGTGAAACTCACTAAATGAGCACATCTGTGCTATGATTACTTTTATCAAGGAATAGAATATCAGCATACTAGAAACTCTCTTTGTGTCATCTCCCAGTTATTAGTACTCTGCCTCCAAGGTTAGCGACCATCCTGATTCCCAACATCTTAATTTGATTTTACTTGGTTTTGAAACTTCAGTATAAAGGTTTCATTATGTAATTTGATTTTGGTGTGAGGCATTGTGCTCAGAATTATTTGTTAGATTCATCCAGGTATTTCTGATAGTCGCAGTTTGGTCATTTCCATTGTTAGATAGCATTTCAGTGTGTGAATTGGACATAATTCCTTGCTTGGTTCTACTATTGGTGGACATTTGGGTTCTTTCTAGCTTTAGCTATTCTAATTCATGTTGTTATGAATGTTCTTAAAATATGCCCTTTCGCATATATATAAATGCACATGTATGTATAACAGAAGTATATACTATATATAAATATATGTGTGCATGTGTGTATGTGTGTATATATACATGTATCCATATATATTTATTTATATTTATATATATATAATGCAATTCTGTTCAGTACGTACCTAAAATCTAACTCTTGGGCTCTAAGGGTATGGATATTTTCAACTTTATTGCTGAGTAGCTTCTTCAAGTGATTATACCAATTTACATACTTCGTCTATGAGAGTTTAAGTTTCCCTTCATTCTTCCCAAATGGTTACTTTGTTATGAGATTTCAATTTTCCCTAATGACTCATGAGGTGGAGTAATTTTTAATTGTCCATTTGGATATTCTTGTATGAATTTTCTGTTGAAAATGATTTACAGTTTTTCTATTGAATTCTCTCTTTCGCACTGATTTGAAGTTCTATATGAATTCTACTATGAGCTGTTTGTGTAATGTAAGTTCTCATTACATGGGCTATTTTTTCACCTCTTAATGACGTCCTTTGAAAAAGAAGAGTTCTCATATTTAATGAATTCAATATATCAACATCAATACTTTCCTTTTAAATTAGGATTCATGAAAAATCTTACTATTGGTAGGTTTGGTGATCTAATTGATGGCCTTGGAACACCATGAGGAGTTAGTGTGAGGTTATTCTAAGCAATAACAAACTTTTGAAGATTTTAAAGATTGTACTGCTGGTAATGGTATATAAAATGTGCCGAAAACTAAAGAGTAAATTCTAGACTTGAATACTAGTTAGACGTTTTTAAAGTAGTCAGGGAAGAGCAACAGTATCTGAACTATTAATTGCAGGAGAAACAGAGAAGTGTATCGAAGGAGGAGGGAAAACTACTTGATTAATTTTAACGGTTGCAAAGAGCAAAAAATGGAGTTGTTCTTAATATTTCCATTTCTCATACTGGTTAAATCTGATCAGTGATTACGTCTTGTTCCCCATAAATATTATTTGCTAAGTTTTCAAGTTCAATTATTAAATATTTCAAGAGGACTTGGTTGCCATATCAGGCTAAATCCGGACAGAAAGAAGAATTTTTTCAAAAAGATATTTCGTGGTAAAACTGATGAATAGTCTGAAAAAAAACTTATGAAAAATATTGAAACACGTTGATCAAGAATTTTCTGGACTTTCACAAACTTCATGTGTCAGCTCTATGGGTAGGAAAGGAAGGCTTTGAAACCACGAAAAAGTTCACAAGAAGGTCGACATCCACATTCAGACATAATAAAATGTCATTTTCTTGCTTTTTTCCAGTTTTCTGATTGAGTACTGGATGCTTGTGAATGCCTGGTAGGGTAACACTTTTGCTTTCAACTTCATCCAGGAAATATTTACTTAATCACCACAGGAGACTATCTATCTTTTTATCATCCATTCATCCATCTTTCCAACTATTTATATGATTAATTATATTCAAAAGTATCTCAAGACATACTTGCTTATTTAAGAAAGGCAACTTTCCAGTTAATAAGATGTATCTTCTTATAATCGATGCCCCTTACCTTTTTGTGGTTTTTAAAGGAAAGATGCAGGTAGGACTGAAGCCAAGGAGGCAGGAAGAGAGAGGAGAAAGAAGCACTTTATTTTATTTAGTAATTCATCTTGGTTGTACCTGATCTTAAACAGGGGACCTTGGGATGGATGTGGACTGCACTGCAGTGGGCTAACCCACCAGGCCACCAGGCACGCCGACCTGTTATCTTTTATAGCCTAGTAAAAGAATAAAGAGATTAGGAATTTTACAAATTTTAACTATGCACTCTTCAAGTGTGGTTATTTTCTCTTACTTTGGGGGAAGGAGTGGAGAAAGTTTGGAAATGAGAACATTTTGAGATAATCAGAGAATGGAAAATAGAAAAGTAAGACTATCTCCCTGTCAGGAGTAGGAAGCAGAATTAAGCCTCAATGCACAAAGGGTTCCTCTCAAACATGTTGAGCAGGAGACTGTATCACTAGGAAGTCTATTAGGTATATATAAAGCTGAAGTACATGCTAAGGCCATTCCTTCCTTCCCCACCCCTCTTGGAGCATGCCTCCAAATTGGCCTCATTCCCCACCCGCTCCTCATAGCTCTGGGATAGTACGGGGAGCGTGGAGGAACAGGCGACTATATACCTTGGAAAGGTCATTCCTCTGGACATTGCAACATGGAACTCTGACGCCAGCTGAGCCCTGAGCTCATTCCAGAATAAATCTGAAGGCACTTCACTGCTCTAAGCTTCATTTTTATCACTTGTCAATTGAAAACAAGAAGGCTTCCATAGTCCCTTTTGGTGACTTTGTGTTGGACCCCTCACTTTCTGATGAATCCTGGCCACTGGGAGGGTTGGATTCTGTATCTTTTTCACCTAATGACTTCCCTCCACACACTGTTGTCAGGTCTCAAAATCACCAGGGACTCCTCCTGGGCCTGTCATTCTTTCATGTTTCCCAGTAGGCAGCAGAGTTACCATAACTGAAGGGAAATATTCTCTGGATGAAAATCGTTGGGAGAATCTTCAAAGGTGCCTAAGAATTATCCAAGGAAGGCGAAGATAAAGTACCAGGCTTCAACCTCTTCTCTGTTAAGAGGATGGCTCAGGGAGATTCTCAGCTTCTTTGTGTCTTCGTTTTCCCATCTGTAAAATGGAGTAATCACCCTTTTCATCCTCACAAAAACATTATAAGGCATAATTAATCCTTATAAGCTTTGAGGTTTCAGTAAAAGACATGGTAGAAATGCAACATATTATTATCACTAATTACAGAGCCTCTTTTTGTAAAATACACTCAAAACGACAATATGATAACCTGCAGAAGAGGAAAAATAGTGTGGAGATGGAAAAAAATCCATAAAGGAAGAGCAAAAAAGAATAAAAAAGAAACAAGAAAGGACTGTAGTAGAATGGAGAAAGGTAAAAGGAAGACAGTTTTACAGAGTGAGGTAGAAGTGAGAAGACAAGCACAGTGGTTTTGGAAAATAACTAAAGGGACACCTTGCTTAGAATTTTTTAGGGATTTATAATAACTATGATAACTACTATATGCATCATGCAAGTAAAAGTGAAAATGCACAAACATGTGTGACTGGTAGAATTCTAAGATGGCCCCACAATTCCTGCCTCCTGGTGTTATTCCTGTGATTATGTTACTTTATGTGGAGTTGTAATTAAGGTTGCTGATCAGTTGATGCTAAAATAAAGATTATTGGGGTGAGAGTAACCTAATAACAGGGATTCTTTAAAAGCCTAAGGTTTGATTTGTCTAGTAGTGAGGAAAGAAACCTAGAGATGTTTTCTGCCTGACCTGGATGAAAGCAAACATTGTGCTGTGAATGGGGGACACATGGAAACACCTGGCTTTCAGTCCCCCCAAAAATGGAGATTTCAGTCCTTCACCTGCAAGGAACTTAATTCTACCAACACAGATCAAAGTGGGCAAGTGGGTTTTCCCCAGAACTTCCAAACTCAGGTGGTTGACAATTTGATTTCTCTCCTGTGATACTCTGAGTAGTCATTCATGTCATGCTGGACTTAGGATTTATAGGCAAATGAACCCCAGGATGGGTGTTGTTTTAAACTGATAAATGTGTGGGAATGTGTTGCTTGGCAATAGAAACCAATATAACAGATATACTATTACAAAATAGCAATAACTACATTATGCTCTAGTTCAGTTAGCTGAAATTCTTAATTATGGATCATCAGGCCTAAATTCAGGTTAAAATGGAAGTGTCTCAGTAGTAAGATTGTGGGTGTCCCAGCATTGATCAGACAGTCACGAGAGCAAGAACACACGAAATTGTAATGTAAACCAACTATGGTATTATTTGGTGCAAGTTTGACTTACAAACTGAGAATAGTGTTGCTATATTTGTACAAGGAAGCTTTCTGGGTGTATGTTTATAAATAAATGACATCAGGAGGGGTATTTAAAAGGACTTTTAAAAGAGGAAATCTTTATACTTATCACATGAACTCCACTAGCTTTTTGTGAATTTCAATTTTCTTCCTTTTCTGTTTTATAAGGAAAGGTATAGGCAGAAATGAAGGCAAGTAGACTGCAGGCAGACAGAGAGAGGAGGAGGAATCTTCATTTTAAAAAAAAAATTGAGTTGTTCACATTGCTTGTTCTACTCGCCTTTGCCCCCCCAAACCCCCACTCCCTCCCCAGGCCTGGGACTCGAACCCAAAGTTATGTGTCTGCTCCTTCAGAGGCGATTGACCCAATTGCTGCCCCACCAGGCCGCACTGAATTTCAATTTTCTTTAATTAGGTTTTCTTTTGGCAAATTCCTGCTACAGTCAAAACTTTTGCTGGCAAGTAACAATATGGGCTTATTGAATTATCTCTACTCTCTGTTTTATTCCTTCCTCTAATAGAGCAGGCACAAAACCACAGGCAGGAAAGGAAATCAAAGACAGATTTGGAAAGGTGGAAAAATGGACTCATTAAATATGCTTCTTTTGCAGTTCCTAGCACTGAAGTTTTCTGGTTTTGTTGTCTTGTCCTGGGCTAAATGTCAAGGTCCTTGGCAATGACAATTTTAAGAAGTGAGCAGAAGCCTAGCCCTTCATCCTGCCAACTTCTAACGTGAATAATGCCACTGTTCCTGCAACTTCTAAGACTTCAAAGCTCTGAGTCACCTTTCGTCCCTCTCTCACCCCAATCCCTTACATCCTACAATTAGTGACCAAATTCCTACACAACTTATTTTCTTTCTTTCTTTTGTTTTTACCTAGTCCTGTTGCCATTAATGTAGCCTCAAGTCCTTATGATTTTCCACATGATTGTCACAGCCTCTTAGAAAATTCAATTGTTTGATTTCCCCTTGCACTCCATTCTGCAAAACACTGACGGGATATTTTTTCTAAAATAATTCAAATCTCGACATTTTTATTCTCCCAGAAGTTTTCTACAATTCCATAACTAAAATTAAACTGAGACTCTTTAATTTGGTGTTTAATGCTTCCACAGTACGCATCCATCCAATTATTTTCTAGCCTTATTTTCCAGAACCTTTTGTACATGCACCTATTCTTTAGCTGAATTAGGTTGCTGTGTCCCCTGAAATGCAAATTTTGGACTCAAATAAATTTGCAATTAAAATCCTGATTCCACCCCTTATGAACTTGGACAATCTATTCAATCTCAATTAGCCTCAATTTTGTTATCTGTAGAATGGGATAATATATATCACACAGCAGTCCTGGTGAGATTTAAACATAACGCTATTCGTAAAAAATTGTGGGCATAATGCCTGACACATAGTTCCTACAAATGATTTTTTCATTACTATTTTTCTTCTCTTCCTCCCCCTCATCCTCTGGCTATATCATCTCTTATTCATGTCCATAGTCCTATTCCTGTACTTGGTATTTTTGACTTCTAGCTATTGTCTGTGTTGTTCTAAGCAGTGGCAATGCCTGATGATAGACTCCATGTCTACCTGGCTGATCATAGATGATCGCTGGTGATGGCTGTCTCAGAGCCTCCCTGTTACAAAGAATGGGTGGTCTAATCCAGTCCTGACAACTCCCTTTCAGAGAATCTCTGAGGTGGCTCTTGAGGTGAGGGCGACGTTACTTATGTGGACCAGTTCTCTGATGGAAGATTTGGCACATAGATTTTGCTCCGAGGAAGCAGCGTCTTCCTGCTGATGAGTCGCCTGGGTAGGTTTGCGTGCCTTGGCCGAAGGGAGAGTCTCAGACTGGGAAAGAGAGAAAAGTGTGGACCTGGGTTTAAGGAGAGGGCTCAGGACTATCATTATGATTGCATCTCAGCAAACACCTCTTATTACCCCACTAACAAGTGTTCCAGAGTGTCCCATTAACTCCTTCAGGGACGTAAGCACAGGTGACCAAGGGTGCCTCCGCCAATCCTGTTGGACTGGGCTTATACGTATGACCCAAGGTATTTAATATCTATTTTGGTCGAGCATAAATTATACAGGAGACAAATGGAAGTTGCACAAATCACACGCGGTTTATTTACCTTAGCCTGGTGGTTTCCAGGCTCCAGCAGGCCACCCGGGGATCCGCGCCGACAGACACACACACTGGAACGAAGGACGTGCAGCTGCGTCTCGACTTCTCATTTCAGGGCCCGATTCTGTGGCTCACGATCTGGACTCGCGGTTCAAGGCAGAGCTTCAGGCAGGTGTGATAAGGGGAGTGAACGTCTGTGGAGGAGCAGAACGAACGGCTCTAACAGCTCTCTCAGTCCTCTCTTCTTATACTCTTAGATGGGTGTCTTCAGTGTCTTCAGTGTGTCTTATCAGCGGGCTCCATGGGCTGCCTGGGGCTGTGATATCTAAGGGTACGGGTGCACACAGGGGTGTCGCCTAGTGGCGTGTTTATCTTTATATTTGCACTCAGTTTACTTATGATTATGACATTTAACAAGGCATAAGTCACTCCATTTTCTAAGTGTAGTACATTCTTAATATTATCTATCCTAATTACTATAACACAGAGTGAGGGCTTTTTCTCCCTGGCAGAGCAACTAATGGATCCCAAATTTACTGGAGAAATCAAAATGGTGCAAATTGGAGACCATTGAGTGTCCATTTTAACTTTGCCAGTTTCCTCTGTGATTTCTGAGTCCTTGATCTTGTGCTACCAATTGGTCTCACCTGACTTCCCTGACTTAACTCTGTAATAATTAGCTACTTCATTTAATTTTGTTACTTGGTTATTTTTGAGCATCTACTCTGTACCAGGTATCTTTGTCTACACTGGGGAGACAATACCATAGTGGACCAGAAAAACAAGATCTCTTATGTTCTAAAGTAGGAGGCAGAAAATTAAAAAGTGGATGAAATGTAGCTTCAATTTTAGGTCATTGCCTCAGGAGTGCCTCCAGCCTGGAGTGCTCTTCCTTAGATGTTTATAACTCAGGTTTCTTTGTACCACTCATGTCTTTATTCCAAGGTCACCTGCCAAGAGAAAGAGAGAACAGCAAATCTTAAGATCCTTCTCCCCTCACAAATCCTCTTCTGCAGTTCTCAAAGACAAATATCTCTGAAAAGGAAAGGTATATTTCCTCTTAATTTTGGTGAAGACTAATTAGTACCAACTGATGCGAGTCTATAATCTTCACTTATTTATTATGGATATTTGTATTTTTTCCTGTGGTCACATTAGTGTGTTGGATTATGGGTGCTGCTTCAGATCCTATTGGTTTAAAAGCAGCATGACCATGGCGTTACGTTTCTAAAATTGTAAAATTCTGAATTTGAAACCACTTTTGGTCCCAATGCTTTTAGATAAAGGATTGTGAACCCATACTAGCTAAATGTCTTCGTGTGCTCATTAGCTAACTAATTGATTTTCTTGTTTCTCCAACTACAGACACATAATGATACTTAGCCAATACTGGGCCACATTCAATGGTGGCTCGTGTGTGTAGCCTAGCCGTGTAGTAGGCGGCACCATCTTGGTTTGTGTCAGTGTACTCTCTAATGTCTCACAACCACAAAATCGCCTAGTGAGATACTTCTCAGAATGTGTCATGCATTTGTTGTAAATGATGGTGAAGACCTTGTGTCTCATGTTTACTCCATCCAGAACTTGAATATAATTGGGTGCTCAATAAAGAATTGTTAATGAGTGAGTAAATGCCTTCAAATGTAAATATTTGGCTGGGAGCGAAGGTGGAGGGAGATGACATCAGAGAAAGGGTGTTGGAAGAACTGATGTCGAATCTAGGACTTAAATACTTATCCGAGCAAAGTCAAAGATGGGGAGAGGCACCAGGAATGCTCTTTGGAAAGGAGAGTGGTACATTTGAGGAAGGGAAGACATTCAATGTGGTCTATGCCCAGAATTTAAGAGAAGAATGGCAAGAGGAAGACCTGGAGAGAAACTAAAGGCTTTTTAAATCATGTTAAAGGATTTGGATTTTTATCCTTCAGACAAAGGGGAGTGACGGCGTCATAAAGGTGTCAACTCGTTTAATCCTTCCAGCAACCTGTGAAGCAAGCACTCTTGTTCCATTTTGTAGAGAAGAAGTTTGCGAGTCGTGGCAGTTACGTGACTTGCCCGGCACAGCGAGGGTGGCAATGCTTCATGTGAGACGGGTCATTCTGGGCTCCAGGCTTCCTTTCAGAAGAATGTCGACCTCAAGCAAAAACAATTTGTTACTCTGACATCAAGCAGGACTTAATCAGAAGCAAAGCTGGGAAGAGACGGGGATTGGAGAGTGCATTCGTGAGGAGACTCGTGCACTTCCTTGAACCAAAGGCCGACAACCTCACGTAACCTCTGGGAAAACCCCCTTCAGTTCTGCAGGAAGGGAAATAGCATTTTGTGTCACGGGAGACGCAAGGCATGTTTGGCCCTGGGGTCTGCTGATTTGCACATGTGTGGGCCCTCAGTATCTCCTCACCTCGTTTAGGTAGGGTTCAAATATTCGTGTTCACTGGTCAGAATACTATTGGAAGTAGATGATTGGTGATGAAATTGATGATTAAAATGTCACCATTTTCATCATGAAATGTCATCCTCCAGGTGCCCTGGGATACTGGACAGTAGGGGATACATTCAGTGTCCCGGGTGTGCTGATTTGCCTTTGATCAGTGCCACAGACAGAGCCTGTGCTTCTGCCTTCGTCAGCAGTCAGTCTCACCGATGACAAATGACAAATGTATGACTTGCAGAGGGGCCAAGTGGGTGGGACAGAAAGGAGCAGCATACTTCAACCATCATTGTATTAGAAAGAACAGCCCTAGAAGCTGCTCCACCCTGCAATGCTAATACCCGCCCCAGGGTATTTCAGCAACATCTTGCAAAGCACAGAAGACAGCACTTTAGCGATTATGCTCTTACGGTCTGCGACACTGGGTCTGTCCTCGAAGTGGTAGCTAACGAGGAAGTTGATAAGAAGTGAACACTGCTAGATGGCCAATAGGCACATGAAAAGATGTTCCTCCTCTCATTACGAGGGAAATGCAAAACAGAACAACAATGAGCTATCATCCTATACCTCTGAGAATGGCTGTTATCTGAAAGATTGACAAAAACAAATGTTTACATGTGGAGAAAAGGCAACTCCTAGACACTGATGGTGGGAATGTAACCTTTATGGAAAGCAGTATGGCGATTCCTCAAAAAACTGAGAATGAAAATTCCATAGAATCCAATTATTTTGCTTCTGAGTATTTATCCCCAAAACACAAAAGCTCTGATTTACATATATATATATATATACCTCTATGTTCATTGTAGCCTTATTTACAATAGCCAAGAATTAATTGCAAACTTCCTAAGTGGTACCAGTGATAGATGAATGGATAAAGAAGACGTGGTCATATATATACACAATGGAATACTACGCGGCTGTAAAAAGATGAAATCCTGGCATTTGTGACAATATGGTAGGCACTAGAAGTGAGATAAGTTAGCAGGAAGAACAATACTGGACGTGGAATATAAAGAAACTAAGAACAGACAAAATGAACAGGCAAAACAAAAACCAACTCTTGTGCATTGAAAATTGAACTGAGGTTGCCAGCAGGGAAGGGAGCAGGGGATGGGAGCAAGTGATGGTGGGTTCCAGTGGTCAATGGTGAATGACTTTTGGTAATTACATGATGGACAGGGAGTGGTAACATATATCTGAAGAATAATAAGCCTGCACATCTAAACTTATATTGTTTTGTAAATCAAAATTACCACAGTAAAAATTAATTAAAAGGAAAATACCTAACAATCAATGTCACAACCTCCATAAATGGAACATATTTGAATTCTGATCAAAATAAAAAAAAAGAAGAAAGAAAGAAACATTGCTAGAAAACTTTAAAAATTCTGTGTTTCATCTTCTTTATCAGAATCTACTGGGTTTTACTTTCTGCCTTTCAAAAAGAATCCGCCCTGAATAGCTACATGTTGTTCAAAAGCTACCTCATATGAGCATGGGAATGTGTTATTCCAAAAAGCAAATGACAAAGACATAGCACTGCGCCATACATAGTTGACGATGTCTGTCATTGCTAGCAGAAGACTTCTGCTTGATTGCTAATTCCATCACTCCCTGCAGGACCGCTGAGGCTCTTATCCAAGCTCTCTAAACCTCAGTCTTCCCACCAGTAAAATGAGATAACTACTGACTTCACAGGGATGTTGTAAGGATTAAGTGTGATCACATATGTCCATTGGAAGAATTGTAGAATTGATAGAAACGTCTGTCTTCATCTTGATACTCGGTACTGTTGGAAATAGGAAAAGTCTAAAAGTTTTTTTTCAGTATCGGGATGAATTCACATTTGTTTGGATGTTTGACTCGGCCGGCTCTCTAATGCTTTCTACTCTCACTTGCACATTTGACGAAAGGAGGACTGTTGAATTAATGAGCAGTTTGAGCAAATACTAAAGTATTTTGGGGAGGAGCCCTCAAGCCACATACAAATGAGAGAGAGAGAGAGAGAGAGAGAGAGAGAGAGAGAGAGCGCGTGCGCGCATGTGCGCACGCGCTGCCTGCTCTGGTGTCTTAGATGTGAACTGACCATCATGATAAGTTGGACAGCTCAGATTAATATACAAATGTTAGTAAGGGAAGCTCTTTGTCAGGACAGCTAGTAACACAGATTTGGGATTCAGTAAAATCTATATTCATATTTCTGCTTTGATCTTTTCTTGTTTGAGACCTTACACAGGTTAGCCTGAGCCAATTTATACATCTAAAACGGAGCTGGTAACAGTGCCCTTGCAAGATGATTGAATTGATAAAATATGGACATGCGCATAAACCGGAAGTAAACACTCAACTCATGGTCACTCTATAGAGTCTTCTATAGTACCTATACTAATAGATGTTATGCTATTCTAGAATATTTCAAAACGAAGAAAAAAATGGATAGACGCCGCCATCCTCTTGATATTTCCACCTACTTTGACAGTATCCCTTCCACAACAAAGAGAATCAATCAGCCCAGTAGCAAAATCTAATGCTTAATTTCGATACCCTATCCCTCTCTTTCCTAATGAAAGAATAAAGAAAGGGACTTAAATGAACCATGGTTCAAGATCCGGATCCACAGCCTGGTGAGGACCCAGGCACAGGCAGGTGATGGCCCATGTGTGTCTGAGGTTTTGCAAAGGCTTCTGCTCAAAATGAAAACATAAAAAAGGCTAGTATTGTATGCTGTCCAATAGCACTTGTGGTGTAGGTCTTTTTGGAAAGAACTCCTAAGTAGGGAAAAAATATTAAAGCAATGGAGTTTTACCAAACCTACAAGAGCGGAGAGGAAATCCTTTGTTTGTTGAAGAAACGACACTTTTACTCTTGAAGAAATGGGTCAGGGGCCAGAGGAACAAAGGAAGAGAAAACGGAAAAACCAGGTGAGCTAGGTTGTGTGAATAAGCAGAATCTGATGAGAGTCACACATGGAAACCTGCCTGCCACCTGCAGCAACTGGACTCTTTTGTCACAAAGGCCCTATTTACTGCCCAGAGGGCCCAGCCAGAGACAACTGCAGTGTTGGCCAAGCGTGGAGACGTCTCAGTGAGGCCTGTGAAGGGAAGAGATCCAAGAGTACTTGGGGGTGGGGTTGGCCTGAGAAGGACAGTAAAACACTTATGCTCAGTGGTGGATCAACTATGCTCGAGGCTCTGTTCCCCAGGGAGGCCTGGAGGAGGACCACAGGCTTAGCTACTATGGAGAGCTGTCCCTCTATCCCCTCACCTGCTCTGGCCTGAGAGCCTGGTTATGGATCGGTGGAAGGAGAACACCGTTTTGTTCTTCCTGGCTCTGCTCTGCAAGCTCTGTGGTCCAAAAGAGACACATGCTCCCTCTAGAGATACATGGGTGTCAAACTCTGAAGATAAATACGCTTGCCTTACCCCTTTCTATTTCAAATACTCAATTTAAAAACAATCTTATAAAGAGAGCTTTGTTGTATAAAAACCCTGGGACAAAAGTGAGAGCCTCTGTGAATCAAGTCTAACAGACATTCTTAGACAGTCCTGCAGGCAGTGCTGTGGACGCTTTGCTCTGAGCACCAGTAACTGGATGGCCCGAGGCAGCAATGGGAATGAAGATGTGAGTGAAAAAGATGGCATTTGTAGTTTTAGCTTACAAACCGTTTCTCAAGTGGTCAAGGAGGCGGAGGGACAGTGGGAATTTGGGTTTTGCAATTATGGAGCTACCCTGGGAGCGAGAGTTACAGAACCACTGTTTGTGAACAGAAGTGTTTTGGGAATTTTGGTGGGAAGGATGGATGAGGAGCTGTGTTTTGGGAATTTTGGTGGGAAGGATGGACAAGGAGCTGTGTTTTGGGAATTTTGGTGGGAAGGATGGATGAGGAGCTGGTGGGCAGGCAGGGAAGGTGTGAAGAAGCAGACTGCTGGTCTTTCTTGCTTTCCACCAGCTTCCACCTTTGAGCATGTCCCTACCTTAGTACAGCATGGGAGGCACTGAGCAGGGAGGATGAGGAGAGGAGGGAGGGGGCAAACGTGGGTCAGATGGAAGGAAGATAAGGAAGGTCTCTGAGGGCACTTGGAAAGCTTTTCAAATGTAAAAGTGTAGCAACATTCAAGGAGCTGCTATGTTATTCTTCCTCTCTCTACCCCACTTCAATCTTTGATATTACTCTTTGGAGTGCAACCTTGAGTTGGTAAGAGAGCTTTAGCAGTGAATAACTGACATCACTGGACAGTTTCCAATTACCCCCGGAGGCAGAGTTACTGCAATGGCTGACTAAGGTGATTACCTGATCTTCTTGCAGGCATGATGCATTTTTCATCTTTTTTTCTCTTCCCTGCTCTTCCCTTTCTTTTTTCCTTTCCCTTCCTCATCTTCCTCTTTCTCTCTCTCTCTTTTGTTGACATTGGTGTTCTACTGAACCTTACTTTAATCTCACCACCACTCAAGGTGGCAACCATTGGCCTTCAAAATTGTTGCATAAGAGAGGAGACGTGCACTCTGGCTTCTGGAACAGGGAGCAGCAGAGAATTTACCCGAGCTAACCTTCTGGACCAAACTCTGCCCTTTGCTGCCTGCTCCTTAGTCTCTGAGAAACACGAGGCCAAATACTCAAGTCTTTGGCATAAGCTGTATTCAGTAACAACACACTTTTTCTTCATTCAACCATTATGACTGTGGAAGAAAGGAATACAGAGCACTTGACTTGTAGGGAACTGGGGAAACAAAGATAGTTGAGCAAATATTAGTTCATACGTGGTGATCCTCTCCTTTGAACCAAAACAGCAGCCTCTTAGCAGAGCGGTTGAAGCTAAAGTATCCTGACACACATTTTTTTTTAAAAAGAGCATTATAAGCAGCAGTCTGCCCCTGTGCTCTGTAAAACTTCCCAAAGTTTCAGCAGGATGAACCGAATGTGGTCTGAAGGTGTCTCCTCGCGCTGGTACAAAATGAGACTATAACCCGTTATTCAGTAACACTGGAATTCTCAAGGTGATAAAAGAAAAGGAAATATCCTGGAGGCCCAGTGCCTCCTTTGACTACTGCCAGGGAGTTAAACCATTAACGAGGAAACATTGGACTTCCATGCACTAAATTCATTATGTTTTTCTGCTGCAAAAATGTTGTTTGGATAACTGCAAAAGATGAAGTGGAAAAAAGGAGACATTCACGTCTCTGATGGAAGGAAAGGCCTGCTTGTGTCTGATATTGGAGAACAAATTTTTCTAGGACTATTCATTCTAGTGAAAATATTACCTTTGCATCATTGCCAATGGGAGCGTTCTAATTTGTGATTCAGGATTATTTGTCCTGTTGTGGTTGGTTCGTTCTTTAAAATTCTTCTCTTTTTCTTTACTACTTGTTTTGTTTTCGAACTCCAGCTGATGTACATGGCCGAATCCTTTTCCAGAACATGAAATGAACATGAAATTAAAATCTCAGTTGGCCCTCAACTCCAGGACCATCAAAGTAGCTCTTTATTGCCAGGTTCCATGCCACCTCCATCTGGAAATAGATATGTACATTTCTAACTGGGAATTAGGAAGAGAGTTAATAGGGCCTCTTCCTTGGAAAGGAGTTGTAACTAAATGCCTTTTGTTGTACATTAAGCTGAGGTTTGAAATTGACATCCAGCAGCACACAAAGGATATTCTGCCCCTAAATTAATGGGTAGACCAGGGTCAGAGGCTGGACTACTGGAGTCTCTTTGTATTGGGTCCAAATTGCCCAGCTCCATGATAGGAAGGAATCTCTGGAGCACACCAGGAGCGTGCTGGGCCCTCAGGGATTCCAGTGATGACAGTTGCATAGGGAGCTTTTATTTATTTATTTTTTTGATCTTGACCTTCTGTTTTTTTCAAAAGAATATCTACTCCAGGTTTTTTGAAATGCACAGGAGAGAATGCAGGGGTCCATTAGGTTGTAGGTATTCAAAGTCCCACAGGATACTCATGACTTGGAGTCATACGCAATCCTGGAAATCCTCACTCTGCTCAAGTTAGTTTCTATGTCTTTAAGAATTCCTCCCTCTGTGGTGGTTACAAATCAGAATGAGTTTATGGAAGCTTCTCTGCTCCAAGATCATGCCTTCCAGAGATTCTCCAAATACCCAGAATCTCAGCTCACCTGAGTCTAAAGACACTGATTGTCTCTTTAGTTCACACCCATCTGCATCTGGCTTTTGGCCCATCTTCAAGAGTCCTAGGTAACTTCCAGTCTCTCCATGGGCTCTAGCATCTTAATTTGGAGGCAGTGTGGATTCACAAAGTTATAGTTGATTTATATTTGAGAAGTAAAAGGGTGTATCACCAAAGTACCTTTCCTGAAAATGATAAATCACTCACTTTTCCTTCTAAAATGTAGCGTATCTCTTTGGATTTTGGTTTCTCCCTAGGAACTTAAGATCCATCTTGTAGTTAAATGAAATACATTGCTTTTATTTTCCTTCATCATAACCAATAAGTTCACTCAAGTAAGGGTCATGATATAAAGCTGACATCTGTAGTGTGATGGAATGTCTGAAATAAGAAACTTGTTTATTCACATTGAATGTCAAAACTATTATGCCATTATCACTTGTCTCTAACATGTAGTTTTGAACTCCTGTACTAAATAACCTTTTATATTCCTGAAGAAGATTTGAATCATATAGGGGACTTGAAAAACTGTATATTATTTGATACTGGGAAGAGAAATAATTCACATTCATATGTTATTTTGCTGGTGAGTTTGAAAAGTCGAAGTGAGGAAAACAAGTGATATCTTTCTGATTTAGGGACAAGTGTGATGGAATCTTTAAATATTCCAAGTGTTCTTTTCTTTCAAACCATTTATGAAGGAAGGTCATATGAGGAAAAAGTATACCAAAGTAATATTTTCATTTGTATTATGGTCATATATAGATAATATATGATAAATTACTTTGAATGGATTAGCTGACAAGAGATAATACAGCAATTTTGACATTTAGTAATTATTTGCTTTTCCAAACTGATAGTATTTTCATTTTTCTCAGCAACTAAAATATGAAGATCATAGTCCCACAGATGGGATCGTATTCTGAAATAAAAAAGTCATCAATTAGATATCATCTTTGAACCAAATTCTTCTTGAGTCTCAGTTTCTATGTCTGTTTACAGATAATGATACCTACCTCACATGCTAATTGTAACAAGTAAATAAATATCTTGTATAAAATGGGCCATATATTTCTGGAACATATTAGAATTCCACTAAAGATAGTAACCTTTTTTATTATTTTTATGGTCTCTATGTATAAATCTTGATGCACTATACAAGCATTCCACCATATTTTTCTGGGCGTTTCTTCTCATATATTGTCCTCTTCTGGCTTCTGAACTCTTGATTCTGTAACCCAGCCTCCTAAGTCTCCCATTGGCAAGACTTCCACATGGGAAATCTCCTAGAAATTTCTTCAGGTATCAGAACTTTATTTTCCTAAAGTCATTCTCTAGAGTGAGGGTCTCAATTATGACTCGCGTATTTGTTATGGAACAAAGAACTTTGGATTGTAGAAGATCAGAATTGATAAACACAAAAACAAAAACTGTGCAGGACATTTGCTAGTAGTCCACCTGGCATCCATCCATTTTTCCTTACCCTCTCTCTTCCTGAAGATGTGAGAGGAGAATCCATTTTCAACTGTCTGGTGAGTCTCAGAAGTATTTCTCAAAATTAGCCTCATCTACTGGTGTCTTCATTTAGTGCTTAGACCATTCCAAGAGTCTATTAGTCTCTGAATTGCTATCCTTTCCTGTTGCAGTCAATCCCCTCAACACTGGTTACTTGTATATCTATCCAGTGAGTATCAGTTAAGGTCTTTGACATGTCAGGCATTGGACAAAAGATAACATAAATTTTTCTGTGGACGCACAGGGGGCTGGGACCATATGCTATGTGTGCAGAAATCCAACTTCCCTCTCCCTGTGTCTCCATCTGCTTCTTGATATGGATGAAGGCTTTGTTGCTGGAGGAGGGGCAGTTACAATGTGAATATGAGGAGGGTTGAGGAGATGGAATGTCATAGTGATTGTATTCTGCTATGTCCCTTGAAGTAAATTTGAACACCCATGACTGTAGGAATTATTCTTCTGAAAGTCTTACTTTGTAAATTGTTGAATACAAACAATTGTTGTGTGGCCCAGATAACAGGTCAGCTGTGAGAGTCCTTCTAAGTCTGTCTTCATCGACCCACACTCCACTCTAGAGCTCTGCAGGCATTGAAGGCTATATCTATGTGAAGGACAGAAGGGACTAAGTTTCTACAGTGATGTAAGGACTCAAGGCCATTGTAATCTATCTGTTTGTCTGTCTGGTCTGTCTGTCTATGCCCCAAATAAATAAGCCCATATATAGTTGTCTTGACTAATCCCAAATCTTGACTATTCCCCAGAATATAGAGTGCATAGAAGAAAGATAGTCTCTTCAATATGTGGTAGTGAGAAACCCGGACACCCATTTGAAGAAGAACAAAATTGGACCCTGATCTTATACCATGCACAAAGTCAACTGAAAATAGATCAAAGACTTAGACATAAGATTTGAAACCATAAAACTCATAGAAGAGAACAAAGGATCTTGGCAATGATGTCTTAGATGTGACACCAAAAGCAAAACTGGATAAATGGGGCTACATCAAACTGGAAGTCTTCTCAACAACCAAGGAAAGAAATCAGCGCAAGGTGCATTGGTTATCTATATTAACTAATGTATATTAATTTACCTAAATGATACTTTCAGACTTTGGAAAAGCACAATCATGTGTTCTGCTTTCCCAAACAAATCTGAAGATATTTAACCTTGAATTCAAGTTCAAATTCTTAGACTCGAATATAAGACTCTGCAATCGATCCCCAACCTTTTCCTCTGTGTCATCTTCTCAGTTCTCTGGTCAGTTTCTCTATGCTGCTCAAAACAGCGCCTTATCCCTCTCCCCCATTTCCTATACCATCTCTCTCCCACACCCATTTGTCTCTGGTGTATCTAGTTTCATTGCTCTCTCCTCTGGGTATAGAAATCATTATTTCTCTTATTTATCTCTTTAATTGGGCTACTAGAGGTGAATCAGGAGCCATGAATTCAATTCTAAATAAATGCATGAACTTAGACCTTAGGAACTTAGAATAGTAGAAGTCAACATTGGTCAAAAACTGATACTGAATGTTTATCCATATTTTCTCTACTTCCCTCTAATGCATGTCAGCATATTAGGGAGCAAGCAAGCCTATCCCACATGGCTGAGGTGCTTCTGGGGTAACAGTCCCCATTATACTTTGTTTAAAATGTGAGACAGACACATTGTCTCTGAATATGTGTCTCTTCATACATAGGAAACCATCTGGCGACCATAAGGGAGAACAGGTCAATGTTGAAGGCACCACCAAGGGTGAAGAGATGAAGAGTATCAGGTCCTACAGATTTCATAGACACAGAGCCCGAGACCAACTGTAACCCTGCCTCTGGCTCTCACATTCTCTAACCAGGAAATCCTTCTGTCTTAAGCTACCGGAGCTGTATTGTCCACACAAGACAAACATGGTGACTCTCCCTCCCTCTCCATGGTTCACATGCAGGAGGGAGGCCCTGAATGCCACAGCCTACATGTGACTACGTAGGCCTGGACACTGGCTTCTGTACGTCTCTTTTGGTCCATCATACTTTATTCCATATTTCCAGTGCTGTTACTTTCACTTCTAATCAGAGATGTAATGATTGCAAAAATTTCTCAGCAATTCATCGCATTACTACTCAGTAATGAATTTGAGTATATCTGCAATATGGATCCACCAATATTTAAATGTATAGTTGAGTCTCCTGCAGATACTATGCAAATTTATTCCACATTTATGTGACATAATTTTCAAATAAGGCATTTGAGACTTTATCTTCTGAAAATCATGAATATAACTTTAGCATCTCTGACCTTATATTTTTCCTCAAAATTACTGAGACCAGCTATTAGAATATTGTGGCAAGTTCACAATTCTGGGTAGAAAATGCTTAGTTCCATAAAATCCAATGGGAGCAAAATATTAACTGTTCTATGAAGAGTCATGTGTTTAATATCTAGCACTTTATCACAGAGAGCTTATAAAAAGTGTTTCCCATAATTTGCTATGGCATCAACTTTGATTGAAATTTCCACAGGCAGGCAAAGTCATGTATTAAAGGACTGTAGTTGTGCTCAGGCAGACAGCTAAGCATTTTTGGCTGCAAACCTAATGTAGTATTTTTGCATTTTCTCAGGGGTTGATGCATTCCACTTGTATGACATTATTCAGCAATATAACTGAGCACTTACCAGTGATTCTCCTGATGAAGTGTGTATGGCAAGCCACGCTTACCATGGTGAGCTCGGCTGCGTGTACCCCAGTCTAAATAAACTCCCCACAATGACTTGGGAGCCAGGACAAGGCAAAGTTTATCACTTTTGGTTCCTTGCGAAGAATCAGTCAGAACGTTCTGTTTACTTATGCAGAAAAGTGCCTTGACGGGTCCGGGTTCCTGAAGGCAGTGTGGCATCACAGCTGCTTACTATTAAAAGGCTGTGAATGTCCCTGTCTTCCCTATTTGTCTTGCAGGATGCTATTCTTCCCTGCTCTTCACCGCTCTGTGAACAGATGCACAAATATCTTTTCTCTGACACTCGGAAAACAGACAAGTAGCCTGTTCTATTGCCTCCATAAATGCCACTCAGTGAACCAGCCGCTAGGTCATGCTCATGTGCAATGCAATCTGTTTCCTCCCTCCCGGGCTCCCACCTCACCTTTCTGATGACCTGAGCCAGAGTTGACCTTTGGGGAGTCCGTTCTTCTCCACTTAGGCTTCGGCAGCTGGTCAACAGAAACGCATTCTTTCCTACAAACGTAAAATTTCCAACTGGGAAAATTTTGTCAGCTAGGATCAAATTCAATCCATAGAATTAACTTCTATCTAGTTTACAAGAGAATAGTTAATGATGGGAAATGTCCTGATGTTTTCATTTGCTCCTGTGGCATATGATGTTTTTAAGAACGCCTCTTATCCTCCTCTTCCATAAGTTCTTAAGGGAAATTCGAACTCCCTTCCCAGACTCTTTAGAAAGGGCTGACATTATGATGTCCCAAAGCTGACATCATGAGAGAGAGGGCAGAGAACCTGGAAGATACAGATTAAGAAGCCCTGCGAGTGTCAGATAAATCACAGTAGGAAACAAATCAGCTCTTACAGTATTTTGTTAGTCACTGGGGCTATAGGATTAAATGCACAAGGGATCTCTAGAGATCTCACATGTAACAAGCAGGCTGCATTTTACATTCCAAAATTATAACCTAGTGCTATTTTCTTCAAGTGTTCAGAAATCTATACCCAGCATCCCAGTGCTCCATCTTTCAACTTGAAAGGGTTAAATCTAGTCAGAATTTGGGTGAGATTTGTGTTTTATTGTGCCCATTCTGCCAGTGCAGTGCTTTTCAGTTTAAAGCACACTTCTTTATGAATTCCATCAAATGAAGCAGAGAATGCCAGCCCCAGGCATCCCTTTCTGCCCTTAGGAGTTAATTCTGAGTTTAACAGTCAGGGCCAAGAACATCGTAGGGTCTTGGCACATAGTAAGGCCCCAATGGTTATTTGCTGGAAAGACCGACAGCGGGATGGAAGGCTTCCTTTGTGGATATGTTCTGCCTTATCCTGATCTGCCTCCCAAATTCCCTTGGTGCTTCCATGCGTTTCCGTTTTTGAAATTTCAAGTCATGTCCCTAGGTCTGGAGTGGGGTAGAAAAGTCCATGTTGCTTGTTTCCACAGCCTCGAGGTGCGAACAAAGAAGAGAATGTGCCTGGGAGTCAACAGGCTACCTCCAGGTCTCTGCTTGGATTCTTTTAGCTGCATGTTCTCAGTCTGGGAGACCCACGTCCTGTCTCGTCACATGGGGGTGAGAAGACCACCCTCCTGGATTGGTTGGGAGGACTAAGCTGGAAAGCCTGTTGAACAGCTTTAACATATACAGAAAATACATAACAGGTGCATTGTCATTATTATTTTAATGCTGCACCTGTGAGAAAGAATCCTGCTTCCTGAAGTTTATTTTCATAAGCCTCCTAATCCCCCAGATTGTTCTATTTTCTTTTCTCTCTGTCGTCAGTGGCCATCAATACTGCACGTAATATTCCAGAAACTGTCCACTCTGGTTTTAAATGACATTTCAAAGATAATATCTGGTATTTTACTGCTCTTTCTATCTATGGTCATCTATTGGGATCTCATATTAGGGAAGCAGCATTTAGTGATTCTTAGAACTCATTCTTAGTTATAATTGATGGTTCTGAGTCCTTCACTTGTAAGTATTATTTGGCTATTTCTTCCCAAATGCAATTCTTCCCACATGTGTAAGCCTTAGCTCACTAGATATTTGAATGTTCTGTGGTCATGATTTAGTGAAACATTTCAGTTTTATATTTCAAGTTGTCTTATTTGAAAACATTGAGTGATATTTTCAATGCTTTCAATATTTACAGCAAATTTCAATATTTTCAAATTATTTCAGAAATATTTCAATAATTTAAGTAAATATTCATCATGACCAGACAATCAGTTCCAGCACAACTCCAGTGTATTTCTGTTTTTGGTCTTTAAACCAGTTCCCTTTCACGTTAGGGATTTTGTTTTGAAATAAATTTGTGTGTGATAAGAGAAATGTTGACTGTTGTCATATTTATGGCAAAACTTTCCCATTCGTTTGATTTTAATGTGTTTATGCATTTCTGAAGTATAAAAGTTTAATATTTTCATCTAGTAGATGCTGTGGTATCCCCTCCCTTTCTGTGATTTCTTTTGCTGCTTAGAAGTTCTGTGGCTGCTGATTCAGAAGAAAATTCATAAAAATTTTCTTCTAGATGCAGTTGCCATTTCACATTGATAGTAACTTGATCTCCCTAACTGCCTTTTCTTTGGCATCTGTACGAAGAATTGAGAACTGGTAAAGAATTGTCCTAACGCCATATATTGAATAATTTTTTTCTTCACAGATTTGATTTGCAAAGTCAAACTTATCATTTATTCAATTAAAACATATTCTAGCTTCTGTTAACAGGCTATCTATTTAAAGGTGTAGTTAGAATTTCTGCACTGAATGAGTGCTTTTCTGGCTTTTTGTTCCTGATTCTGCAGTTGGTAACATGTTTTCCTGTCTTAAAGTGTGAGTTCCTCCCATCCACCAGCAAATTCTATCAGCTCCATCTTCGGTGTGAGTCCAGTATCTAGCCACTACTCTACCCGAGGTCCTACCACTTTGCTACTTCCCGTAACCACCCTAGTTCAGCCATTGTCGTCTCCTGCTGGGATGGCAGCCATGACCCAGTTGTCCTTCCGGCTTTCTGTTTGTTGCCCACAGTTCATTCCTCACACCAGTCACGTGTAGACTTCAGATGGAATTTTATCAAGACCACACAGTGGCTTCCCTTTTACTCAAGTGCCTCTGAAGCCCAGTTACCTGAGTCTCTCTCTGTTGTCAGGTTCTCTCAGCTTCAGAACAGACACTGCTTTTACCTCAGGGGTCTTCATGTTCATTTTCTCTGGAACCATCTTTGCTCATTTTCTGCATGGTTTACTTATTTCCTTTAGTTTTGCTACTCAGATAACTGCAGAGGAGCCGTCTCTGACACTTTTGAGGAAAAAAATCGTTCATGGATCCTTGGGGTCCCTCCCCATTCCTCTTAGTTTTTTTCATAGCACATCACCACCTGTTTCATTCTCTCTCTCTCACTTTATATCTATGTATGTACATACATACAATGTGTGTATATATAGAACATATGTATAATATAGACATATGTATTATATACATGTAGTCACTTGTCCCAAATGTTTCTAGATAACTCTAAAATGACCACTGAGCAATAAGATTTCAATTTTTATTACCATAGTGTTTTCAACAATTAACACATATTTAAATTTAAAATTTTATACTTACACATCCCTATATATATATATATATCTCCCTATATATATTTGATTTACTTTTTTATGACTAAATTTTGTAGTATATTTTCTATTTTTAAATAATCATAAATAGAAAGCAATTTAATTTCTAAATCTAAACATTTGCTCTTTGAAAAATAACATTTTCTAGTATTTTGTATGCAATGTTAAGTATTTATTTTAGTCTTTATTTTTTTCAGTAAAAGTATTTGCAACTATGGCCTTATCTCTGCACGGTTTTTGTGGAAGTTGGTATTTTTGCCCTTATTTTAAGACGCTTTTAATTATCCTCTAACTTTTTATCTGATTTTACCTATTTTGGGAGCATTGGGTTAAGCAACAACATGGCTGAAGTATAGTGGATGAAAATAAATGTATGTATATTCGTTCAAATGTATTCATCGTAGTATTCTGATATCCCCTGAAATGTGTTTTCGAAAACTTAAGATATCCAAAAGCCATGGTGTGTTCAGAATAAGGTGGAGGCAGTTAGCAGGAGACAGAAAATGCAGAACTTTTCAGGTACATCAAGGAGTTCGAGATCAAGCCTAAAAACTGTGGCAAGCTGTCGGAGAACTTTAAAAATAGTCCCATATTTCGTAATTGCTTGGTGAAGAGTCAATTGCAGGATTTAAGACAAGTGTTAGGGAGATCAGGTAAGAGTTGTAGAAAGTGTCAAATGTGGGGAAAATTATGATTATTTGGACAAAAAGTGTGACAGTAGAAGTGAGTAAATTGGCTGAAGAAGAGACATTTGAAAGGATTGCTGGTGATATTTCCGCTGCATTAAATGTGACTATGCAGAAAAGGGAATAATTAAAAATAATTACTAGTTTTTTCACTTGAGTTTAGATGAAAGATGAGGCCACTTAGGAAAATGATAAGAACTAGAAAAATTGTATTTTAGAGAGAAGGAGTGATATTTTAGCCACATTCCTTTGAGTTATGTATAATATAACTAAGGAATTTTACTACTCACGTCTCCCAATTTTTCAGTGAAGGATCTTAGATTGTCCGGCTATTATATCTAGTGTCTCATTATGCAATTGAGGGCGATTTGCTCAATCTCTTTATGCCTCAATTTTCTCCTCTGGAAAACAGAGTTAATGACATCTGTTTTCTAAATTTTAATACTGAGATAGGAGGAATTCACACTAAAAGTGCCTGGCACACAGTTACATTAAATCTAAACTATTATAATTGGCTTATATTTTGATCTCTGAAATTCACTTGGGAAATTTGCATTCGATGTTTGCTTATTTGTGACTGTTACTTAGATTATTCTGTTTAATGGATTTCAGGATGTTCTACCACCCTGCTTTTGTAGAAAACTTTTGAACATTAGGCTTCTAATTTTGAAATGAATCTTGGCCACTGGCTGTTATCATTTTTTCTAGAAGGTCACATGACACTCTTCGTTGTTTGTTTTTAGGGCCGGACATACCAAAGAATATCATTCTCTTGCCTTCTCACTTTAAAAACAACTTAATTGGGCTATTAAACTTTAGTTCATGAACTGTTTCCTGAAAACTGTATGTAGTGATGATTCCATTGTCTTCTGACCTTTCTTTCCTGTTTAAAAAGTCAAACTGAATTCAGTCCTCATTATAAAGAACCTGCATTTTCTGGTTAGATATTCAATAGGATGCTTTCCCCTTGTCTCTAAGATTTCAACACATTAGCCCATGTCTCATGATAGTCTTTATGCATTAACTTTGTCTTAATCAACGGAAGGTTTTGGAGAGCAGCTGAGCAGGTGAAAACCATCAAGCTGCCACATCTTCAGACGGTTCTTCCGCTGGAGCAGTGGCACCAAGGAAACCATCCTCCCACCTACTGCTGTCACTTCTCCCCATCTCTGTCCAACCATGAAGTGAAATCCCCAACACCTCCTTAAATTATTGCTCCTTTATTTTCTGCAATATGTAGCCTCAGAATGGATATGATAAATTTGGTTGGAGGTAAATATATATGTATATATGTATGTGTATGTGTATGTATATATATAGAGAGAGAGAGAGAGAGACAGAGAAAGAGACAGAGACAGAGAGAGACAGAGACAGAGAGAGACAGAGACAGAGAAAAAGATTGTATATATAATATATACGTGTATATATATATGCTACTCTGTTGGTCCCAGAAATCACCACTTGCCCCACAGAAGGGAAATGACCCAGTATTTTTTTGGTAGAGGGCTCAGGGTCACTGACATAGATATCTGCAGAAAAGTCTTCCCAACTTCTAGATAAACAGGGTTGCTCTGTTTCAACAGGCCAAGCATTGGTGAGCTCTGATTTTTTTTTTTTTTCCAGATTAATTCCACTTAGGAAAGTTCATCCCTAACTCAAGCAGTGGACAATCGGCCTTGGCTTCCATTTTGTATGCCTCTGTGGGTGCTGCTCATGGCCTGGGACAAATTTCTAGGAGCTGCCTCCTTAACACACCATTTCAAACTCTAACATGTCTTTGATTTTAATTTGTATTTTGGTGTTTCCAAATCATCCAGTCCTAGAACACTTTTTTTTTTCCCTGAGAATTTGACTGCCATTTTAGGTCCTTCTATATTTTTAGACTAAACATGTTTTCTGTTTTGGGGGTGGTTTTTTTTTTTTTTTTTTTTTGGTCTCAATCTGAAATTTACATTATCTGAATTGTTTGTCTACTTAGGTCACATTCTGTAGACAGTGTTCAACTCTTTACTAGGCTGCAGACAAATAGGCTTATATACAAAAATCTTCTATTTACAAAATATCTCCCTTAGAGATAACAGGGTGCCTTTGGCAATTCATAGACCTCTTTAGACTTTGGATCTTAATTCCTACCTTTGAATATTAATTGCACTCGAGTATTTAACTCTTTAAAAAAAAAATCTAAATTTTCTGTTAGCAACAGAGTGATGAAAAAGGGGGAACCTTCAGCCCAGAACAGATTTATAGTGAAAAAGGAAGACCCTAAAGGACATCTTCCCATTACCATGTCCCCCAATATCATGACACCTCATGTCCCTAGATTATTAAAAACGTGTATTGTTTGCTCTTCAAAAAGGCAAAAAGGGAGTTTATTGAGAAAGCATACATAGAAGGCCAATAAATCATTTTTTCTTTTCAAAATTTGTACAAGAAATACCTTCATTTATTCCTTTGGTGTCTTTTAAAGCATATGTATCTACATGCATAGATATGTATTTCTTCCTTTACCTCTGTTTTTAAATATAAATATTTTAGTGTCTTTATGTCAGTTCTGAATTCTTATTATTCATTCATTTTTTCCTTCCATAGACATTCATCAGTCATCTTTCAATTCTAGGTGTGTCCTTGTGTCCTGGATACTTTGCAATGCTTGAGATAAATTGTGGAACTTAAGAACTTTGTATTTTTGAGTTGAAGACAAAATGTTTAACGAATCATGACAATGATCTCTCCCATGCAATGTTCCAAGAAATACAATGGAATGGTAGACATATGGACTGGTTTTCATGGGGCACAATGTCATGGTCAATAATAATAGAATAGAGGCAGAAGGCGGTTTCAAAACATTAAAAGAGAATCCCGACCCCATAGATGGGTGTGAGTGTCATATTTTAGTGACTCCATATTTAAAAATTGCCTGAAGGATTTTCATGCTGATTTCGGAAGAAGAGCATGCACTCAGCTCACAGTACTCTGGATGCAGTATTGACAGGTTCACGCCTCCTCCTTCACATGTTTTTAGTGCTCAGTGGAACATTCCGAATAGTTGAGATTCTTAAAAAGCTGGGCCATCAAATGAATCCATACTTTTCTATAAATATTACAAAGCACAAAGGATAGGAACTCATTTGGAGAAGACATAAGAAAGAGTGTGAGTGTGTTGTGTCATGAGGAGGCTCTGAATTCTCTGAACTCCATGGAATATAATTTCCCTTCCCTCACCTTTACATGAAAAGAGACTCCAATATTATGAAAGAGGGAAAGAGAAAACTTTTCCTTTGGATTTTCAAAAAATCAGATTAGAAACAAACAGCCACCCTTTCTACTTTATTGAAAATTTCCTCCCCGAAAAGAGGCCCTTGAACACTGATTGCATTCTTGTCACACTGGAAAATAACATGATTTCACCCCATGGGCAGCCAAAGTAGAAGCAGAAATTGCTTTGTGGCCCACCACCATGGAGGGAAAATGGCCCTTCTTGCATGGCCTACTGCAGGCCTCAATCATTCCAGCTCTCTCTCCCCTCTGTTAAGTATAGCTCAGGAGTTCATGCTAGGTGGAGTTGTTGCTAAATAGGACACACTATTTGCCACAGAGGGCTGTGGGACACCCAAGCAGGCCACCAGGGTGCTGGGGAGAACCAGAAAAACAAAGGTATGAGGTCGTTCCTCCCACTCCACCCTCCAATTGCAGGGTTATCGAACCAGGGCACCAAAGTGACTGAAGGATTTGGGGTTTGGATGAGAGCAGAAGAAGAGGGTGGGAATCAACTTTACAGAAAACTGACCCGATTAAATAACCAAAGCAAGTTAAAGCCATTTGAAAAGCTCTGTTGAAAAAAAAAATAACAGTTTTGCTTTCCATGAAAAATTCATGAAACAAAACCTAGGAATTTCTCACAGTGCACGCAGGGGGATGGGTGTTTCCACTTGAGAGCCAGCGGAATGAGACCAGTAATGTGGGATATTGTTTCTATGAGCACGAAGGCAGACTATGCCTCGACACTGAGAAACTCTGTAATCGTAGCCTTCTTTGAAAACGCAGCAAGCTCTCTTTAGGTGTCCAAGGACAATTCTCAGAAACTCTACTGCAAACCAAGGAGAAAGTACCAAGGTGGTGGGTTGAGCTGTTTTTCTGCTCCAAAAGCCTGGAAGATACCCTCCTTGCTCAGAAAAATCACATCCTTTTCACAAATGTGTCCGACTGCTGAATTCTCTTGAAGGACTCTCTTTCCTGAGTATTCCTGGAGATATTGACTTAGAGTGATTGAAACTGGGATAGAATTTTAAACCAATCAGCACAACGTTGCTAAACCAGGACAGTCCCTGGTCAACCCAGGACATAGGGTCACCCTAGTGAGAGGCCCCTCCAGAAGCAAACAGAACACACACTCTGTGCCAGCCACACTCTCCACCAGCATCTGTGAGGCAGACTCAGTTGACCCTTCCCAACACACCTGAGAGAACTCAGTGTCTAATGGAGTGGGACATGGGGACGGCTGGTGCACACTGGGAGATCAGCAAGTGCATAGAGAAGACTTTTCAAAAGTTTCCCAATGACCTAAACTCATCTTCATTCTTTGTCTAGACTGCCCCACACGTGAGTGAGCGCAGGCTGCTTCCTTCAGGTTTAGGACAATCAAAACACCATTGGTCAGAAGAAGAAATCATGAAAACATTTTCTGCTTTGCATATCATGGTCTGATTTCCCTGATTCTTCAGCGAAGGGTCATTCTGCATTTTCCTAATCTCTTGTGCTGTTCTGCCCACATACTTTCCCCCATTCAACTTCCTGTTCCTGTCTCGCATCCAGCTCTTTGTATGACTTGGCGCCTCACATCTTCACATGTCCGGAATTGTTTCTGAGCAAATATTTTATTGAACTCCTTCAAAATACCCAGGTAGAAGGAAAGTGAAGGCCTCAGAATGCTCATGTTGACTAAAAAACACCATAAATATGCTACTCTGCTTCTGTCTCTGCTGTGACTCTTCTCAGGGTGAAAAAGGTCAAAAGAAAGAAATCAACTTATGGCAATTTCCACTTGACTTCTGGACACCATTTTCCACAAGACTATGTTTTTGGAGTTCAGAACAATCTGTCCTTCCATGGCATGATGGTGATTTCCTCAAAAATTCCGTTCTCAAAAATATACAGTTATATCTGATGAGAAAAATGGCTTCCGTGAAAAAGATATGGTGAGGTGCTAGAGAAATACCAAAGTTAATTTTTGTGGTAATAATGTAAATAATTGCATGTTTAAAATAATGCCTATAAGTGTGTTATATACAGATGCTGATGTACAATGTACAGTGAGGTGTATCGCCAACATATATTATGTCATGATGCAATGTTCTTTCAGTAGAAGTCATTCTTTAAAAAGGAAGAATCCAAGGAGAAATAAAATTAAAAAAAACCTAGATGTGCTTGGATATATAAATCTCAAGATTATTGAGTAAATCCAGTATTTATTCCATCTAACATTTACTATTTCTATTATGACTATCCTTCACCCAGAACCTTCCTACATTTTATTCTCATTATCACTTTTGTCAGTCATCAGTAAAATAAATCAAACAAAATCCACTAACCAAAGAAAGCATCTTTGTCGTTAGAGTAATGGCTTACTTCTAAGCCAGGTGCTAATTCCCATTCACAATTGTCCTATTACTTAAAGTAATCTTATTAAAATAAACGATGCTTCTTCTTTAGTCAGTTTCATTAAATCTAGTTGGTTTTATAGGAAATTGTTCCACATTGTAGATACGAAATGCAAGTTATGAGTTAATGTTAAATATAAGTTGATTTTGGATCCAAACAAGCAGTCTTCTTGAGGTTGAAATATTATCTAACTGTTGACATTCACTGAGAATCTTTTACTCCTTTGCATGCTATAAACTATTGAGAGAGGAGCCAAAAATTGTCTTTGCTGAGAAACACTCCATCTTTGTCCTGGGACGTTTATTTCTGTTTTATTTTTGTCTTTTCTTTGTCAAGGGAATGAAATGCTAACTCTTTGTGATTGTTTATAACTCCACATTAAAATCGAAGGTGACTGAATGACTAGGTCTCAAATTAGGATGATTAGTGATAGGCTTTTCAAAAATGTTTTCCAGTAAGCTTGCAGCTCTGTGAAGATGTTGCAAAGATTTAATGAGGGTGAGCCAGGTATTACCAAACAGCTTTTCCAAAGAAGGGAACTCTGCGTTCAAGGAAAGCAAGCAAAATGCTTTTTTTTTTTTTTTTTCCTTCCTAACGAAAGAGGCCAGTTAACTTGCCAAGTGAAAGCTCTAAGACCCAAGAAATACCCTAAACACAGAAAAATAAGCACATAGATGAATGCCTCCCCTTTTCCTTGCTGGTCTGAGGCCGACAGACAGCACCAGGTGGCAACCCCGGGGAGCTGGGAGTAGCAGATGCCCTACCTGACAGCAGGAGCTGGCAGGAGCGCTGCAGAAACACGTGCTTCCTGTGCAGCGGAGCCGTCAGCAGGTGGGATTGCAGACTGCGCTCCTGAGCCCGTCCTGTGTGGCCGTCGCGGGCACCAGCGCCCCAAACACAGCGTTTTCCCAGTGCTCTGCTGGAAGCGGTTCAAATGCAATTACGCTGCGTGCTGCTGGGGAATAGATGACTTAGAGGTTCCACGCAAATGGAATTTTGAGGCCAGCCTGAAATTCCATTCGATTTGGGGGCTTTGACCAAAGCCTGTCTGAATCCCCCTGCCTTCCTCTTAGAGTCATCTTTCTTTAATCTTCCACTAATGTTTTTCTGGTTAGGTCACTGATGAATGGGTGACGTCAATTCTCCCCACTCCCCCTTCTTTTGAGGACTGTACATCATCTTTTATTCATTTGTCCTCTTTGGCTGCTGTCAAGACAGCAAATATGAAGCTAATTTCCAAACCTCAAAGCAGTTGACAGCTCTTATTCTGCTTTGTATTGTGAGTCTCAGGCAGAGCGATGATGAGAATGTGATAAAAGCTGAGGTGCCATCCTTCTTGACTGTTGTTTGAAGGCCACTTTTACAAACTGAGGAGGTTCAGGGACTTAATTAAACAGATTCGTCTCGTGATAAAACTAAGAACCTGCCCCTCAGGGCAGGAGGGACATATGCCCACGCGTTCTTGCATGTTCCTGAGTCTCAGCTGATTACTTCGTTTTCCTCTCTCTCCTGTTAAAGCAATAAGCCACGAATCTCAGGCAATTGCTGAAGGTATAGCAAAGCCAGAAAGCGTCCTCCCTCCTTACTTTGTCTCTGCTAAGTCTGTAACCAGTGCATCTGTTAGGCTATAATATGACTTGATCAATTAGAGCACCAACTAGCCTGTGTACCAATTCTTGTCTTCATCTTTCAATAACAGAATCTATTAGGAAAACTTAATAAAGTGTGGCTCATGATGGCTTCTGTTTCCTCTGATCAGAGGAGCTTAGTGAATAGTAATCCAAAGCCAGGGAAAGGCAGTGAATGGTTTGGAAGAAATTTGGGGGCAGAACTTAGGAAAGTGTTGACATAAACTACTGGATATCCTACCTGACAAAACTGATGTTTCATCTAATTTGACATCAAAGTGTGTTTCTATACATACATTGAGAATGTAAGTATAACATCTTCATATACATATTTACAGATACATATGTAATACATAATAAAATATGTCTCATTCCCCAATCATTTTCTTTTGTATTCATCCGAGAACTATTTTTTAGAAGTCTGACAAATGTCAGGTTCTGTGTTGACTGACCACACAACGACAAAGAAGCAGATGATGGCCATGCACGGGAGACAGCCAGATAAAGCACTTTCAGTGTACGTAAGACTGGTTCAGACGTAATGATGGTGCAAAGTAGGACGATTTCAGCAGTCCCAAGACTTTGTTTTCATTATAGTAGTCATGATGATCTACACTCCTATCTGTAGCTGATAATTTTTGAAGTTCAACACGCTCATACACATAAATGCCTAAGTATTTTTAAAATTTAAAGTACACGTATACAATGTACATAGACATATGCAATCACAGGGTTCACATTGTATGTGTATAAACATGTATGCTTGAGGGTATGCACATATGTGCAGATGTGAATTTTCATTAAGTGAACACACCATTAATCTGGCCCCCAGGTCAACAAAAAATGCTTAAGAATGCTCTGGAAGCCCACTGTTCCCTCTTCAATGACCACCTCTCTCCAAAATAAATGCCATTCCAACTTCTGATATCATAGCTTAGTTTTGCCTGCTTCTAAACTTTATATAAATGGAATCATAAAGTATATACTCTTATATGTGGCTATTTTCTGAAGACTATATTTGGGAGATTCATCCATGCTGTATAACAATAGTTTGTTCGTTCTCTGTGACATATAGTAATCTATTTTATGAAAATCCCACATTTTAGGTACCCCTGGTGTTCCAGAGCTTTAGTTCATTGGTTGTAGTCCACATACATCCCGAGGTCCCTGGTTCAAGACTCAGCGCCTGGAAGAAACAACCAAAATGAACAACTAAATTGAAGTGCTTCTTCCTCCTCTCTCTTCCTGCCTGCCTATTTGCCTTCATTCCTGATGCACCTTTCCTTTAAAAGAAAAAAAAGAGAAAAGAAAAGAAAAGATCACATTTTACTTACCCAGGCTTTGGTGATGGAATTTGAGTTGTTTCTTGCTTGGGCTGTAATAAATATTACCCTGATGAGCATCCCAATGTCTTTTGGTGTACATGTGCATTCGTTTCCATTAGGTATACCTAGGACTGGAATGTCAGGGTTACAGACATGCATATGCTCAGGTCTCAGAGATACTGCCAGCCAGCATTCCAAAGTGGTTCCAGTCGTTTCTATGACCACCATCAGTACTCGAGTTCCAGACCTTCCTCAATATCTGCCATTGTCTGTTTTTTCCACTCTAGCCCTTCTTCTAGATACGTAGTAGTCTTTCATTGTGTTTTTATTTATGAAATCTTGGTGTTTTGAAATTCTAAAACCAAAGAGGTATTTACATGGACATCTGCTCTGAAGAGAGAGCTGGGAATTTTGGGGAAGAGATTCAGACATTTAATCTATTGTTTCATGGAAATTTCTGGGGCTGTTGCATACTTCTCCAAATTTTGAAGCATCTTTCAAATTCATACCTCTTCTATAGCCACTTCCATTTCATCCTGATTTTACCTCCCCACTTCCCACCCCCCACCCCCCAACTTTGGGACTAAGAATAAAGTGATAGTACCTTTTAGTGACTGTGGGTTGTTTGCCAGGCACTATTCCAAAGCATCTTGCAGTATCTATTCTTTTAGACCTCACGAAAATTCCCTGAATTGGCGTTTTTCCCTCCACATTACAGGTGGGAAGAATGAGGCAAGGGAGAGCCAGTGACTCCCCCAGGTTACACAAGAAGACTTGGAGGTTGGATGCGGAGTCAGGTGGGCGTATTGGCCACAGCCTCTCAAACCTTATGCTACCCCAAGCTGTTGGAGTTTGAGGCTTGCCCTTTTCTCTCTAGTGCACATTTGTATTTTTCAGTAGCAGATTAGAGAAATATTTTCATGGTAGATACTCTCATCTGAAAATAGTGCTCCATCAGGTACAGAATTTTCATTGAATTTCTGTCATGAGTTCTCAGTAAACATTTTGGTGCATGTAGGGTAAGGCATTTAATAAGCTATTGCCTTAAATAGAGCCTGTAAGCTTCTAGATTGCTTTCTATCATAATGTTTGATCTTCATAACTGGAAAGAGAATGTGTGACCCAGATGTTAAGGAGTTGCCAGAGTCAAATGATGCATTTATGGTACAAATAGGATCCAAATGTAGATTTGGGTCCTGGGATTTCCTGATGAGCATAAGAATCTAATGCACAGAGAAGAATTTGAGTTCCAAGTGAGAAAAATGCAAAGGGTGAAATTCTATATAATCCAGGTCAAAAATCCCTCCAGGTTCTGTTAACACTGTGAGTCAAACCATGCATGCTGATTTTAATTCGCATTTGCCATATCATATCCTGATTTGCTTACTCCCCAAGTTTCTGGTTTAGTTTTTTGGAGGGTAGGGATTGTGGTTTTACTACTACTGATGTCTAAATAATTACATAAGAATCAAAATCATTTTTTTAATTACAAATGAACTGAAACTTATATGAAGGTTGACTTGATATTGGATAATAACCAATAAAGAAAAGCAAACGGTACAGTCCTATTGCGTTTCTTGAGTCAAAAAGTCTATGCCTTGAAATCAATTACTCCAGAAATTAAAAGAAAAATCAGTTTTAGTGACTTTTATGCCATCCGGTGGACAGCACTGTAATTTTCCTAACACTTATTCATAAAAAAAACAAGTTCAATTTCCATGTGCCACCATGTTGATAAATGTTGACTTTGAAAGGGACATTAAATATTTCAGTGCCACCCAGCCTGTAGACACCTATGTCATATGTTACTTCCAAAGTTACGTCTGTAATGTTGATGGAGAAGGCAGGGTCAAAATTAAAATGTGAACTTTGCTGACTCCACCCCACGATATTTTCTGTGTCTGATAAGGACTGCTCGAAATCAGGAAAGCAAACGTTCCCATACTGTCCCCATATTTTCCTCATCACTCATAGACTTTTTGTGAATTTGCTTGGAGTCCTTTGTCTCAACACACACATTGTGTTCCCATGGACCCCCCAGGAATCACCACCTCCATTTGGTATTTGAGACTCTCTAGGATATTAATGGGTCAATACATCATTTAGGTGGGGGTATAACTACATTAAAAAACAAAATGGAATTGAATAGACTAGAAGAGCAAATATGGCGCACGCGATTTGTGGTGAGAATCATTTCAGTTGACTGTGCACAAAAGGGTTGAGTCCTGGTATAAAGTTCACTTCCAACTGTTTTGTGTCAGAGTAGTTATCAATCATCTGTAAAACCATGCCCTGTTCAATGTTCTGTACTGTTGGCTTTGGGACCCTCCTTTCTTCTTAGCTCTCTATTGCTTTCTACAAGTAGGAGGCACGAGAGAGAAATGAGATGGTTGGAGGAGTTAAGTGGCTTCCTGTCTGTTTCTGTTTCCCTCTGCATGATTTCAGCAACAGGCTTCATCCAGCTTCTTTCAGCTTCTTTTCTCGTCTTCTGCAGCAGAGGCAGAGCCCAAGTCCAACAGGGTCCCCTCCTCAGAGATATGAATGTCCGTTCCTCGGAGCCCCTCCTTCAAGCTCCCAGTGCTAGGGACCACCTCCTGTACCCCATATTCTCATGGTAGGCAATCCCTGCAGTTATTACTGCTAGATGTCATTTCAGTGTTCTCTCCTTATTCCTTCAGCTTCCCAACACTTGAGTAACCTACATCTAATATTAAATGCCTCTGTTTGAAATGCATTCATGAGTTGCTAATGATAGGGCTCCATTCTGAAAACCGTGTGGTCAGGGGAATCTCATAGTTGTGCCAGTTTCATAGAGCGAAACTCCACCAGCCTAGATAGTGTCGCCCACCTAGGCTATATGGCATGCTCAGTTATATTCTCAGTCTTTTCTTATCCTGCTTAACAGATTGCTTTGATTTTTCACATCTATATTTGTAACACAAAGAAGCCTTTTGGTGCACTGTGCATATATGAGTAGTGTCTATGCCTGTGTGGCTGTGCATGACAAGCCTGCTGTTATCCTGAAAATGAAGTTTGCATTTTACTTTTTCTTTCAAATAGTACTATATTTGAACAATTTCTGGTGCCATCAAATGATCCTCAAAAACTTGACAAAAAGTATGTAAAATATCTCAGGATGGATGTGCCATCTTTTGTTTGAACAGTTCCTACTGCTGAATATTTATTGGCTTTATAAGCTTTCAGATATTGTGTCAGTTTCCTGAATCTTTGTCTACAATGTTGTGTAGATTCCTTGTTCTTCCTATTTTTCTTTTCTCTTTTAAGTTCTATGCCTTTTGACCGGCCTCAGATATATCAGTCATGTTCTACTCATCAAGTAATCCTTCCTCATTTGCTTATTTTCTTCAAAAGTCACTTTCTTCAAGAAACTAACCTTAGACCATGGCTCATAACTACTCATAACTGTATCACTGACAGGCCATCTGTCTTGGCCAAGTCATGCATAGAAAACGATTTCTAGTTTAGAAGGGAGAAAAGTATACGTATCTGGTGAAAACATTCTTCTTCTGTGTCCTCACCCTGCTAAGTACAGCGTAGGTACTCCATCAGTACAGAGCACAGCAAGTCTGCAATTACTTACTGTAACTTCTCGGCTGATGACTTCCTTCTTGTAAATTCTCACCATTTCTCAAGATCCTTTATTAATTCCAGAGGCAGTTTATTGAAAATAACAAAGGACCATGGCATCAATTCATTCTCCTGGCCAAGCAGACATAGATGATTCCAGAAACCAACTCAGAGCCCTGGAATGTTGCAAATTGGTGCTGTTTCCTTTGCGACCAGAGGTTTGAACTGAAAGATTTGCAGCATTAAATGGGGTGGAGTTCTTTATTTTGGCAGGCAGTTCCACAGCATTTGGTAGAGATGAAGGTGATCTCTGTGCTGATTTTCACCTTGGAAGTGTAGCTCTAGGGAAGGGGGATGATGTCTCTGGTCTCTGAGAAGTCCGTTTGCTGTCTTCATCAAGTTTTACATTTGAATGCAAATCATTAAATGTCTTTTTAGTACTTGAATCAATCACCACTTTCTGTGTCTAGTTTCTGATGTGTAAAATGGAAGTAATGTGTTTTACAGAAAGTTTGTGAGCATCAAAGGACACAACATATGTAAATGCTTAGAACTGATGAAGCATGATACTTTTGCGAGTTAAATTAGATAACGGAAATCTATCATGATCTGGAGGGTTCTAAAAATGTGTACTTTAGTCAGGCAAAATGATCAGGAATGAGCAAATTTATAAAATGGAATGAAACTATATCAAATAATTAACTTGTTGAATGCTACAAATTAGGAATAATTCTATGTAAATGTGACCCCAATTTGCTATTACTCTTATTCAGATATAAACTCAGTGAAATGTCTGTAGGGACCAGTCAACTTCTTGATTTTCAAATCGATGAAATAATTTTTGAGTATCCTTTTAAAATTGTTTTTGATAATGCTATCATTTATATGAGTGATCTAAAAAGACAAATATAGAGACTTTGGGGATTGTCCACAGTTGCTCAACTTTCACCACCTATATTTCTAAAATACTTCACTTTCTTAGATTATATATTCAGCAAACTGCAGCTAGTTTGGGCACTTCACTGCCCCTCGCTGTAGCTATGGTTATGTTCTTCTAAGTAGTCAGCTCTGTGAAGTCAGGACCCTTACTAGGTTGTTCCTTGTGGGACCCCAGTGCTTAGAACAGGGCCTGGCACCTTAGTAGGCCCTCAGTAAACATTAGTAAAGATTGAATAAATGAATCAGCAATTGTAATTAGGACAATCACATCAATGAGTATATTGATTTCTTATTTTTATCACTGATCTAACAAGTTATCACAAACATGATCACTTAAAATATTATAAACTTACTATCCTTTAGTGCTGAAGATCAAAAGTCCAATAAGTGTCTCACTTAGGTTAAAGTCAAGGTCCTGGGAGATCATAGTCCTTTTTGGAGGCTCCAGGAAAGAACTGATTTCTTTGCTGAATTAAGTTTTTGGCAGCATTCTGTTCCTTGGGCTTATAGGACTGAGGTTCCCCTTTTCTTGCTGCCTTTTAGCTGAGGGGAGGTCCTACTTCCAAAGACTTTTTGTAAGTTTCAGCTCCTGGCCCTTCTTTCATCTTCAGCCAGAAATGGTGGGGTTGAGTTGGTCTCATGCTTTGAATCTCTTCTTTTCTCCATGACATTACATCACTGTCTGACCTACTTTTCTGCCTTCTTCCTCTGCTATAAAGGGCCCAGGTAATTAATCACTTAGGTCAATAGATGGTCTAGGACCATATTCTGAGTAAGGTTAGCTGATTAATCATCTTGGTTCCATCTGCAACTTTAAGTCCCTTTTGCCATGTAGCATAACATATTCTGGGGATTAAGACATTTTGGTGACCGTAGTTTTTCCTATTGCACTAAATAAAGAACTTCTTGCCATCATATTTAATATTTATACTAGTCTATAGGGGGACTCATCATCATTATTACTTAGTAGATGTTAAACTAAAGACCCAAAGAGGTTACACAATTTATCCAACGTTATAAAATAGAGAGAGGCCAGGATATGAAGCTAGTCTATTTGAGTTGTTAGCAGACATATGAAATATTACCAAGTCATATGGTAGTCCAATGATTATGTTGGAAACTACTCCCCTTTGTGCTGTTTGGTACACTGCATGCAGAATCATGCCCAGCAGTTCTGACTACTAATATATATTGCCTCTGATTTCTCCAGTATTATGATGTTGGAAATGATGATATCCCTAATTATCTTCTGGAACATATGAAGAACTCTAGGCTTAGACTAGCCCGAGACTCCTATAACCTAAAATACAGCAAAATTTAAATTATTATTTATTTATCACTAACCAACATTCCTTTTAGCTGTAGTGGCCTTTTGTCTTACCAGTCATAGTAGCTATTATTTAGTCTATACTTGTTGATAATTTATTACTCTAGTCAATGGTTCAATCATGACTCGAGTACATTCTTTTTGTGTGACCTCCCTGGTTAGCCTATAAAGTAGCTCTAACTGTAGGATGCTCTAACTGTAGCTTGCTTTAACCATAATTTTTTCCATAGCAAAATAAGCAATGATTAACTGAGAAGATAAAGAAATCCTAATAGAAGCAATTTCAGACTCATGAAATGTACTCACAGGTAAATGCCCCTTCCGTAAAACGTACTGAATTAGCAAGGTGGCAACTGGGCAGCATGGAGAATTCCCATTCCCATTCACTGTCCCTCTTATATAATTCTTCCTTCCTCTTTGAATTGTGTCCAGAAATTCCTCCTCAAGTTCCATGTTACCATAATTAGCCATCAATGAGAAATTAAGTGTTATTTCAGAAACATTGGAACACCAATCAGCCAGAGAAGGAACATTCCAGTGTATAACACACATGCCCACTACAAAGAAGTTAGTCCAGTTCTACATTCCACCAAGGAGGGCTACTTTCCTTTCCCTGAACCCAAGATCTCATTGAGCCTCTTAGATTCAACTGTGCTGCTGTTGGGAGGAATCTATTTAAATGATATCTCTCCTATTACTCCCAACCACCTCTGCTCTTGGAAAAGTCATTTACTATATAATTTTATGATTTGTGCTTTTTAATTTTCACAAATAAAAGGCATCATGCAGTATTTGTTTTGAAGGATTTATTTCATGTAACATAATGTCTTCAAGATCAATCCATGTTACCGCAAATGGCAGAATTTTCGTTTTCTTAATTTGTGAAATATATATATGTATATATATATATATATATATAGAGAGAGAGAGAGAGAGAGAGAGAGAGAGTCATATGTATAGATAGAGTCATATCTTCTTTATCCATTAACTAATAGGTTGTTTTCATATTTTGATTAGTGGATAATATTGTAATAAATATGAGTGTACATATGTCTCTTCAGCAAACTGTTTTTATTTTCTTTGTGTCTACTCCCAGAAATGTGCTTTCTGGATCACACAGGGGTCTTATTTTTAACTTTTTGAGGAATTCCATTATTGTTCACTAAAGAGATACTATCTTTTCAAATAACGCTTCTGCCCTGCCCCATTTCTCCTCCAATTTTGTCTCCTTCTGGGATTCCAATTACATGTAAATGCAACATTTTTGCTAGGTATAGCATTTCTTTTTTTATACTCAGTTTTAATTTTTCCATTTTTTCCCTTTTTCATGTTTCAACTTGGATTTTCTGTTGATCTATGCTTTAATGGAATTATTCTATGAATAATTACACAGGTGAATATACTGTTATTCAGTGAATTCTTATTTCAGACATGCTTTCTAGTTTTAGAAGCATCGATTTGATTCTTTGTAGTAAATTCTAACTTTCTGTCGGACTTCTCCATCTTCCGTCAAGTAGAACCCTCTTGCTCCTAATTTATTTGATTTATTAAAACTAGTTATTTCAATGTCCTTGGGTGCTAGCTTAGATATATGAATCACTTCAAGAGTTTCTAAAATTATGTTTTATTTCCCTGATTATCAGCCACATTTGCTAGGCTCTCCACAAATCTAGTAATTTTTGATTGTATGACAAACATTTTGTGTATGGATCTTTAGAAGCTCTAAATGATACCAATGAGAATTTCACATTAGGAAGATAATGTAGGCACTGGTTATCTCATTCCAAACTACACTGACCTGAATTGGGACTGGGTTCCAGGTATGTATGGCTCAGTGTGAGTCAGTTCATGTTTGTTTCTAAGACTTCTAAGTCTTTTTATTGAAAGCCTGGCAGGTCTCCATCACCTTAGCTTTGAAAGACTGTGGGAGATTCAGTCTGCTTTTCAGAAGATTTTGGTCTTTGGCCTCCTACTTCCCACTGCTCCCAATCTTGGCAAACGTATTGAGTAGGAGTCCAGCTGTGTGTTTGAGGCAGGTTCCATCCTCAAGTGGAACTTTGTCTCTTAAATACCATGGCACTACAAGAGATTTCAGTTTGCTTTATAAAAGCTTCCTAGTCCCAGAATTCAGCAAATACACTGTGGGAAAAACTAACCATGTGTTAGGATTCCTGAAGTTTCCAATTGTCCCGCCAATCCCACATGACCGCTAAAAGCTTTGCTGATTTCTCCTTCTCTCGGTGAAGTCCCTCTGTGCGGGCCAAGCCCCGTCATCAGTCCATGTCTAGAACTGGCACACCTTCCACAGAAAATAGTCAGTGACAGACTGCTCATCTCTGAAGGGCTCTCTTTTCTAGGTTTGTTTAATTCGCTTCAATTCCTCGACTTCGAGGTCTTTTGAAATAAGATTTTTTTTTTTTCCTTCATTATAACTGTTCTTTAAGTTATTGTAGTAAAATTCATCTTGTCATCTATTATTTCCTACTTGGAACCAGAAGATTAAATAAATGTGTGAATGAAGGAATTTCTTAAAATGTTGTTGCAAGAATGCAATGTTTTATATATATACATATATATATATGTATATATATAAAAATTATGCAGCATTGTAACAGTTATTGGTATATTCAATTTGTGTTAGTTACTGGTTTAATTGGCATCTGGTCTTCAACTCTCCTCTCTATTGGTCCTAATTTTCAGTTTGAGCATAGTCACATTTTTCTCCTTTGTCTGTAAAAACACTTAACTGTTTTTTCCTCATGTTTTTATGAGTCGAAGTAATTTTGTGCCATGTTCCACCTTTGCAAAAATTGGAAATGTTTATTTCCTTGGATCTTCTTTTTCTTTTTGCATCTAGCAATGGAGCTAAGAACGTATCAAGCACTATGGGGTCTCCATGCTAGGTGATGGGTCACATGTCCGCAATTATCACAATGTTTTCCAGTCAGCAATCTTTCACAAAGTTGGTAATAAAAGGATCAGGCAGGTATGACTTCATTCACTTTTCAGGAGTAAACTCTTTTGGAAATATAGATACTACGCAACACTGGATGCAATTTAAGAGAACGCAAGTGGGGTCAAACGCTTGACTTACGGGATATTGGAAAACCTTAAAGTCAAGGGCACAGAACTCAAGGTCACAGCATTAAAACATTCTTGGTGTAATAGCAATGCCAATTATCTTTGCATTCTGTGACTAGTTTGCCATGGTCATAGAAGGTTCTCGATTGACCTACTATCTTTAATTATCCTTTCCCTTCCCAACCAGCAGAAACAAACAGCAACAAAAGGAAAAGCTAAACAAGAAATCAGTGACTAATATTGTCCCTGTGTTTAGTTGACAGCGCGACTGTATTTTCAAGGAGTTTTTAATAGCTTATAGAAGTTACAGTTAGCTTTAGATAGACATTAACTACCTAGGATACTTCGTCACGATTTTTCAGTACTATTAGAGGCTTTTTAACCCCTTTGGTTGTCACAAAGGTAGAACAATGACGTTAAGGATGGGAGTTCAGGGTCGTTTCCTATTATCTTTAAAACTGGATATGATAGGAACATCTCACTGCAGTCCAATTCCCTCCTGCATAAAAGTGGTTTTAGATGACCCTCCTACCCTGAGACCTGTCATTATCATTTATGAGCTTTTGTGAAGTACAGTATACTTGCAACGAACTTTACAGTCACTAATTAACTATTCAACACAACACCCCTATAAAATAGGTCAACTGAATTACCCCCGCTTTGTAGACATGCAAGAGACACCAGGAGATTTAGAGACACGCCTAAAGGTGTACAGCCAGGAGAATGAAGAAGCAAGTTCGAACACATGAGTTCTTGCTGCTCCATTCCTGCAGGACATGAAGTATTTTACGCACATTTTAACATCCTGAAACAAAAGGAATTTCTTATTAAAGCAGTGCCAGAAAGTCAAGGGGAGGTGGCATCATGTTTGTACTTGGATTTTAAACCGGCTGCATTCGAAGGCAGATGCAATTGGCAGCTTTTTCGGTAAAATGTGATTTTAAGAGATTTCATTGATTTTCGAAATGTGTCCTGAGCTGCTTCTGAATTTTAGCCTTAGCAGGTCAGCCAGGAGGGACAACCAGGAGGGAGAACAGAGGGTCCTCACAGTGTCGAGGCAGTGAGGAGTATAAAACTTCCCCAGCTCCAGCTCCAGTTTTGGTTTGCCCAAGCCCAAGCCAGCAAGGCCTTCAGTCAGCCTTTCACGGGAAAAGCCAGAAGCCCGTAGGCTCATGGCCACCTGTGCCAGGTCCAGTGTTGGGTCCTGGAGAAACAACTCTTAAGCAAAGGATGGTTAAAAACAAATAAAATATTGTTCAAAGTGTTTGAAACAATTCGTGTTGTGTAAGCACATTAGCTGCTTGGCCTATAATCAGTGTTTCCTTACTTGTTCATGAGCCATGCCCTTTCTGGCCTCACTGTGGCAAACAGTCCTGTGATTAACTGGCTACAGGAAAGGCAGCGAGAGCGACCAACCTAATTTTAAGCCCTTTAAAAGGCAGCTCAACTTTGTAGCACAACAAATACAAACCCAGCAGAGGGCTTTTCATTAACCACTCTTGATGGGAGGAAATGGTAACTCTTAGGAGAGACTAGAACCGCCTTTGGGATTTAAGCTCTTATTCTGCTGTAGATCCAAGGCGGGGGAGGGGGGGGATGACCACACAAGAGGAGGGCCAGCAATTCAAAACGGGACTCTGTGGAAGTGAATTATGCTCAGAGTAACAAGTATTTTCTTCTGCTTTATTATGTGGGTGCTTTTGAGCCAAATAGCTGAGGGGAAGGAGTGAGCAAAGAGACGTCGGGGGCAGCGGGAGGATAGAGGCAGTTGTCCAAGATGGTGCCAGTGAGTGACTTGGGGGAATTTCAGAAAGGGAAATATTATGGCTGGTTTTTCTAAGAGCCTCAACTCAATTTTGCTAAGAGACATCATTGGCAATATGCTTGCATCCAAAAGAATGTGAACAACAACTACAAAATAGCCAGTTGCCCCATTTCCTTTCCTTTTCTGAGTAATAATAGCTTTCTGTCTTTTGATGTGCTGTTTTGTTTTTTTTTTAATCCCTTTTTAAAGTCCATGTTTTGCTGCTAGCAGCAATTAACTGCATGAAAGATCAGATCAATTTAAACATAACATACGCAGGCTCAAACACAGCCCTTTGGAAACCTTCGATCATCCTGATGTTAATTTTCAACTTAGGAAGAATTTTACCTACTTCTTCTCAACCACACTGAGCATTCAAACCCTTCTTTAAAGTCTTCAAATAATCTGTAAGGAAATATTATTTAGAGAACTGGGTGGACAGAGCTAGGTTATATTTCTCCCTTCTTTATGTTTGTTAGTCTCTGCACTGAACTAACATCGGCCTGGAGGTTATATTCTAAACAGCTTATCACTTGCAAGTTTCTTCATTTCTTTCATAAACACAGAAGAAAAAGATGAACTGACAATGAATTGACCAGGTAGCTGCTGGACTCAACTCTGCTGGATCCATACCTAGGGCAAAGTTATTAAATGCTTCCTTCCTCATTATGGCAGAAACGGTGGTGGTAGAACTAATTGGTCCTTCTCTCCAGGAGTCCAGCAGGAAATTCATGCCCTGTTAGTTATCTCACACTCTGCTTCATTGCCTTAATAAGATCTCTTATATATCCACTACTCATCACTTTTCTGAAGGGCAGCACTGTCTGGTCAAATTTTTCCTCTCTTATTAACCTGAAAGAGATCCCTAACTTCGAGTAGAAGTTTATCTTAGTGTGCAGGGTGCAAAAGAAAAATTCTCCCTTTTCTTCAAGGTTCTTCACAAATTTAACATAGGACAAGATTAGTAAGAGAGAAGCCAAATTTCATACCAACAAGAGATGACTCATGCCTAATCTTAAAGCAAAGATAAATGATTTCCTTGTCTACAGTTGTCCAGAAAATAGGGACAAAGACCATTTCCAGATTAGAGGAAGGTTGGCAGTCCAGGGGATAGTAGATGTCTTCTTTGATTAATAAAAGTGCTAACGGATTAGAAGAATTGAGGCTCTCTCTTGCCTCTGGGGCTGTTTCCTCTGTCTTCAGTTCTTCATGTCAGAGTGAGGATCCACAGAAACCAATTCTGAGAGGTTTGGGGTCTTTCGTTCTAGTCTTTTCACTAGCCATAGCCGCATTTTCTCTCTGATGCTTAAACTGACATCTGTAAATCAGAATGCATGGGAGATGTTAAAAATCTGCTGTGTATCTATTGACATTACAGATTCCTGATATGTTGAGTGAAAAGGTTTTCACTTAACTTAAAAGATGACAAGACAGGATATCTAGCTTAATTTTATTGTGCAGCTATAGATGCACTTTTAAAAGCCTGGAGACACACATAGTACTGTACCTGTGAGATATCTATGAGGAATAGATTTCGTCTTCCCATTTTCCTTATCAATATCTGAAAAATGTTTTAAAACATATATATAATGAAATAAAATAAAATAATTTTTATATTATTTCAAAGTATCTTCCAGAAATAGACTAAAGACATCAAGAATGTGTGTGTGCATGTGTTCCCGTGCATGTGTGCGTGTGCGTGTGCATGTGTGCTCTTCAGCAGGCTACAAGAAAATGTGTCAATGTAACATCTTCCAAATGAGTAACAGCAATATATAATACTGTATAAGGCATCCATCAATGTTAGCTAGCCTTCACAATAGTTCCACAACATAGACATTGCTGTTATTATCCTCCTCATTTTACAGAAAACTGAAGCTCAGAGTCGACGTAACTTGTTCCAGTTATAGCTCAGGTGTTGTGAGGTGGAATCGAGCTTGCCAAGTGGTGAAAAGTATCTGGTGATACTTCTGATGCGTCCCCCAGGTCCGTTTCACAAAGACATTCATCACCACTTGTAAGGAGGGCTTGGGTGTGGATGGCTCACATTGCTCTGCCTTAGGCAATACAACAGACAGACTCTTCCTTCCAGAAAACTTCCTTGTTGAGAAAGATGAACACAATGTGGATGTGTGACAGAAGGACGTTCATTCATTCACTTGCAATTCCTCAAATATTTTATAGGTAGTTGCTATGCGCTTAAAAATCAAAAGGACTTGAAGTATGTTTCCATGTGGGTAGTTAACGTTGCTGTGCTCATTTTAGGGTAAAGGTTCATTAGAGAAGGAGAGCCTGGATGGAGAAACGTGTGTAGCATTGGAGAGGGTAGGCAACTACGAGAGTTGAGGGGAAAAAAGCAGAACACAAATGAGACGAAATAAGAAAGATTTATGAAAAGAAACACTGAGACTTTTCTAAACCAACTTTTAGAATGTTATCAGTTTCTGAAGGAGAAATCTTAATGTTTTGGTGAGGTAAGAAGCTCTGGAAATGGTGATGGAGGAAGTAGTTGCAGACAGAGGAATGAAACAAGTTAACCTGAGGAGAATCAGAGCTGTGGTGTGCAGGGAAGAGCAGTGGCTCTCAGGGAATCAAACCCACAAAGCCTTGCCCATTTTTATGGTTAAAAACTCCCATCAAAGGTGATCTCAAACAACCAAGGCTGATGAAAATGGCGCTGAGAAGAAGCTACATAGCACATTGGTTCTTGTGAGTCAGTGCTTGCTAGCTGAGTGCATCACGGAATCTCACTATTGACGAGGGAAGTCAGGAGAGTAAGGCTGCTGATGCCACAGGTTCAGTTCTTTATTATCTTCTGAGATGCATGGCAGTCTTAACATTTCCCTTAGCATATCCTTTCTTTATTAAATGCAAGCAACTTAAGATTGTGGAAGGCAGATAAATAAAATTCTACTAAAACAATGTTCTTGTGTTATGCATTTTTGGAAATTCCAGGTTTATTTTTTTATTTTAGAAAGTTTCAGACATCAAATAGGGAAAATTCTGTCTTAAACTTGATATAGTCATCACTTAGCTTCAAGAAATATTAATGCAAGGTTAAGCTCCATTTAACTTTATTTCCCCACCTCTCCTCTCATTGAGATTGTTTTCAATAAATTCGGAGCATCATATAACTTCCCCCATAATATTTCAATATGCATCTCTAGAAAATAAGGTCTCTATTTTTGGGCACATCAGTAGCACCATTATCAGCACATGTACACACACTTCCATCAATTCATCCATAACATCACGTAAACATTTGCATTGAACTGACTGCCCTATTATAAAAAATAACTTTCTTTTTCGGAAAAATAATGTTATTAAGAATCTTCAATCAATACTTCAATAGAGGCATTAATATTTTGATTTCCCATTAGTATATACTAACCTAAAAGACTTAGATAATTTTCTCAATTCTGGCTAGGCTCTTTGGCTAAACTAGGTACACAGTTTAAGTGAAGAGAAATTATGACAGGGAAATGAAATGGATTAATCGTATATTCACACTGGCTTATTGAAGCATATAGTAAGTGCTCAATAAATGAGTCTTCCTAGTCCCCCAATTACATACACATGCCAGCTCCTTTTCTCTGCTTAATTTATATGTTCTTCACACATCTTCGTTTGCTCTGTGACCCAGGATAGCTAGTGATGCCTGCTTAAGTCCACTGCCCTTGCCCTCCGTCTAAGAACTAATTAATTTTAAGAGTTCATTGCTTCTGTAGAGAGCTTCATGGCATTTCTGCTCTTATGCATACCTGTCTCAGCCTCTTCACTGCAAACTCATAAGGTATGTGTTTAACATAGAGAAGAGTTATGTCCATTTCACAAATGAGAAAAGCAACGAGGCTGACAGAGACCATATGATTTATTCAGCTATTCATGTGCTGCTTTTAACTAAGATTCGGGTTGGAAGATTTCTAGCTGTAGTGCTCATATTTTTTAATTGAATTCAAATTGTATGATAAAGCTGAAAAGTGGAGCATTCATGGCTGTAGAGGTACTTACTGCATGGACAGCATTGAGCAGTGGAAAAGGGGTTTTTCCAAAATGAGGCAGGGATGGATTTCTCTTTCTTCGTGGTGATTTAGGCTTGTTACTCTCTTTAATTTCTGAAATAAGGGGAGTAAGGAATGGAAGTAGAATTTGTCAAGACCTCACTGTTGGCCTTTTACCATGTTGGGGGATGGTGTTGGATTTATTTTATTCATTCTAATGTTTCTTACATGCCTATTTTGTACCAATTTCTGTGCTGGGAGCTGGGATGCAGGCTTACACAGGAGGAGCATAGTTCCCACTGGCATGGAACAAATGCGGGAATGGGAATCACTACATTTCGAGGACAAACTAAACTCTTACAGTGTTAGAACATTCGTTCATGGATGTGATAAATGCACCATGGGTCATAACTGGGTCGTCCTGAGCAAAGTAGGATTTTACTGGGAGCTGATCACTTTTAGATTTCTTCATAAACTTTGTTTATCAAGTGAAGAGGGAGGTAAGTATGAACCGTGTGTCTGTTTTCCACTTAGTGGATACAAAGACACCATGGAGTAGGCAGTCCATCTCTCTATTAAGGGGAAATTAGTTGCTAAATTCAACAGATTGACTTGCCACATCTATACCTCTCAAGTATATCTCCCTTTTCCATTAGACCATGCTGTCTTCTTTGCCCAGATCTCGATCTTTAGGCTTTTATTCCTCCAGTATTTCACGAATAGGGAGCATTTGGCATTTTCTAGCCAGAAAGTGTTTAGTGTTTGCGCACTAACCCTTCCTGCCTTGCGCACACTTACACCAGGTTAATAATCAGCAAAAATAAAATAATCCTGCTGTTGGAAGCTCCCGCTAGCAGCTCGCTCCTTCTTTCTGTTTTAATCACCAAGACAGGTGGCAGAGAAACAAGCCTCACGATTACAAACACCAGCTTCTTCGTCATGCTGCTTAAGTGCTTCTGGCTTCAACTGGCATCAACAGCAAGATACACTTTATCAGAAACAAGGAAGGAGGATTGATTTCAGAATAGAATAAACATTTGCCAGAAATAAAACCAGAAAAACAGACATCATATGATACCACTCATCTGTGGTATATTGAGATATCAAGCAAATGAATGAACTAAATTAAACAAAAATAGTCATTAAAAATGAACTAAATCAAACAATAATAGAATTTTAGCCAAAAAAGGCAAATCAGTGGGTGCAGGAAGAGATGAGGGAAGGTGGCGGGTGGATGGGCAAATGTGCTAAAAGGGATTAATTGCATAGTAAAGGAAAAAAAGAAACACTAGTGAATTTCTTGTATTATATTCAGAGGCAGATTTTCTGTGATTTATACCATAAGGCTGTTTGATGTTATAATGCGATATTCCTTCAATAAAATCAATTTTTAAAACCTCTTAATTTATGAGAGTTCATATAGAATTAAATCTTTCTCCTTCTCACCCCCTCGAGGGTTGGAGATTTAAGGAGATGATAGTTCTGATCTCTTCGTAATGCTGTCTCACATGGATACAGTCACCCATTACATGGGAAGTGGTTGCCAGCAGTACTGCCTTATATTCCATAAATATTCTGCTGACCCCACCTGAATATGTACACACAGGTTGTACATGAATGTTAAGTATAGGAAATGCCTCTGTAATTGGTGATTAAATTTAAAACTATGTCTTGGACATTCATGGGTATTCTCTCTCCCTTTCTGTCAAGTACACATACACACACACACACACACACACACACACACACACACACCTGATTATTAAATTCACAATGCTTCTGTCAAAAAAGAAATAAGAAAACTATCTATTTTCTGGGAAAAACCTTACATTTTTTCTTAGGGAATCGTTCGCGAGTTGTTGATAAGGTTCTGTTTTGAATCAGTATGCTCAACTTTTTAAGGCAACTCTACAAAATCCAACCATTTTAAGTCAAGACTTAGAAGCACTTTTTGTTACTTACAGGTATCATTAAAATATAACCTGATTTGTAAAAGGTACCTGACTACAATTTGAATGTGTTATTTGTCTGAAAAACTAGATTTTGGGTTGTTCTGGAAATTTTTTTAGAGAGTTTTGGTTTTTTTTCCTAGAAAAGAGCTACTAACTACAAATAATATGATTCATTATTATTTTGAGTTCTTGAAGAGAAATATATGAAACTTGTATATTAACCAGATTAGATAACATTTTTTTAAATAGTTGATGTTTTTAGCTAACTAGATCTAAATGGTCCAAAGGTTAATTTTAAATTAAAAAGTATCCCCAAAACATAGTACAGTTACTGAGGTGAGGTATGTGGCTTTAAATTGCTTCTAAAACCAATCCTTCAACTACTAACGGTACATGTCATCATTTAGACTGAATTAAGGAGTACCAAGTCCAAGGCATCTCAAATTCTACGAAATTGCCAACACAGCAAGTATTAAGTCTCATGGGGAAAAAGTATGTGTGGGCTCAAACTTTGAACTGAAAAAAAATGCTTGGCAAATATGGTTTACTAGAATAATTTGTTAATTACAATTATTTTTAATATTTATCTTAAGTAGCTTTGAACAATTGTATGAAACAGTGTTTATGTTCATTCTTTTCAAAATAAGAGAATGTTTTGCTTCATGTTTCAGCGTCAGAAAATTGGGGTTTATAGAAATTAATTGTATCTTCGAAGCACTGACACGAATAGATTCTTTAGGAATAACATGCTGAAGTAGGGATACTTTTCTTTTTTCCTTTTACCACCCACATTATGTTGTGAGTAGCACAGGGTATTTAAATGCTTTGGCACAGAACATGAATAAGGAGCTGGTCTTGAAAATACCATTATCACTATTTATTTTGAAATGGACACTGCTCTATTTTTAAGGCTTACACCCAGTTTTATCTGTGTATTTCAGATAATCCAACACACACACGCACAAACACATACACACAAACACACACACACACACACACCCCCCAAGCCCAAATGTCTTTCTTTCTTCACTCCTATCCCTAGGTCTTTCCATTTAATGTTTTGAGGGAAAAAAAATAAAATGTGAAGAAAACATGGACCCAGAAAAAGACATCAACTGAGGAATTTTGTTTATTATGATTGGGCAGCTGCTGTTGGCTGAGCAAGGATCATTTTATGTTTTATTTTGATTGAAGAGATAACACTTTGCCAACCATAATTTTTACAATTCAGTTTTCCAGTCGAAATGAGATGACCTTTAGGTTTTCTTTTCTCTTTTGTCAGCATATGATTGTTCCCTGAAAGTGTCATTGTCTGGCAGATGATTATACTCTTGCTTCAAAAGTGGCTAATGTGATGTTGTACTTAATAGAGTCTTCCTTTTATCTTACCTTGGCTGAAATTCACGTATTGGTTAAGTATGCTTTGATTTTGTAGCATGAGAAAGTCCCTTGGAGAGGATTTGATGATGTCTTTATTTGACAAAGGTTTTACTTTTGAAAGAAAGAGGAACTTCAAAAATATACTGAAGAGGGTGGCAAACAATTGAACTGCTTCAAACTTTGGTCTTGGGACAATGTGTGTGTGGGAGGCCTGGGTTGGTCATCTCTGTTCCTAGTGCCTGGACCAAATAAACACATCACATTTTGACTTAACTTGAAATGCTTATCCTTTCACTTGGCAATGCTGCTTCGACTTTTTTGGAGGGTCACATTATTAAAGTATGGTGGAATGGTCTCTCTATGGACTGAATATTTGTGTCCTCCCCAGATGAAGATGCTGAAATCCTGTCCTTTAAGGCGATAGTATTGGGAGGTGGGACATTTAGGAGGTGATTAGGTCATGAGGGTAAAACCCTCATGAGTTAGATTGATGCCTTTGTCACAGAGGCATCAGGGAGCTCCCTTGTCCCTTTTGCCATGTGAGGAGAAAGGAGTGACTATGGCCATCTATGAAACACGAGGCTTTTCTCATCAGATAATGAATCTGCCAGGAGCTTGATCTTGGACTTAGATGTCATAATGGTGAGAAAGAAATCTTTTATTTATAAGCCACTCAGTCTATAGCATTTTATTATAACAGACAGAATGAACTAAGACAGGGCTAATAGACTGAGCTTTTGACAGTTTTGTGTGGCACAGCTGAATTTCATCTTGATACGGCTAATCGAACTTAGCATAAGGGTTGGCAGTGAGAGACATCTCATAACCACATTGGGATGAATGTCTTTCCTGGGTAGCTTAGTCTGAAGTCGTGGGGATTCCATTTTTATTGACCAGATGCTCTTAATTCCTGAAGAGCTAGAGGACACATGTGGCATCTCAGGCAGGACTATTTTGGGATGAGGTCTGGTATAAGGATAGTAAATAGAAATAGCACAAGTGAATTTTGCCAATGACATGCCAACATCTTTTCAAAGTAAGTACATGTGTCTAGGGTAGTTAGAAGAAAGTGAAAACAGAGAGTCCATGAATTGGCAGGGTTTCTGAAAAGGGTAGGTTAGTGTTTTTAAAGGCTAATGGATGCTTCTAGAAGGTTAATGGTAGAGAGCTTCATCAGTGTGTAGTTTGTACCCATCACACTGGATGCTGCAATATTTTCTCTTGGAGTCACAAAGTCTTTCTTGCAGAAGTAAGGCATTAAAGGTATTTTAATCTCCTGAAATAAGGGTAGTTCTCAAAACACTCAGGTTTGTATACTTGGGGGATTGGAACTCATTAGCTTACATACTTCTAACTCAGATGAAATGAAGCATTTGATTTAGTCATATACATGCTAAGATGCTGTTTCAAAAGTGGCATAATTGCTCATCAGCTCCCCCATATATATTTCCATACATTTATGAATTTGGTCCTGATAATTGTGTTTTTTCTCTACTCATTCTGACTCACATGCTCCTACAGCATTACATTACATATCAATTATTTTTTGCATCTTGTTTCCTTCACCCGACTGTGTCCTTTATCTTTCGAGCCTGGTTTGTAAGGTATACAAGAGGGTTCCTTAGCTTGACCACACGGCTCACTTCCCAGCTTCTTCTCTGTCTCGGTGAGTTGGGGTGAGTTACTTCCTTTCCTCGACTCAGTGCCAGATTCTGGAAAATTTGACAGGCAATATACCCAAACCGTAGGGTTGTTATGAGGATTAGGCAAGTTAATATAAGAAATTAGAACAGTGCCTAGGACATAGTAACTGCTAAATAAATATTAGCTGTTTCTAACACATAGCAACCATTCAACAGATGTCAGCTGAATGAATACTTATTAGAAATGTTTGAAAAGCATCTCTGAAGAGTAAGGTAATCCAAGCTTTTTGACATTGGGAAGTGTTTATGCAGATGAGAAGTTTCACTTAAAGAGGTTTTGAAACTGTGGCTATTTTCTTAGGTAATGGTATAAGTCAATGTCTTTATATTGGAACCAAAAGTACTCTCTGGTGGGGTCACACTGATTCTTCTTTTGGTGTCAGCTATAAGGATCTTAGATCCCATTCAGGAGCTATGGCATCAGCATGGTGATCTGCGGACCACACTGTAATGCTGTGCCAAGCATATCCACCCAGCTCATATTTTATCCTCAGCTACGTCATTGTAACACCTCTGGTCGGGCCAGTCGCATTCGATTTAGACCCAGATTTCAGAATAATCAGATTTCTTTTCTACTGAAGTGGTATCTAGGGCAGAAGCTCTTACTAGATTTGAATCAAGACAAAGCAGCCAATCGCTCAAATAGTGGTGGATGTGTACTGGAGATTAAAGGGAAGAACAATTAGCACATATATTAGCTTGGGTCATGTTTAGATCTTTATCAACTGTCATCTTTTATTTGAAATAAGAGCTCCTACATTTATTTGACTCACAGAGCCTGGCAGAGAGTGATAAGGCTTTTACATTTCCTCAATTATCTTTAAATATTTCACAACAGAAACCTACTTTCTAGTCAGGGCTTTATAAAATGATTCTTACAATCATCATCGAGTCTTACATGAATAAGTGTTCTGTCTGAAACCCTAAACCTCAACAGATGGCAGATTTTCACTTTACATCTTGGTTCCCGATTCTTCAAGAAATTACGTATTTTCTGGGAGGGAGTAAGGTACCACCTAGAGCTAAATGAACATGTGTTACAACTCGTGATAGCTTTTTTATGCTCAAAAATTCTTTGCAAGCTTGTTAAATTCAGTCAAATCCTGGTGGACCTCAAAATTAGCTCTAATTTTTCACTATTACAAAATGCAACAGCAATTATTTCTCTATCTGCTTGCATGTTTCTATGTTTCCATTTCTATAAGGTAGCAGTGGATTGCTAGGTCACAAATGGGATATTTTTTTAAATAGTGCCAATATTTGCCCTCTCCCCCTCTCACTCCTGTCATAGTTAAGCAGCGAGGAACGCACAATCATTACTGAGGCAGGACATTCCGATTCAGAAATCAGAAAGGAGAAAAAAAGCCTTCAGGGTTTTGGTTTCTAAAAGCCCAGATCCGTAGAAGAATGAAGAAAACTGGCAAACACAAAATGTGTGGGAGACACATTATAAAAGACCGCAGAACTTCTGTTTTAGGTTAGAAAAAGTTTCTCTGGCCTGCTGAAGAGGGAAGGGGTGGGAGGGGATGTGAGGACAGAAGAGGCAATTGGAGGGCAGGCAGGCCCTCTGTGATCAGGTTAGAATCACAGAGTGGAGGCTGGTCCCAGCGAAGGAAGGCAGCAGGTTTCCAAAGAAGAAAAACTGTGTGTGGTACAGATGTAAATCTGGCTGACATCACCATACCACGAATCTGATTCCTTCTGAAAGGCTCCAGGGTCACAGGGGAGGAGCAGAACTATCCCTAGTTCTTTGAACATAGCATGAAAGGTGCAGAGAAATTTGCTGGACAGAAAGGGACCATGTTGCCAGGGACAAGGGACATCTCATTATTGTCCTGTCCTGCATGACTGCTGAGGATCTATGAGTCAATGACTTCCTTGGAAGAGGCCATGTGGCCTGGTGACTTCAGAGATCATGAATGTCTCTCCCACCTCCTCAGTGGTTTAACATACTGTTAAGGCATAGAAATACCTGAAGGGAAAAACTGGATCCTGAATTGGTGGAGTTGAGCGCCTGTGATTCAGCAAAATAGCTGAGTTTGATTACTGAGGTTCTTCTCTATGCTATGAGATTTGTGTTTTCCAAATGTTTTATGGACACTACGGTTTTTCCTTCTCTTCCCCAAAAGGTTAATGAAGTGGACACACCCACCAATAGTATAGGAGAATGACCATTTGTTGTATCCCAGACAGCGCAAAAGATGCCACCACTCTTCTGAATATGTTTTTATTGAATAGGGGAAGATTGCTATCCTCTCGGTGTTTTCATTTACATTCCCTCACTATTGGTGAACATCTTTTCATGACTATTGATGATTTATTTTCCTCTGAAGTGAAGTGCTAGTGAATTTTATTTTATTCTTTTCTATTATTTGAGGATAGATTTTTCCCTCTTCTGCTTCAGGACTATAGTTAATAATATTTAAGGGATGTTTAGTCTTTAAACATTACCCCTCAACCCAAAGAAGAAAGCATAATATTCTTCAAAGATTATTATTGAGCCATTTACAAACTTAGTCTCTTTTTTAACACTTCCCATACTGTAAGTCTTAGTGAAAGGGATGATTTTCACATAGGAAAAAAAAAAAAATGGTAGGGAAGGAGTGCAAGGGGCCTCGAGAACAGTTTTCAGTTATTTTCCAATATTTTCTGTGTTTCTAATGAAAAATAATATTTAAAGACTACATCTTGAATGTCTTAAGTTAAAGGAACAAGATTATAAAGATTCTGACTGAGTATTTACTAAGTTATCTCTCTTTAAGCACCTGTTCACTGGATTTAAATAGGATTTCAAAACTTATTTACTTTCAATATTTTATCTAAATTCTTCTCCAAGGGATATTCTTTCTCCTTATTTCTGAAAAACCTCTGCTTGATGCCTTGGCAATGCTTTATTTTGAATTTTGTTGAAGGAACATCACATCATAACATGGTAAGGGGTTAGGGTGGACACCCATGTTCATCCACATCTGTAGAGAATGCAGTAAGTCTATCAAGAGTCCAGTTCTGTCCAGCAACATAGAACTGATCCTTTGACACAATTTGCTCACCCCTCCCCCTTCCCTTCTGGCCATCGCTAATATGATTTTATAGACTGAAAGTCTGTTTTTGTTTGATTGGGTTCATTTGTTTGTTTGGTTTCCTCATGAACCACCTATGCATAAAATCACACCATGTTTGCCTTTCTCCTCTGGATTTATTCTTTTCAGGTTTAATATGCATCCTTGGCTACATCACAATGCACTCCGATCATGTGCTCCCACCGTGGGGCACTTAGAAAGGGTTCATTTTTGAAGGTAGGAAGACTGACGTCAGGGGCTGCCGTCCAGGGCCAGAAGCAGCCCCCATCCCGATCCATCACTTCTTCCTCCACATCTGGCCGGAACTCACCATGCTCTCAGTGCCTCGGTTCTCTCTGTTTACTAGGCTCTGGGAATGAGACAGTTTGAAGAGCTGCTAGCTGTTCAAATAGAGGCCAGGTTGTGGGTCTTTTCCATCTGAAAGCGGCTTTGATGGGCTCTGGAAATGAGCGTGTGGACATTCACAGCCCTTGGCATCTCACGCCCAATGCCATCTCAGTGGAGATCAAAGCCTGGGCCCGGCCTGCAGGCTGTCCCCTGAGCACAGTGTCGAAGCCTCCTGGCTGGCAGGCTGCTGGCTACACAGTGCCATGATCTGGGCCTGCTCGTTGGAGGGCACCACCACCTGTCCAGGGTCTTTCAGTGCCCAGACCCATTCTCTGGCAGCTGAATTCCTAGTGTACTTAGAAACTATAACCAAATCTATTAATTTTAAAACGGAGCAAGAATACCACGGCTTCTTTTCCCTAGAACACTGTCCCTTTGTCTCTTCTGGGTTGAGGCTGTTCTTTTGCCATGGCTGAAATGATTTGGACTGCTATGTGAACGGGCCCCAGGATGGCCAATCAGGAGTCGAACTTCCCTGGGTATCAGAACTGATGTCCGCCCAGCTTTCAGCCTGCTGCTCAGCAGCGGGTGGAGGACATTCATTATTGTCCTTAAACTACATTTATTCCTCCCACCAGCAAGATCCCATATTTGAAGCCAACCTGGTAAATGCACTTGGCCTGAAAGAGAACCTATCTGATTGAAGCCAGTGATCCCCAGTGACCAAAGACCAGACCCCAAGAACTTTGTAAAGATGCTTTCAGAATATTTTTGAAGGTATCCAATTGAAAGTAAAGATTAGTCGACATTTTTCTTCATTAACCTTCATTCAGGGAGCAGGAAGCCCTGAAGTTTCCGAAACGGCAGATGGTCCCACTGAGTATGCTGGTTTATCGTTTTCCAATAGGAAGGAAAACTTCTTTGGGGACAATCTCATCCCTCCTTTCCAGCTAAGGAAGCTCTTTTGCTCATGTAAGTTAAGTTCATTTTTGCAGGGTTAAAAGCCAAGAAACATGATTAAAAACTAAGAGCATGGGTCCCGGCACTTTGACCACTAAATCCTCAGACATTCAGACAATCTTCATAACATTCTGGGCTGGACCTTCATTTTTGATCCATCTGGGCACAAGAGCCCTGTAAGCAAAGCGACATCCACAAATACAGAAACTCTCCCAAGTCAAGACTGTGGGAAGGAATTTTCTAGAAGGACAGCTTAGAATATTGTGGGTGTGTGAAGTCAGAGCTCTCCTTCATGTGGCTATTGTGAGATTCTTGTGGAAAATGAACACAGAGCACCCTGTGTGTACCACACACCATTAACATGGACGAGGGTGCTCTTAAACGGCGCGGGACCGTCAGCAAACACGTGTGCGGCAGGTATGGGGTGAGCAGCAGGCACACAGGGTTACTGGAAATGAATGTGGAAACACAGGGCCAGCTTCTTGGCTAGTGCTGAATTCCTGGATGGAAGCAAGAAGTGAGCTGTACCAGGAAGCTGGTAGGCAGAATTCCATGCTAGTCCAGAAGCGAGGCAGAAGGCAGGTAAGCAGTGGATCTGGGTCCAACAGTGTCTCCAAGGGTTGACTTCGCCCATGCTTTGCTCTTCAGATTGCCCCTGATTCCTGCGTCCTCTTCACTCAATATACTGATCCTTTCCAAGCCTGGTCACATATAATCTCTCACCTGACGCCCCTAACAAGTACCAGACACACAAGAGACAGGGTATCCTCAAAGGTGGAAAATCTTAGACCCAGAGAAGTCAGAGGACTTGCTGAGTCACAGGGAGTAAACCAGTGTTGACCTAGTTGATCCTGCATTCAGGTCTCAAGTTAAGTCCAAAATTCCTTCTCTGACCTCTCTCTCCCTATAGGAGGCCAGTTCGGCTCTTCACTGAATTCCAAGTTTCAACTGATCTCATTTCCTGGAGAAACAAAGCAAACAATACATCCCCCCACCAAAGAAACTTTAAATATTTTGTTACTGAGGAAGCAGTATGTAGTTACATTAAAAAAAAAAAGTTAGAAAATATAAAGTAACAAAAGGAAGAAAGTTTATGTCACCTATGATCCCGGCAGATGATCCTGCTAATTTGGATATGCAAATGTGTACATTTAGGCATAGTTTTATATGTCTATATGTCTATAGATATCTATACATATATACATATTATGCATATATGTACATATATAGATAGATAATTTAGTGAGACAACTTTGATTTACACAGAATATATGTCCTATAAGCGTAAACTGACCATTCATCAAATATATGACAACATATGATGTGCACCATCACCAAATTACCAAAAGTCCTCTACCACCATCAGTTGGACCCCACCACCAAAAATGAGATCATTTTGTATAGAATAAGATTTTTTAAATTCACTGACACATGAATAAAATCCTTTCAAGTCACTATTAGAAATATTTCTACAGTATGCAGCTCCACGTCTGCTCACCTCCATTCTGTAGGCCTAAGCACACATTTCTTTTATGTTCTGAAGTTTGTAGTACCATTGATAATGCTGTCATGATTGTACTAGTGACTAAAGCTTTGCACACATCATTATTCCCTTAAGATGGATTTCTAGAATTGGAGTTGCCAAGTCAAAGAGTGTGTATACTTTTGAAGTTTCCACCAGGAATCAACATGTGAGAAGCCTATTTCTCTGTCTGTTAGCAGCACTGGGTCTTAAAGTTAGAAATAAGACTACAGATATTTTATATAGTTACAGAGGAGGAGGGTGCCAGAACATCATTTTGAAGTCAACTCTTTTACACCATGTAAAGGCATATGGTTTGTAAGCAAAATAAGTAGAACACATTCTTCTCTATTTTCTTAACCTCCACCTTCTTAACACTACTGTAACAGAACAAGATCCATAAAAGGGACATTAAGGAATATTTTACTCAATCCACACTTCAAAGGCTCTAAAAAAAAAAACACAAGCAAGAGAAGGTCTAATCCATCAGTGGCCCATGGTCATATACCTTCTCCTATAATCCTTTCATTTTTCACGAGTTAAGTAGGGTTAAGCCAGGTCAGCACTTGGATAAAGGACCTCCAAGGAAATCCTAAGTACCACATAAAGTGATGTTTGTGATTGTATAAATGTCTATCCTTCGCAAACAAGATTGTGCAGAATGTTCCAGAATACCTATTTCACAGTGGAAAACATTCCATCTTCTGGACTATCACTAAAGAAATGACAATAGGAACTAATTGAGAATAAGCTCTGTTAGGTTTGCTAGATTTCTTGAAAATCTTGTGAAGCAATTGGTATGGAGGACCTGATAGTTTGCGTACGGAATTAGCCAGCAGAATTACTGATTCAGAAGGATGACCACTCGATGTTCCTGTCCAAAAATGGTTCAGAAATTACCAGATGCTTCTAGCTGGGATGATCACATCTCACTTCAGTCTATCTAGACAAACCGAAAAAACCCGATGCAATTAAACTAAGTACTTAAGGAAGAAGAAAAAATGTGGAGTAAAAAGATACTTTTCACAGAGATTTTAAATTCCACAGGGCTCTCTCCCTGTTCATAAACAGTATCAATTAATACCCAAATTTTTCCCTGAACCTCTCAGGCTTCTACAGAAAGATGCAAAGTGTAAGGTGCAGGTAGGAAAGTACCTCAAGGAAACAGCCTTTAAGATTTGTAAGGGTCAATCATGATAGAGTGAAATAGGAGCATTGTTTAGAGATCTGAGCTGGGCATGTGGATCCTTTAGTGTTTTCAAAGTGCTGGTATGTTCTCCAGCATCGTTCTATTGCGCAAAACCAGTTTGCAATCCCAGTGTAGTCAATAAGCACTCTGAATTGAACCTAAATTGAGTTTTAAAAATCTATTTCAAGGATTGAACTATACCATAAATTAGGAAGGTATTTGTTCTAATCATTTCTTCTGTAGAAACTTTTCCGTTGCTCTTAACAAGAGGAGGTTAGCAGTTTGCTGATACCTGATGGGTTCCAAAAATGCTTGGAAACAAAGTGTAGCAAATAGATGGGAAGACATTATACAGTTTCAGAATTTTTTTTCCACTTTAAAAGCCAATGTTACCCATTGAATAATTCTGTTGCCCTTATACCTACTAAAACTTCTAGCATGAATCCATGGTCAAAGCAAATGAAGTTGACTGTCATTTCCCAACCATTTGCAAATAATCCATAGAGACCATCTATGGCATTTTTAGTAGGGGACTGTGTCTTATAGCACTTCATATTATTCAATAACTTTACATTAATTTGAATTAAATAGCGAGTGAATAAATGGCAGGAATGAAAGAACATTTAACTTTGGCAACATGAGAAGTATTACAATGTATGCTGTTCCCAAAAGACCAAAAGAAATGCTTTAAGAGAATGGATCCTTTGGCGAAAATTGCCATTAATGCCCTCATTTGTCCATTCATCGTTTCTTAAACATCTGCTCTCTGGCACGTATTATACTAGATGAAGGAATCACAAAGTTGAAGAGCTAGTTGTCTCCTGTCCTCAAAGGGTTTGTTTACTATCATCAAGAAACATTGTAATTTTAACAAGTATCTTTTCCAACAGAGAATTTCTCCAGAACACTGACCAATTTCACATTTTCTAGTTTAATCTTCTTGCTGTTATGTTAGGTGAGCCTCCAAAAATTCAAGACTTCTCTCAAAGGTTGAAAGACTGAGATAACCTATTTAATGAGTTAATGGTACTCTAATTATCTGATCCCTTCTCTGATGGCTTTAGGAGTAGATCCAAGAGAAATGGATGATCAGCTAGCATTGGACAGCTCCTTTGACCTTGTCTCCTTGTCCTCTCTGATAGTTTACAATTTTAATGTCACAGTGTAACCTCAAGCTAGCACTATTTGTGTCTCCTCTAAAATAACTCACCAACACTATTCTAATCAAACAATCTTGGAGTGTTTCTGAGAGATGCTACGTCTTCTTTCCCAGCAAAATTCCAAGATGGCTGCCCTGGCTTATTCAACTTCTCTTAGGAAGATTAGCAGAAAAAAAATGATTTTCTTTGCTTCTTGTCCTCAGCAGCTGGGGAGAGTTAAGTGGGCTTGTAAGGCATATTAGAAATACTAAGTGTATGACTTCTAGTTTCAAAGTCTGCATCATGTTCTAGGATTGAAAGCTATTAAGTAAATGGGATAGAGTGTATGACATCATGATTTATCTTAACGTCACCCTTCAATTCCCTAGGTGGGGGAAAAAAACGTCAAGAAAGAAACTCTCAGCAATAAGGGAGAGACCATCAGCCTAATGTAAATTGCTGTATGTTTCTGTACTTCTCCAGTGATAAGTCGTCCTGAAATAAATAATTGGACATCAGAAAGTGAGGCTGGCAGGTCCAGGACAGCGTCACAGTGTATTCAGGTGTCGGGGGCTCTGTAGACAGGAGGCTTCAGAGCCAGGGCCTGCTGGAGGGTCCAACTGGCACTGTTACCCTTTTGGTGTCTTGCTGGAATGGTAGATCAGACATGTGAAACTTTGGCCTGTTTTCTCTTTGAAAACTGTATTTTTTTAATGCTGAAAAGATCAAATTTATTTTCACAAGCAAAATCCTAGGGGAAATGAGGAAATGGGCCATAAATACCTTTTTTAAGTGTCCACTAGTGCCTCTGTTCTGTTTATTTTCGATTTTAGCCTGCAGAAGTTTCTGCAGTCTCTTGCCTCCTCTCGTGAGCTGGTTGCTGTCCCCTCTACAAAGCAGACAGGCCGCCTCTTTTGAAAGAAAGTTGCATTTTGGTAGCCCCCTGGCTGGACCAACAGCACGTGTTTGATAGCAGGGAGCCACCACTCAGACGGTGAAAGAAATCAGAGTAGTTTATCAAGGGAAATCTAAGTGGCTTTATTAAACCACTAATTCATTTTTAATTCCTTTTGCTTCCATAGTGCAGTTCTCTCCTTGTCCTCGCTGATGGCTTATAATTCACTTTCTTCCTCTGAAATCCTCAATTCGCTTTTCTGATCGTAAGTTTTGATTTTCCAAGTCAAGTTTCATCTTGTTTTCATTTCTACTCTCTGTCTCCTGCATTCAGACTTAAAAGAACTTTAATTTTATTTGAGGGCTCAATTCCTTAACTTCACATAGACCTCATTCCCTTTCTTAAAAAATGTAATCTACGTTGGTCTCCTGCATTTTCCCTCCCTTATTCTCTCTATGTTATCAACTGCCTCAAAAAGAAAGCTTTAAAGATGGGCAGTGGAAACTGTGGCAAGGTATTGGTCTTATAAAGACAGCACATTTGTCATTTACGTCACCACGGAACAAAGAGGGCCACTTTCACACTGTTGGCATTGAATAGCAGTTCCTCTAACCACCTTATGATGACCTCAAGCTGTTTGTCCACTTTGGGCACTTACCTTGATATCACTGCTCACACAAATCATTCTCAGAGTCCCCCACTGTTCTCTGCCCGTTGGTCCACTGCCTCTTCTGAGCAAGAAGACACCTTACACCTCCGTGGCCCCCATGTTTTGTGTGTCCCATGTATACGCTGACTCGATTTTTCTTCTCAGTGCATACCACCTTTCAGGCAAATTGAACAAACTTCTGTCCATCCTTCCGTTCCACTCTTGAGTCCTCTCCATGCCTTCGCTTGGTATTTCAGTTGTGTGCTCTTCCTCCTCTGGCCTGAGAAGATCTGAGGTTTTCTCTCCTTAAGAAATGAGGCAGCGATTACTCCCGGTAGGAGGCATCCGATGACTTGACGGGCGTTACTTGTAAACAGATACCTTATTTATTTAAACCAAATATTTGTTTGAAGTCAACTTATAACTGTTTTGCCTAGTTTTTGCAATGTTCCTCAGTACTGCGTGGAAGAAAACTAAGACAAAATCAGATGATCGGGTTGAATCTAGTTATGTGAAGTTAATTAGGAGCAGATGACGGGTGTGGAACAAAGCCACCACTGGAGGAAGCTATTGGTCACTCCGTTGGAGGTTAGTCATGACACTTTAGTCCCAATTAAGAGAGGGCAGGAGACTTCTCCAAGAGGGAGGGACCTATTTATTGTCTTTGAGGTGAGAACAGGCTGCATTGAAAGGTTTTCCTTGGTCTAGACATGTGACCATTGTTAATGGAAGGTATTTTCTGGGCTTTTTGAAACAGCTGCCAAGTTGGAAATAGCATGATGGGTCAGGAGTGGAAAGAAGGAGGTTGAGTGTACCCCTCTTACTGAAAAGTCTCCACTGGCTGTGAGTGCCATGGACACTTTCAGTCTTGGATCTGAAGACCATGCGAACATGGAGTAGGACATGGAAACGCAGCATCAGAGGGCCATGGCTGGGCGTAGTGACCTGTAAGAGATCACCAGGAAAAGTGAAACGGGAATCACTGGATCTAGAGGGAGAGAAGCCAGGAGAGAGAGAATGTGCACTTGGGAAAGAGCCTTAAAAACACACACCTACACTTGAGATGAGATGTCATACTTTTCATTCTAAATTTTCTAGAACCAGTACTAAAAGAAACCTTCACAATTAACCAGATGTCTCAATAGAGTTAAAAATGAGATGGAAATCCTTACCTTTTCCTCAGGAGTCTTTTGCATGAGATTGTTTTTTAGAGGGGTGGGTAGAGGAAAGAGCATTTTGATGGGCACCAGGGTGAGAAGAGCTATCAGAAGAGTAGTAAATAGGACACAATTAGATCAAGTTCCAGCTAGCCCTCATTTTTGTGACTGCAGGAATCCAAACAGTTCCATAACAGGGTTTTTATGAAAACAGAAAGAGGCACTGTTGTTACTTTAGAGCTGGGATAGATGATAAGACATCTTCCAAGGAAAAAGAATTCTCCAAAGCAAAAGATGGCAGATGTCCTGTGGGCATGATTGTGGACAGATAGATTCCAGACAGACCCTGCCTGTAGGGCAAGGCATCCAGACACTGTGTGCTCATTTTTCAAACATTTGAGACATTGAAAAAATTTATCAAAGACATTTGAAGGTGGGAGAACGTTACAGGAGAATATTCATTTTTTTAAAGGAAAGGTACAGGCAGGAATGAAGGTGAGTAGGCAGGCAGGAAATGAGAGGAAGAAGCACTTTATTTTATTTAGTTGTTCACATTGGTTGTTCCCCCTCGCTTCCAGTCTTGAACCCAGGACCTAAGGATGTAGGTGGTACTGTTCCCAGATGTATTAGACTGCTAGGCCACCAGGGCACACCTGAGAATATTCTTGAAGGGGTAAACATAGAGGTGATAGAGGCTATAAGAATTAGCAGTCCCTCCAAAATCCATTCCACACAGCGACTATTTAATTAGAAGATATTTTGGTTACACAAAGTTTACAATGTTTGGTTACAAAGTTTTCCATGTGAGATAAAGCTCCATAGATGTTGGGAAGATTGATGGCTATTTTGGGTCCATAAGTCACACAATGGTTTCTGAGTTCATCAGAAAGAGATGCAGTTGTGGTGGATGTTTGGGGGCTGAATTTTGCATAGTTCCTTTTACTCTTTTACTCTGCTTGGAGTTCTGTGTAATTGTGAGAAAAATGATTCCACCTCGGGGTCTAAGATGGAGCACATGACCTGCACTAATCAGTGCATCCTATTCACAGGCTATAATCATTAGTTAAGATTGGGGCATGCATTTCACACCATTTAAATGAAGCCATCCTAACATATTAAATTTAATTTCTCTTTCTGGAAATGTAGACACATTGATCCTATTGTTGAAGTTCATGTTATTCTGGGTGCAAAATTGCAGCCGTTTTGGGGCCGTGAGTTAAGCAAATCTTAGGATGAATCTTACACAGAAACTCAGGAGGAAAAATGATCTTGAATGCATATTTCATTAAACTGATCAAAGTTTATCTCCCTTGGTATTTTTCATTACACGGGTCAGAGTGACTGAATGCTCCTTAGAGCGTAAATACATTGAGTGAGTTTTTTTCTGCTACTGATTAAAGTATCCTCTCTTGTAAAGTACTGACCAATATCCCCAATCAAATTTGTAATGCAGTGCAAAAGTTCTACTTCCTTAAAAAGGCAAGGATAACTCCCATGACACCATGGAGCTGGCCAACTGGACAATACTGTTAAAGGTGACTGGGACTTCCTTCTGGAAGGTAGCATAACTGAGGGAATACCTTAGACCATATTTATCGGTATTTTTGGCTCCTCCACTCCAGATTCTCAGCAACTAGGGAATAGAGCACATGCTGATTGGTTGTCATAATAAACACAGTATTGTTTATAAATATTTGACAATTAGTGGCATTTAACATTTCATTTCCATTGCTGAGAATAATACGGTCACTGGTCATTGATGTACTACCTTATTTTCTAGGCAAATCAAAGAAAGAAGACAACAGTGTAGGAAGCTCTTAGGATTAATGGGAAGGTCAGAGCATTCAGTAGCATTCCAGTCACATTTTCTGAGGTCAGCTGCTAATACCAGCTGATGTGATAGGTGTCAGAGACACACACAAATAATTGTGACTCCCACTCACATAAGGCTTAGAATTTAGGCCAGAGAAGGCAAGTGGGCTCTGTTGTCTCACCTGCTAACTTTGATAAATCGGTCATGATTACTTGCAGACTTGTGTTGAGGAAAAGGCTCAATTTGTGTTTCGAGTCTATCAGAAATAGCTGCTGGATCAGGGTTCGCCTGAAGCCTGCCCTGCTTCTGGAACCGATTCACAGGTTCTGCTCTGGCTTTGAAAATGGCAAGTGGCAACAGGCAGAAGACTTCAGTGCCCATGGCAAGTCACATGTCCCTTTTACTAAGTCACTCTAATAACGAAGGTTCAAATCTCATGAACTACCGGTGAACACGTTGGCACTTAAGACCTAAACATTCTAAGAAAGATTTTGAAGAAAATCATGAAGCAAACTGTAAGAGTAGAAACAGATTCTCCTGGGAAGCAACAGCAACATCATGACACACAGTCTTTGTTTTGTTTACAGGGAAAGTGGTGGAATTGATGAGCAAGATACTTGCCTTCTCCAACGACTTCCGAAAATGACACACCTGGGTAGCTGCGATCAACGCGAGTAAAGCCAAGGCAGATTTTGTTGGACCGGATGATTTTGTACACTATGGTTTTTGTGAAGCAGTTTGCTGAAGCCAAATTCCCCCGAAGGATCCATTTTCTCTAGGGTAGGTGGCCCCCCAAAGCCATTCAAAATGGTTAGTGTGGATCAAGAAAAGAAAGGGTATTTTCGTATTCTCATGTCTCTAATTTAGCTCCCAGATGTGAGTGCTGCACCCCCGGCGCAGGCAGCTGCTTTCTCGAGTGCCATGAAGGGGAGTCGGCGGGAACTCAGCCTGCCACCGCTGCACAGATTTATACCTCATAATAGCTACCAACACGCCACAGTAAAATTTTACGTTTCAGCTAAATTACTAATGACTTTCAGGCCTGTGCCAGAAATTTTAGAGTAGGCTTATCCAGGGAGAGGTGAGAACGTACCCTCAACCATTCTTCAGAGTTGGGCTGTGCGTCCGCCTCTGTGCGGACGCGTGTGTTTCTCGTTTGGGATTATGGGACACGTGCTCATCACTTTTTTCTGGATGAAATGTAAGGAGGTGCTGGCACACCTCCCTCCCTGGGACACCGGGCTCTTTGTGTGTGTGTGTGTGTGTGTGTGTGTGTGTGTGTGTGTGTGTGTGTGTGTGTGTGTGTGTGTGTGTGTGTGTGTGTGTTTCCACATGGGTTATCCGCAGGAGGTTCCAGCAGGAGCCTATTTAGTTGCTTTATGCATTTACTCCAGGGGTGGCCGCATTCTGTTTTATTTATTTATATATTTCTTATGTATTGGGCTTCATAGTGATTTACAGATTAAGGCTCTGGCTGGTACCAGGGCCAGTGGGACTGCTGGTCTCCCTCGCTGACACATCTCTCTACTTGGAACCAGTGATGTTTTGCTTACCCTTTCATTATAGTTCTTAGCCCACACTTCCTTTTGGCAAAGAACATTCGGTTATTTTGACGAAGTGCTGGATTTGCCTCCTGCCTCTATCCTCTACTGACTTGTGAAAACGACCCAGAGGAGGGAGGCAGGCTATGAGGCTGAGGGCCTGGGCTGCTGCCCCCGCCCAGGTCTGTGACCATTTCTCCTTAAGCAACAAGTTGCTTTAGAAGCTTCTGAGGGGCAGGCTTTCTTTGCTCACACAGATTCTAGTCCACCTCAGTCCCTAATTCTGTCTTCATTTTTTTTTTTTTTTTTCCAAATGGCAATCTTTAGAGAATAAAGGTGGCTCACACAGTGACCGGAATTTGGGTCGAGGACCTCTATGCCTTGCCCTGATGCTAAGGACACCAATGATGTCTTTTGTGATCTTGGGACCCTTTGAACATGTGGGACCCTTTCACGTGAACCATATGCTTGTACTGTGATATTTGCAGATGTGCCAAAGGTGAAACTCAAAATAGAGCTAAAATGATCTCTCTTCATGATCAAGAACAAAAGCTGTCAGACCAGTGTTTAATAAAAAGCCACACAGCCCAGTCACATCCAGAAGGATAGTCCCTTGGTTTTCAGATTTATTTCAGATTTTAGTTTTTACTTGGAAGTGCTGACCTATAGTGCTATTTTGATGTTATTCTTTCCTATTTCTTTTACAACCTAAAATTTTCATGTTGGCCAAGTAGAATATTTTTGGTCTTTCAGAGTTTCACCCTTGTGCTTTATGGTTCGTCGTTTTGCTGAGTCATTTGCACTTCCCTTCATTGTATCGCAATGATTTTTTAAATTAGGGAAGTCCCACCATATGTTATTATCTGGCAAACTGTTTTCTACCTTAATGAACATATATATTTGTATAGGAATCCACTGATGTGCAAAAACTTCCATAGAATTGATTTCAACAAGACTTGGCATGACTGGCTTGAGATGGATTTGAATGTCATGAAAAGATGATAACTTACTAATGTATTTATTGTTTTGGTTTCTTTTTTGCTATGTTGAGTTTGTCCATCTAGCTTATCCAAGTGACTATGCTGAAGGCTCAAAGCAGCCCTACCTATGCAAATTCAATATTCTCTCCACTCCACCATAGTTGGCCACAGTTAAATTATGCAGCTGGCATGACAGGCCACATAAATCTTGAATGCCAAGTAGATATTTGCATTTTAAATATATTTTTGAGAGGAGGCATGAAGAAGGGGTGTCAACAACTCCCTAGGATATAACAACATACAAATGAGTTCTTGTTAAGTTATTTCATCTTTTCTCAATTGATCTCCTTCACTAAAATAAGCAAAAATAAAGGAAACTATAATATTTTAACTTTGAAAAAAATCAGTCTTCAGTTGCCATATTTGTTTTCTATGACTGCCACCATAAATGACCACTAACAGAATGTATTCCCTTCAGGAACACTAATCAAGAGTGTCAGCACCTAAGTGCCCAACATCAGATGAATGGATCGAGAAGATGTGGTCCATATACACAATGGAAGACTATACAGCCTTTAGAAGAGATGAAACCCTGTTCTTTGAGTCAGCATGGATAGATCTAGAGGGGATGATGCTCAGCGAAATAAGTCAAAAGAAGAAAGGCAAATACCAGAAGACCTCACTTATAGGTAGAATTTGAATAGACAAAACAAAGGAACAGATGAAGCCTAACCAACTCTTGGACACTTGCAATAGAACTGAGGTGACCAATAGAGAATGGGGTGGGAGCGGGGATGGAGAGTACATGGTGGTGAGGTCCACTGGATATGGTGAAGAACACTGGATAATTTGGTAGGGGACAGGGTATGTTAACATATATCTGAGGAATGGGGAAGCTATACATATGGGAAACCTACACACATGAATTCACTTTAATATATAAAACAAAGTTACTGCAGTGAAAATAAATAATAAAAATGGGAAAGAAGTGTAGCCTGGTCCATGCTCCTCCAAAGGCTCTAGGGAACAATCCTCCCTAGCCTCTTCCAGCTTCTAGTGGTTTCTGGCATTCCTTGGTTTATAGCAGCATAACTCCAATCTCTGTCTTCACTACCATATGACCTTCTTTCCTGTATAGCTATTCTCTTTCTCCTCTCCATAAGCACTTGTCATTTGGGTCCTCTTAATCCAGTATGATCTTTTTTGAGAGTCTTAACCATACCTGCAAAAACCCCTTTCCTAAATAACATTACTTTTGCAGGTTTTGTGGGTTAGGGCGTGGACATACCATCATGGAATTCACCATTCACCATTTACTACTGTAGATGATTAAGGATGTTAAGGAAAAACTTTGTATTTATATGGTGTGGGGTGAAAAGTCTTGCCATATAGTTAGATACAGATCATTGAATGTGCTAAGATCACTCAATTCAGGTTACATTGGTGTTTTATGTGAGGAAATTGTTTCTAAGAAACACAATCTGACCTTCTGCAGGGTGAGAGGTAAAGAGGAAGATGTGAAGGGTGTAGGAAAAAGGTGGAAGCTTGTATGCAGGCCTTACCCCGGAAGATTTCTTCTTTCACATTCCTCAGGGTCAAGAAAGACCCTTCGTTCATGGGGCTTTCTGGAATATTCTGCTCCAATAGATAAACTACTTGATAGAATCTTAGGTCAGAAGTTAATTGCTTAGGCCCAGGGTTCCGAGAGAAAAAGGCTGCACCTCTGTGGTTCTGGTCTTTTGTCACAGAGGACCCATAAAGATCACAAAGAAGTCTGTTCCACCTTTCAGCTGCTCAGTCACAGGGATAATGATGACAATAATAATAAAAAATATGATGATACGAACTTAGCAAAACCAAAGTCAGTATTTTGGGGACCGTCTTAACCAGTATTCAGATGACTAACTCTGTCTTATCGCTTCACAACTCACCTCATCAAAGGTGCTTTTTCCAAACAACCTTTGTGAAGGAAAATCTAGCCCATTTTCTCTCTCTCCTCCTCATTTGTTACAAAAATGTGTAGGAGTATCTTTTCTTCTTTTGAATCCTTCTCCTCTAAGGGCCTGTGAGCTCCATGATGAGAGGGGCTGGCTCTGTCTTGTTCATCTGGATCTCCCCTGGCCTGGTTAATGTCTGGCTCATAGTACCTTATGCATAAGTATTTGTGGGATTACAAGAAGGGAGCAGTGAATGAATTAGCCTGCCTGTTGGTGTGGTATAACAGAAGAAGGAAAAATATCTTGGACTGAATTCAAGACAAGGAAGTTGAATTCCGTGATCAGGAAAAAAAAATAGTGACAGGAATTTTTCATCAATTTCTTCCTTCTTAGTACCACCAGTATCCCAGCTACAATTTCCCATAAATAATAGTATAATATTAAAATTAAAAGACCTTCAGAGAGTTTTAAATTTAAGAGAAATACCAGAAGCACAATAAATAAAACCCAAAGTAATTAATGGGTTATAAGTTAAAGCTACTGAAAATATTATATAAATTCACTGGAGTCAAATTTCCTGTTAGGAATGATAATAGGAGAAAGAACAGACTTTGATGTCTCGCCAAAGCCACCAATATGGTGATCCCAGATACCGCGATGTGGGCACCTGGCCTACAGATTTCAGAATTCTGTGTGGTTTCCCTCAACCAAATTTCTAAAGGAGCCAGCAGAAAAGGGTAGGGGTGGGAAATGTGTTATCTATAAAAGTAAACCACAAAAATAATTTCCAAGTGCCACTAAAGGCCTCAATTTAGGCTGTAAAAACCAAGACATTTAGAATAAACGATTGTAACGTCTCCCAAGTGTGGTAACACATATGGCCAACAGCACGCTGGCTGAGGGGAGCTTAGAGTATGTCAGCCTGGGTGGGGAAGGCAGGGACTGGGAGTGGGAAAGTCAGTCGCATGGGTTTTAAGATTTGCTTTCTGCTTTGGGAAATAATTTAATATTTACTATTCACTTCTGACTCTTGAAATGTGTTTGACTTGATTTGGTGTTTATTGTGATTTTCCCATTGTATTACTCAACAGTATCTGTGGGTGAAAAGATAGATATATATAGATATATATAGATATATAGATATATATATATACACCACGGAAGAGAATATTTTAGAAACCTTGGTAAATGATGTCAAAATCTAATTTCCTTTCCAAAGACAACTAAAACCATTTAGTTACTAATGGTTAAGAAGATTACATTTCTGTTCTGGATGATGGTTCTTCTTAATCAAAAATTTGTCATCAAAGTTGTACCCAGACATGTATTTACCCCAGTTTCAGAAGTGGTGCGGCTGAAGGAACAGATGAATAGATAGATTGCTCCATTCAGCATTGTATTTTTTTTAAAATCCCCTATTGTGAAGTAATAGCGGTAGCTAAAAAGTTTTTTCTTTTCCTACAGTCTGTTCCAATAAGGGTTCAGGATACTTCTGGGTTACAGGGAGTGAGGGGTTGAGGTAGGAACAGAAACACCTAAAAGTGTGTTTGACAGCAGAGAAACTTTTTTACCTTATGCACCAAATTCCAAAGGAGGTGGCATGAGAGTTCATTTCCCTCCCTTCCTTCCTTCCTTCCTTCCTTCCTTCCTCCCTCCCTCCCTCCCTCCCTCAACTCCCATCCTCCCCTCCCCACTCTTCCTTTGTTTTATCTTTTCAATCAGCTTTTCACTTTGCCTTCCCTGCTCAGCCTGTGAGTTACAAAATGGTGGCTACAATTCTAATCATTATGTCCCAGCAACATCTAAAGATGCTGAGGGAAGAGACGAGAGTCTTCCTTGACTTCCCTCCTGAAAGAAAGTAAACTGCTTTCATGTGCCCCACAGTCAATATACCCTTTTGATTTATTGGCCCGATTTACAACTAGTGCCAAGTACTGAACCAATCACTGACAAGGGGTCTGGAGTTACCTTGACTGGATTCACCTAACTTACCCCACAGTGGGTGGGGAGTGCCCGCTGCCCGATAGATGATCAACATGGGGAGAGGCCACCAACAGTGCTGGCCATGGAGAAAACAATTTAGAGAATCACATCAAGGGCTCCTTGTACCAGGGCCTATTTGAGTCATAATTTTTTCTTGCACTTTCCTTATGTCCTCATCTTAAATGATTTAAAACGAGATCATATTTGGTGAGTGAAGCCAATCATCTCTTTAGACCAGGGGTCAGTAAAACTCTCCTGTAAAGTATTTTAGGTTTTCCATACCAACACAGCTCTGCCATTGCCATTACTGCCTTCTCCTCTTCCTCCTCATCCTCCTTGTCTTGGTTCTCTTCCTCCTCCCTCTTCCTCCTCTTTTCTCTTTCAAGTAAGAGAAGTCATCATCAATTCTGCTATTTACAGATTTCCCATTATTCTTGACTTTCGGTGTCATTGTATTTGCTGGTCAATTATAGTTGAAGAATTACTGAGTTTAGAAATGTTAGTAAGTACATTGGAAACATATTTCAAAGTTGATGATATAAAAGAGTGAGAGTAAGATCCTTCCTGAAAAGAAAAAAGAAATACTGAAGTTTGGGGTTCAAGGGTACATCTACATGACATGCTGAGTTCTGCACTGAATGGACCTCCTGGCCATAGCTCCCAGAGCCCACGGAGGCACCCCCTGCTCCTTCGTTGGTACTGGCTGGATTCCAACAGTTGGCAGCTAACGAGCTGGACTTACGGTTTACATGTGAAGACTCCTTCATGGTTTCAGGCTTACCACACTTTTGCGTCACTGTTTGTGGCTTTATATCTTTGTTTTTCTGTGCCAGGTCCCTGCCCGACTCCATGGCATCTTATTTCCCTTATTTCCTTGGTCCATATCATCTAACATGCAGGGCTGACCAGGAGTTCTGGTTTTACTGTTCCCTTGCTCATCTATAGCAGAATGCTCCTGTAGTCTTCGGGGTCTCTTCCAACCCCTCCCGGTTAGGCAGAAGCTATAGAACATTCTGGAATTTCATACTGTCGTGAGACAGAGGACCCACTCGTCTGGTCCCTAGAAAGAGTGGGGAGAAGGCATGTTTCCTGCTATTCCATTCATTCTCTTGTCCAAAGTCTAGCTCAGCAGACAGTTTAGAAACAGCCCATTATTTTTTATTTATTTATTTTTTAAATAAAGGTGCAGACAGGAATGCAGGTGGACAGAGGCAGGAAGGCAGGAGGAAGGAGGAGGAAGCAGCATTTATCTGTTTTATTTACTTGTTCATCTTTGTTGTTCCCTGGTCCTGGGATGTGAACCCAGGCCCTTGGGAGGCATGTGGCCTGTGCTGACTGGAGGAGACTGACTTCATGGCTAAACCACCAGGGATCATCTATGCAATTATTTTTTATCCTAAACTCTCAGGGCCATTTTCTAAAATTATTATCATAAAGGAAGAAAGAGATTAAAATTACAGCTCCCTTGGACTTTTTCTTGAATTGCAAAAAGGACATGTTTCTCAAGTTTGAGACCCATCCCAGCAGGAGGTCCTGTGGGTAACACTCCCATATCCATCCCCAACTTGACCGTGAGTTCTGACGCCCTCCTCCTGACCTCTAGCACCTTCTTTGTTGTCTTCATCTTCAAAGCTCCAATTTCTCCTTTGTGAAATGCCACACCTTCCACAGAAAATGCTCCTGGGGTGCAGTCAGATGGTCTCAAATAGCACCCTAGGCTTCAGTGGTGATGGATGGGGACAATGATACTTATTGTCCCCAATCTTACTGGCAACAGTAGTGACGATTGCTTTCTGTCCCCTGAGCGATGATGGACCACAGTCCTCCCAGCTTGTCTCTTCTTTTATAGTTGTGCCAGAGCCAAGTGAGGCTGCTGGGTTTTTGTCTAAGGGATATTTCCATTGGCAGATGCATAAATGAGCCCAGAGAGGTTTAGTAACTTGCCCAAGGTCTCATGGCTGACAAGTGTCCTCTGTACCAAGCCAAGAGATTGGCTCCAGATCTCAGTCTCCTCTGCTCCATTCTGGCTACTTTTACTACTCAGAGTGCCTCTGAGTCATGTTCATTTACCTGAGGATCATTCACTTAGGTTCGAATTTCCTTCTCTGTTTTGATAAGAGGAAAGAAAATGAGGTCAAAATATTAGTGAGTAACAAAGTAGTGTTATCTGGCATAATATGATTATATCAGACTACACAACAGAGGATCTACTAAAATTGCCAAAATGATTAGTCAAACAAAAAAAGGCAATATGCCTCATATTAATTTCCTAACTTTTAAATTTTCATTATGTTTCGTTGTTATTTCAGAAACAGTAAATTTGTCACATTATATTGGACTTACCTATCAAGGAAAAATAAATATTTATACTAGACAGCTGAGAATGAATGGAGACCGTCTTCAAGGTTCTTGGGTTATCTACACCCAGCTTCCCACACACCAGAAGATAACACATAGGAGAAACGGTGACTCTCTGAAGAGGAACAACGGTATTTGGTTTGGCCACAATCTACAGTGATAGATTCTCCCAGGGTCAGGATTTTCTGAGTGCCAGTTAACCTTTGTATAGATGGATTACTTTGTCCCACTATTTTGTAGGAAGACAGTTCCCTAGACTAAAACTTAGAGTTCTGATTGAAGAGGGTAATCTGTTTGTCTTTTCATGATTACCACATACCTGTAATCTTATAAGAATTCTCACTTTCATTCTTTTTACATTTCTTCTGGATTGAGTGGTGTGTGTGTGTGTGTGTGTGTGTGTGTGTGTGTGTGAGAGAGAGAGAGAGAGAAAGAACAAGGAGAGTATACGTGTGTGCATGTGTGAATGTGATGAGTCTACAGGTGTGTGGATAAGTGTGAGTGCTTATCTGAGTGTGTGTATAAAAGTATGTGCAAATATGTATGTGAGTGTGTGTGTCTGTGTGTCACAGCAGAATGCAGCATTGTCTCAAGCACCTAAAATAAAGTAGCTGGAAGAGATGAAATATTGTTCATAAAATTGAAACCATTGTTAGTACCTTTTATAAGTCAAGGAAATGCAAAAGTCAAGAAAATGAAGAAAATATTTCATTTATTCACTGACTATGAGAATAAAATTGGACAGCTTCTTTTTTATGCAACTAATTGTCCCGTTACAGGATAGCTCAAGAAGCCGGGTATTTAATACCTACTGAGTGTCAGGCCATGATGTAGAAAGATGAAGAAAACATGGTTTCTTTTTAGGAGAACTGAAATCTACCGAAGGCCACAGACACATGAATTAAATTGCTATAATACGTGATAGGTAAAATGACGTCAGCATAATCAAGGGATAATGAAATCATGGAGAAACATCTCTACCCCAGCCTAAGAGTAAAGGCTGTGTCTGTCTAACTTTCAGAATTGTGTTTTACAGAGAAGTGGTCAATTTCTATGCATATTTAGCTCTCATTGTAACCTTGCTTTTAACGACATAATTTGTAAGAATGCTCATTACTAAGCTGCTTTTTCAGCTGCATTAGGCTGAGGAGTTTGTCCCACTTTTTTTCTGCATTCTAATCTTGCTGATTTTAGATATTGCCACCAAACTTGAGATATAGGTAATATGATAATGCCACTTTAAAAATGTGTCTGCTTTGAAAATGAGAATCCTTAGTAAATGCAAAGAAGGTCACCTTCACAATGCAACTCAAGATTCTTACTCTATGATTAAGACTAAGAAAGTCGCTAAGTGACTTGTCCAAGGCCGCACAGTAAGTGGGTGGCCAAGCCAACTTTAGAAATGAGAAATCCTTCCTTCCTGGAGGGATGTATTGCCAGGCCACACATGAGTGGAAGAGCTAAGTGATATTTATGGCCAGTGATGATGGAAACCTCAAGAGGCCTGGATGATCATTCAAAAGAGAAGATGTTTCTCTGTACTTATTTATACCTCTTGGGACTGAAAATTGGGATGGCTGTTCCATAATAACCATCTGCTGGCTTCTTTTGCAAAAAAACATTTTTTCCGTAATATCACGAAACGTTTCTGTGAAAGTCATGTCAGAAAACGCTGTAGTGGGGGACATTTTCAAAACTTCAGGGAATGTTTAGGTTATTTCCAGCTTCTAATTATAGCAGGAGAGTGAAGAGAACTGAAACAGCAATTTAAAGAGTCCACGGCTGTGAGGAGAGACCTAAGTTTACATTCTGACTCAGACATACATTCGCTGTGCAGGCTGCAAAATTTCCAGAGGGCCTCAGTTTCTCTTTCTGTCAAATGTAGGGGTCAGTCTATGTGGTATCTTATTTCAGTGATAGACATTCTTTCCTTTGACTGGGACATTACTGATCACTTTTAGACAAATTATGTCTCTCTTTAACCTGGACATAGTAAAATGTGCTTGTTTCAATATTGCAATGTCAATTTAGAGAGACTGTACTGCTACCTCTTGATTAGAAGAATGTGTGTCTACATAACTAATCAAACCATTAAGAAATGATTGCCTTCATTATAGGCATGTATTGTAGTTAAAAATCCATGTGCTTCATGTTTATCTTTCTTTATATTGCTTTCATGTCATGATTTGACATAAATCAGTGTGCACCGATTCAGGATACAATATAAGTAGAAATTAAGGTAGAAACAGTGGTTTTCCCAAAGAACTCCTTCTCAAGTGGAATTAGCCACAAAAAACAGAACCACCAGATCCCCTTCTACATCAGTCAAGGATGTAGAATAATGTGGAAAATGTTTGAGCACGCTAGCCAGTGATGAACATTCAAGCCAGACATTGTAGAAGAGTGATATCTAATAAGACAAAATTGTTCTGTATGACTGGGAGAAGATATTTGAATGTCATACATCTGATTAAGGGTTAACATCTAAACTAGACAAAGAACTCATAAAACTCAATAACAGAAAAAACAGGCAATCCAATCAAAAATGGGAAGAAGAATTGGAGAGACACTTTTTTGAAGACGATATAAAGATGGAGAACAGGCACAAGAAATTAAGTTCCTTCTCACTGGCTTTCAGGGAAATGCAAATCAAAGCAACAAAGAGATATCATCACCTTACGCCTGAGAGACTGGCTATTCTCCAAAAGTCTGGAAATAACACATGCTGGCGAGGATGTGGAGGAAAGGGAACACTTTTGCACTGTTGGTGGGAGTGCAAATTGGTGCAACAGTGTGGAGATTCCTCAAAAAGCTGAAGATGGAAATCCTATGTGATCCTGTCATTCCACTTCTGGGCATCTCCCCAAAAGATACAAAAACACTACATACATTTTTCAGAGATGTATGCATCCCCATTTTTATTGCAGCCCAATTCACAATAGCTAAGAACTGGAAACCACCTAAGTGCCCGACATCAGATGACTGGATAAAGAAGATGTGGTCCATATACACAATGGAATATTACACAGCCCCTAGAAGAGATGAAGCCCTGTCATTTGAATCAACATAGATGGAACTAGAGGAGATGATGCTAAGTGAAACAAGTCAAAAGAAGAAAGATAGATATCAGATGACCTCACTCACAGGTGGAATGTGAATAGACAAAACAAAGGAACAAATGAAACAAAACCAACCCTTGGGCACTTGCAACAGAACTGAGGTGACCAATAGGGAATGAGGGAGCAGGCAGCAAATGGCAGCAGAGCCCACTGGACAATGGGGAAGAACACTTGGTGATGTGGTGGAGGGCAGGGTGTGTTGACACATAGCTAAGGAATGAGGAATCTATACAGAAGAAGCTATTTTAATGTGTAGAATAATTATGACAATAACAAAATTATTCTGTATAAATAAATAAAAATAGATTAAAAATGGTTGGCACTCACAGATTTCTTATTTTAAAGGAGGCGGTAAGGAAGGAACCAGAAGGAGCCAAGCTGTACAGACCTACCTCCTTGCTATCCCATTGGATCCTTACAATATGCCAAGAGACACGTGTTCCCTCATTTAATCCGTAAAGGTTACAATCTATTATGTGTGTTCAACAAAGAGGAGGGCCATACCGTGAGAAGGTGATGAAGTGAGGATTCAAACGTGGGTCTCTGACGTGACAGCTCTGACTCCTTCTAGTCTCTCCCTCGCCTCACTCCCAGTCCCCTGCCCATCAGCTTTAGGACACTGTGGCAAATAGGACTTAAACTCCAGATTAGGTTAATTAAGCTCGTTTTCTCCTCTTTAGAAGGCAGCCTTCTCTGCTGCTGCTTCTGTCAAGGCTCACTGTCTCTCAGATTGTTCGGCTGCGAAAGGACCACCCCTGATATGTTGACAAGAAATAAGCTTCTAATCTACAACACTTCTTTATATGGCTTGCCAGCTCCGAGCTCCTACCAAAATATTTCTCAACAGGCCTGGCCACCTTATCACATTCCAAGCAGAGTTCAGGCTTTGGTAGACTGCAATACTTGGAAACCTTCATGCGACAAGTTCTTCACTCTCTATTTTAAGGCCACCAGAATGTGCTCTGTCCCCTCTTTTCTTCTCTCTGCTTCAGAAAAGTCAGGCTCTCTTCTGTCACACACCAGAGGTCATTTTGCTTTGCCTCATGATATCAAATAAATCACAACACTTTATTGTTCTTGCTTCCCCCAAGAGACACAGAGTCCATAGGAGGGGCAAACACCATCATTCGAGGTGACATGCCCTTGGGTCAACCATGGAAAGAATTCTTTATTCCACTTATATCCTAAGACTGTTTTGCACAATTTGGGTAAATTTTGTCTCTCAGCTTGAGCAAAAGACCACTGGTATTGTTATTCTCTGTGTCCCTCAGAGAAGGGCCTCTTCCCCTGTCCACTTGCCCAGCAAGTCTGAAAAAGATTAAGATGGTCTGTAGCAGGGAGAGACGTTTGCTCAGAGTTTATTCCTGTTCAAAGCCTCCATACCATTCTCTTTCACAGCAACCTTTCCCTTTCCATCCATGAAAATTATTTATCCCTTGACCAGTCTGATACATGGTCCCCATTCTTCATGGAATGTTCCAGACAAGACCACAATGAACCAACTCTTCTGTGGCAGGGAAAGTTACAGAGACTGCAGGAGTGAAAAAACAAATGTTTGAGGTGTACCCTGGTGGAGTGGTGGCTAGGCCAGCTGCCTGTGAAGGAACACGATCCACATACATCCCAAGTCAGGGTGCGGAGATAACCACTGAGAACAATCAAAATAAAACAAAAAAAAAATGCTTCTTCCACCTCTCTCTTTCTACCTGATTGACAACTTGCTTCCATTCCTGCCTGCACCTTTCCTCTGAAAAAACAAAAAGGCCCATTTGTCTCACCCTTTGTGCCACTTCCACATGGAGCATAGCTCCCTACTTTTAGGGCTGGTGAAAGTTCCCTTTTGACAGTCGTGGAGGTACCTTCTATAGATAGCTGCTCCTTCAATCTTACAATAAGCCCCTTCTCCAATTAGACCCAAGGAAAAAATGGATGTAAAATGTACAATCTTTTGTCTCCCTTGGAAACCTAACACCCACCAATTATAAGAACCAATCTGATTGTTGATATTCGTATATTTCCTTCATTTAGAAATTATCTTTCTGAGCACCTAGCAGAAAGGTGCTCTAAGTAAAGAGAATCACATATACTCACACTATGATTCTGTGACTATTTCTCAGCATGCATTAAACATGCACACATAGAATTGGGGCCAAATCTGCTCTGAATACAAAACACCAGGAAGGCAGAAAGGGAAAACAAAACAAAACCAAACACAAAAAAAACATTCTAGAAAATGGATGATAAATCTTAAGGGAAATGAGTTTCAGATCAGTCTTTAAACATAATTTTGGCAAATCAATGCTAAATGAGCAAAATCTTCAAGATTAGCATCTGCAGTTTCGTCTTACCTAGGCAGATAGGTGGATTACACAGTCAATTTCTGTAAATGTATGGAGGCCACAGGTCAGAGACTGAAATGCTAACCACAAAACCTTGAAAAAAAAATCCCTACACTTGGAAAGCATGCACTGTAAATCACACGTTCATGGGGGCAATGCGAACAGTAACTGGGCCGTCAGGGCAGGGGGAGCAGAGGCGAAACTTGGTTTAGGTTTTGCAAATGTCACCCTTAACTGAAGACAGCGCTCCTCCAGATGGCAGCTTCTGCCTGGACCTTCAGTTTATAAGATGCTTTGGGGGTCACTTTTGATATAACCTCCCAGCACCCTAAAAGAAATGTGCTTTTATTCCCTCTGTGGCCCTGGGAATTGCTGAGTATTGCAAGTTAGTTAAAGGGTCTTGACAGTTTTCAAGATAAACGCTGCGAACATCTTCCCTGGTCCTCAGCAACTCGAATCAAGTTGCTAACTCTCACTCCCTAAGACACCAGCAGCAATAATCAGCAGGGCGCGTACATCTTTTGAATTAGTCTTTTCCATAGTCTTTGGATAATATTCAGAAAGGGAATAGCTGGATTGTAGCTAATGCTATTCTTAGTATTTTGAGACCTCTCCATACTGTTTTCCACAGTGATTGTATCAAGATCAAATTCCCAGGGCTTGACATTTGTTATTTCTTGTCTTTTTGATAGATGCCATCTAACATGTGTGAGGTCATAGCTCCCTGTAGTTTTGATTTGTATTTTCCTAATGATAAATAATGATCTTTTCATCTGCCTGTTCACTATCTGCAGGAGGAAGATAAAGAAATAAAGTAAATAATTGAACAAAACAAGACAAAAAGATACAGAGAGCTGACAGGAGTTCACCAGAAGGGAAGGCATTTCCAGTGATGGCTAAAATGGGTAAAAGCGACAGTTTAGCAAGATATAGAAGAACAGCTCCCACTCTTCTGCAATGTTGCTGCTTTGCCTTTTGGCTCCCTGGGATGCTTGGCAACATGCTGGTCCTTCTGATTTCTCATCTTTCGTATGTGACCCTGTTTGCTTCAACTCCCAGAGTGGGCGCTTTCACGATATTCCCTTTATTCCAGTTATTCTGAAAGTAGTTTGATGTAGGTTTTTTGCTTGTTTGTTTGTTTTGCTTTGATTTTAACCCCCGTCTCTGGGTCTCAAACCTGGGTGTGTACATGGTCGGCACCTTAGCTGCCCGAGTCACCTAAGCCACAGGGGCACACCTGTAAGTCCATTTTTAATCCAATTACTCAGTGTACAGTAGCCTGTTTGGATTGGGACCCTCATAATGTTTCAATTCTGGGAAATTTTCTTGACTTATTTCTTTGAGGATTTCTTCCTTCTCTGCTCCTCTTTCTCTCTGAAGCTCACGTTAGCTCGTTATGGATCCACATCTTAGAGGTGTTACCTCATCTCTCCTTTATTCTACCCATGCGTGTCATTTTATGCTTGAATAGTTACATGCATAATACAATGAATTCCATTCTTTTGGAATATTCAAAGCTAGAAGTGTTTTAGCAAATGGTTCGATAACGACCACCTAACATAAGATATTGTTTTGTGTTCATCTTTTTTCACTTTAGAATAATGTATTTAGAATAATGAACAATACTGAGTAATATTCAAATGTAGAGCCATCTTGGAATTTCTAGATTAAACGTCACTTGGTCATGATTTACTATTTTTATATAGTGGCAGACTTGATTTACTAAATATTGTGTTAAGCAGGATTGCATCCATGTTTATGAAGAATATTGACTTCTACTTCTTTTTCCCTTGATATTTTTGTTTAGTTTTGGTATCAGAGTATGTTGGCTTCATAGAACGAGTTGAAAAGTGTTCTTACTTCTACTTTCTAAAAGAGTTTGTACAAAATTTGTATTATTTCTTCTGCAAGTGTTTTGCACAATTGTCTAGTGAAGCCACATGGACCTTCAGTTTTCTTTATGGGTAGGTTTTAAATACAAATTCAATGTCTTTCACAGTTATTCGGGTTATCTATTTCTTCCTTAGTGAGTTTTGGTAGCTTGTCAATCAAGAAAAATGATGCAACCATTAGGGAAAGCTGTATATAGAGGTCCCCCAAAATTGAGAATGGAAATCCCATATGATCCAGTTATTCCTCTATTGGGTATCTACCCTTAAAATAAAACTTATTCACAGAGATATATGCGCCCCCATGTTCATACCATGCAAAAAAGATAAAATCTTGCTGTTCATGGCAACATGGATGGACCTGGAAGGAATGATGCTTAGTGACATAAGTCAGAAGGAGAACGACAGACATCATATATCACTCATACGTGAGATCTAGAGATAGCAAACAAACAAATGAACAAGAATGGACCTTAAAATGAGCTGAATCAAACGAGAGACTTTTAGTCAAAAAAAAACAGGCAAAAAATCGCAACCTAAATCAGTGGGTGCAGGAGTTGATGGGAGAATGGCTGGGGAAAACTGGATCAAGGGAATTAACTGTACAGTGAAAAAAAAATGAAATAGTGATGAATGTGTTGTATTATATACAGATGCAAATGTATTAAAATGTATGACTGCAACCTAGCTAATGCTTTAATGCAATATCCTTTCAATAAAAAAGAAATTTGGCCGTTTCATTTAGGTTGTTAAAATCATCATCAATAAAGTATATTTAGTGTCCTTAAAATTTTGTAGTGTGTAGAGATGTTCTATCTTTAATTCTTGATAGAGATAAAAATCTATCTTCATTCTATTTTTCTTGATCAGTCTGGCTAGAGGGTTATCAATTTTATTGAATTTTTCAACGAAATTATTTTTGGTTCTGTTGTCTTATTTCCTCATTGTTCCTTTCCTATTTCATTGATTTGTGCTTTTTGTTTCTACTTTCCTTCTATTTGATTTTTAGTTGTCTTTTCTTTTCCTAGTTTTTAAAGATGAAAACTTAGGATCTTAGCATTTTCTCCCTAACATTAAGTCATTAAAACTATAAGTTTTCCTCTAGAAATTTTTAATACAATTGTGCTTTCATTTCCATTCAGTTCAAAATGGAGTCTATTTTTTTCATATCTAATTCAGAAGTTATTTTGAAACTTCTGGATATTTGATGACCTTCCAGGTTTTTAAAAATGATTTATTTCTGATTTAATTCCTTTGACATCAGAGAACACATTTTATATAATTTTATTTTAAAATGTTCAGATTTGTTTTGTGTCCCAGAATATGGTCTACCTTGGTGAGTATTCTATTTACATTGAAGATTATGTATAGATCTGGGTTGAAGTGTTCTATAACTAAGTTGAATAAAATTACTTAATAATATTCAAGTCTTTCATAACATTGCCGATAATTTTTTCTTCTTGTATCAGTTATTGAGACAAGAGAATTGAAATCTCTATCTGTAATTGTAAATTTGTTTATTTAGTCTTTCGGTTCTCTCACATTGTTTCTTTATATATTTTGACACTCATTATTAGGTACATACATATTTAGAATTGTTGTGTCTTTTTGAAAAATTGGCCCTTTTTTCATGATAATACTCCCTTGTCTGAAACCTATTTATCTGATACTAACAGAAAAAAAAAAAATCAACACTTTTTATTATTCTTTTCATAATATTTTCCCTATTCTTTTCCTTTTAATCTACATTTGCATCTCTGTTTAAGTTTGATATCATTAGATAGTATCTAGTCAGGTTGCTTAAACACTTGCTTTTGGACTAGAGTAACATTTATACCATTAGGAAATTATACCCAAGTCCAGCTCTAGCCCTTTGACTGGCAGTCTCTGAAAGCTGATTTTATGTACATTCTGAGAGCGAACTCTCTTCTTTAGAGAAGATTTATGAGGCTCTTGCAAAGCCAGTAGTCCATTTTATTGTCACTGACAATGATAGTCACAGAAATCTCTGTTCTCTTAGTCCATTTTTTCCTGTGGTCAAATTTTATTAGAAACCAAATGATAACCCAAATCACTTTACATTGAGAAATTACTCTTACCTGGACCAGAAGTACTACAAAACAGACGAGAACTTCTGGCAATAAGACAGATTGAGCTGACATGGTAAAATAAAATAGAACAACAAAAGAAATAACATACAACCTAGCATAAAAGAGAGAAAAACCTCCAGATGCCAGAAATAATGACTTCCATGTCAGAATGGAAAAAAATGGGAAAGGGTGCTGTGGAGACCCAAGATATCTTGCTCAAATGCTGTCAAAAACACTGGCCTGAGACCTGCGGGGCCCCAGCAGACACACTTCACCAAGAACACTGCCGCAACCCTTGGCACACAGGACCCTGCCTGAGAAAAGAAAAGCTACCTCCACTAAAGATGATAATAAAAAGTACACCAAACACATCTCCATGAAAAAGAGTTAGTGAGAAAACTAACACAGAACACAACGTTGATGCTATAGAAACAAAAAGATGAAGGAAGGCATGAAATTAAAAAAAGAGCTAGTTCTTCATACTGACTGACCACCAAAATTAGTGGTTAGAAAATACCAAATGTTTGTGAAGATAGTGGACATTGGGAAGTCTCACACTCTGCTGTTGAGTTCAAAACTGACCAGCTACTTTGGGAACAACTGAGTATTATCTAATCGAGTTTATAGATGCATACTCCTTACTCAGGAACTGATGTCTAGGGATATAGTCTGGCTGAGTTTTCCCTCCTATCTCAATGTTGCTGTAGAAGAAAGGGAACCTCACCTGATAGAAGAGGAGACGGCTTCTCGACCTGTTATTGTTGGCAGATGTGCCAATCACTCCCCTTGTTATGTGTTGGGCTTCACCTGAGACCAGTCCTGGGAAGTAGTGTGTCTGCCTTGGTCACTTTCCACTGCCAGGTTCGGTGTTGGGAAACAGTGGTCTGGGTGTCCTTGTCTTGTTGGGTGGAGCAAAGTAAGGTGCCCTTTGCTATATTGGTCCTCCAGTCCTCTGGTCCTTAACCATCCTTTCTACCAACGTTTGGAGTCCTTTGGTTGTCCCTTCTGTCGTCATCAGGGTTGGTGTTTAGCAAGAAAGAAGAGGAGCAATGGTTCTCCACTATTTTGTTCATATAAGAACTCAACCATATCTACTTAAAACAGAAATTTATTATCAAAACTATTTGATTTCTTGTAGAACCTGCTTATAACAAAGGTGAAATATGCTTTTATTCCTGAACCCTTCAGAAACAAAGTTTGATGTCTCTAGAATGTGGGCTTCCACACATAGGGAGTTAAAATTATTTGAAAATGAGAGTTAACTTTGGAACTTCTGTGAAGGCTGAATAGAAACTTTCTCATTCTTTTACTTGCGTTAACTGTATTTCCTTCCTCTTTCCTTTGTCTTTAATATCAGTGAATATTCACCCTCCTGTCTCTACTTGACTACGCATGCTCTGTTTTGGTGATGAGGTTTCCTCCAGATAGGAGTCCACACTCAGCAATCCTATTTTGTAGCAGCCGATTTTGCGACCTCTGCAGGGGAAGGGGTCAGAGCGGTCAACAGAGATGGAAGGAATGTAGGCTACTTGATGAACTCAGATCTATTTTAGTCACCCCAACAGTATTCCTCCCACCAGAGCATCAGAGCACGTTATTGCATTACAAAGATAACTCTCTGGATTGCTTTAGAATGAATTTTTGGCAATAAGACTGGAAAAATAGGATATCCTGGTGGAAAGAAGAAATAACGTAGGAAATCATGTAGAGAATGAAGACTACAGATAGATGCAAAGTCCAATATGGATATAAAGGGATAAAAACAAGCAGTGGATGGTTCCTGGAAGATTAGAAGTATGTGGGACATACTATTACCCCCTGACATCTTTGAGAAACCATAGATTTGTATTATCATTATAATATACTTAATATTATCAATATAGTATTATGATAATATGTTTTTTTGCTTTTGCTTTTTTCCCTTAAAAAAAAAACAAAAAACTCTTCTCCCCAGCTCTGGGAAGACAGTAAACCAATTTGTATACGCTATTCACATTTGTTTTTCGTTGTGAGCTACAAAAGGGTATTTTTAACTAGCTGCTCTTTTGTCATCTGATGTGTTTAGTTTTGTTGTCATATGTTGTTCTTCAGATTAGCTATTTCTGCCAAAAATGCTCAAAATAAGAGACAGTGTCCTAAGACTGAATTATGACCTTGCAAATGTGAAAAACATCAAGTATCAACATACATGGGGTAGGGTACCAACGGGCTTTAAAATCCATTTAAATCATTAAATGGCTCCTTCATGGGAAGGATTGGTAGTCGATTTGAAGTCACGTTAAATAGGATCGGAGGAGAGAGAACCTTTTGTTCGCCAAGTGCCTGCGTTCGAATCAACAAACGCCACCATCTTCAAATAACACGTATTAAGTATGCGAGTGCTTGAGGTCTGGACTCTGTTTATGAAATGAAAAAAAGCCATATGCTCCAAAGAAGATGTGAGGTGTGCCCGTCCTTTTGTCATGTGAGCAGTACGCATGTGAGGTGCAAATGAGATTTTATTGCTAAAACACGTCCTGGGGTGTGCACATCATGTGAGATGCTGTACCCGTCCGAGTCAGAATGCACCGAGTCTGGACTCAGCCTCACCACAGCTGGGGTGTCCCTGGGAGCACTGCGCTGGCTGTTTGCCGCCAGCAGCCATTTGGAAAGCAGAGCAAAGCCTCTCACTGTATCTCACAGAATGGCCTCAGTTGTCCCAAATCATGCCTCTGTTCCTCACACAGTACAACTTTTATAAGCCCAGACGTGGAATTTCAATGAGGAGCACTGAGGCATGTTTTTCCAGAAGTGGCATCTGGCTCTGGGGTTGGTTACGTGAATGGCCTAGCAGCTGGGTTGACCTGTGGTTTCTGCTAATTCGCCTGAGGTTCTGCTGGCTGCCTCCATGGGCTTTCTGAATACATCCACCCTTTCGTCATCATCACAGCTCTAAAGATGGTCTGAATGTGTGTGTGTGTGTGTGTGTGTGTGTGTGTGTGTGTGTGTGTGTGTGGTAAAGTCTGGGGGCCTTTGAACTTGGCGAGGATACCTGTCTTACTGTGGACAAAGTAGATATTTATTTCCTAGCCCACACTTATCCACTAATGATGGGTCAAGTCATTTGGATTTCAAATACAGTAATAATTAATCCTGAGGAAGTTTCATCTAAGTACAGGTTTCCTTTCCCTTAGAACTGACTGCTTCTCCCCAAAGCGGGCAAATGTTTTCTTAAAAAATTAAAAATACTTCTCTCTCCATCTGTCTCTGTCATGTTTCTTCTTTCTGTATTTATCTCTGTGGATACAGAGCTGCTCTGGACATTTGAGGGATGTATATGTTTGCATGTGGGTGCATGTGTATTTATAAACAGGGTTTTACTATAAGGGGTAAAAATGGTTCCTGGTAGAATTGTGGCCGGAAGAGCCCACTTCCTGAAGTCGAGGGCTCTGGACCACACAGAGAACAGCCCCATGCAGTCCCCTCCCCCATTCTGTCCTCTGTTGGGCAGAAGACCAGTGTAGGACATGCCTCTCAAGCAGTGGACAAAATACAGCCAAGATGTAACCATGTCCCCTGTCTCTGTTTCTGATTATCTCTGTGCACCAAGAGTTTCCTGTATCACCAGGTAAATACTGCCTGGTAGGAAGAGCAGAAAGGAAGTCTGAGGACATGGTTGTGTGTCCAGGTCTACCATGGACAAAGGAGATGCTTGTGGACAAGTCCCTTCAATAAACATCTTCCTCATTTTCCTGGTCTGTGAAGAAATCAGTGGTAAGTAAGACATAGTCATGGCCATCTTGTCTCATCAAGTCTATTGGACTCTGAAATATTTGCATGCAAAACTCTGGGGAAAGAATCCGGAAATGCAAATAATTTATGAAATAATTTTCAGAGGATATTCTTAAATACTTAAAATTGAGGGGTCATTGTAGTCACAAGACTCTATCAGACTATATCCAATCTGGATTGGTTTCTGTATCAAGAACACATAGCTAAATTGGTTAATGATACTCTGGCTTTGTTGAGTTAGCCAGAGAATCGCCAAACCCAGTGAAAATTCATGCACTGGACACGCTCCATTCCTCTGTCTTTTCTCCGCCATCCTGAATGGCCAGCCATACATGTGGAAACTCTTGAGCAAGAGCAAAACAAAACAAACGATACATCTTTCCCATTTTTTCTTTCTTGGAAAACTTCTATCTACTCTAACGTCTATTTTTTATCTTCTGGAATTGCTTTTTATAAAATTGATTTTGTCAAAGGAATATTTCATTATAACATTAAGTAGATCTATGGTCTACATGATAGTCAATCCACATCTGTATCTAATACAGAAAGTTCGCCGTTATTTCATTTTTCCCTTCACCCTGCAATCAATCCCTGTTGGCCTCCGGATCTTCCCTCTTCCTGCAGCCTCTGATTTGCTTTTTTTTTTTTTTTTTGGCTAAAAGTCTATTGTTGTTTGATTTAGTTCACTTTTTAAAAAGTCTCTTTTTGCTTAATATAGTTCATTCGTTTGCTCGATCTCTCTGTACCCCATACATGAGTGACATCATACAACGTCTGCCTTTCTCCTTCTGGCTTATTTCGCCAAGCACATACAAGTGTGCTATCCTTACCATCAGCCTCACTTTGAATCCTCCAGTCTTGAAGCACGACTAGTACTTTTGTTGCAATTCACACTCCTCCCATCATCACTCACACACATGCACACACAGTTCATCCAAAGCATTAGTGAGTGGAGAATTCACCAGATCCCAGGGATGAAATAGATGTGGCTGTCTGCATAGCCTCTTCTCCCAGGACACACAATGCACATTCAGTAAATAACCTAGTAAGTCACAATGAGATATTTTCCCCCAATAAACTATGTTGAACTCTGTTGCAGGCAGTTATCCCTTTCCAACCCATTTTCTCTCTTTGCTTTTCTACTAAACTTCTCCTTCTCAAGAAGGCAGGATACCAGGCTCTTTCCCTACCTGTGGTGGCTTATCAGGTACGTTTTCTAGCAATTAAATTCAGGCATTGACTAGAATCTACATGGAGAGCCTGTGCACATCTCTTCCCAACTCTGCACTTAGCAACCCTTATTGCAACCTTATATTGGTAGCTTGAAATTAACTACGTGGAAATCCCGGAAATTGGAGGCTTCCTCTCCCACCTCCTCCCATTTCTTCCCAGAGAGTCCATTTAACATCCATCAGCACACAAGGAGGGGGTGTGCAAAGCTTTTATTGACAGGTGCAGCCTGGATATCACACAATCAAAACATATATTCATTTTGGCCCCATAAGTACATCCGTTTGAATAGCAGCCCAGTTGTTTCAACAACAAAGAAGTTGTCGGTTAGCTCAAGACTGCTCCTCCCAGCTTCTCAGTAGTTACCTGTTTCTCCAGGTCATCCAGAATGACTTTGATGACAATGCCGGGGAAGATATTTTTTAATATACAAAGATGTAGAGGGAGAGGGATGATGTACAATCTAAAAGAGAAATTTAACATCCTACTAAGTTTTCTTTCAATGATTCAATTTTCTTTTTTTAGGGGAGAGATGTGTTCTTTGAGAAAATACTATTTTTATTAAACGATGCTTCCTGTTTTACAAGGTTGATATTGAATATAAGCTCATGCGTTTTAATGGAATAGAAACAAATTTAATATTGAATATAAGGACGTATTCTAATAATGATAATGAATCAAAGATAATAAGCAAACCTTGGCAGATTCAACTAAAATTCCAATTTTAGAAATATTGGAATATGAAAGATGTTTCTTAAAATTCAGGAAATACAAGATAATTAGGTAGAAGCAAGAACATGAAGAGAGATGAGCAAATGGAGACAGACTCACCCGGAGACAGGAAAACTGTGGAAAAGTTCATCCTGGTGAAACTGGGGGAGCCCACCGAATCACATGGTTTTCTGTACTTCATGAAAGTGTTGGACAAAGGTAATCATTTGCCTAACTAGGTGAAAGAATACATAGGAAAGAATCTTTGATAAGAGAGTTAGCATTTCTAATCAGAGTGGAAGAAAGGAGGATTCAATGTCAAACATCCAGTGTTCCTGAGTAAGACAACTCAGAATGCCAATTTAACTGAAAATTTGGAGACTAGGGTGAAAGAAAGAGGCACTTGAAAATAAAATCAGCAAAGGAATCCAAAATTGTACCAGACACTCGGAACAGATGGGTCCCAAAGTGAATGGAACTGCTTTTGAAGTTTTTACTAGACGCAACTGACATTTAAAGGATAAACGTTTTAATGTAAAGACAATTCAGTTATTCAAGACTTATTTCTTTTGTTTACAAATCCATATTCATTTCAAAGATGTTGAAATGCTTCTCAGTCTACGGATATCACACACTGTACCCACCACCAGAGTGCCACCGTCCTTCACCCCGACCTGTTCTCGTTTCCCTTTCCTCCCCCCTCCCACCTCTTGGCAACCATCTTCTTGTGTCCTGTGAGTTTTGCTGGGGTTTATCTGCTTATTTGTTTCATTTCACCATATGCCACATGTGAGAGGAGACATCCTGTATTTCTCTTTTTCTTTCTGACTTACTTTGTTTAACATGATTGCCTCCAGTTCTGTTCGGGCAGTTGCAAAGAACACAATTTCACCTCTTTTAGTAGTTGCCTACATAGATTCCATTGAGTTTATGGAGCACAGCTTCTTTACCCAGCCATCTGTTGGTGGATATTTAGGGTGTTTCTATGTCTTGGCGATTGTGAACTATGCTGCCATGAATATAGCGGAGCAGGTATTATTTCCAAGTAGAGATTTTGTGCTCTCTGGGTATATGCCTAGGAGTGGGATTGCTGGGTCAAAGAGTAGTTTTACATATTTTTGGAAGAATCTCCATACTGTTTTTCAGAGAGTTTGCACTAGTATTCCCACCACCAGGGCAGGAGAGCTTCTTTGTCTCTGCACTTCCATCAATACTTCTGTAGTTATTTAAGCCTTTTTAGATTCAAAAAAGTTGATAAACCCCCCACCCTCTTAGAATATGTAATTATGGCTGTGTGTTTGCCTTAATCTCTTTGGGCTGCTATATCAAAATATCACGAATTGGGTAGCTTATAAACAACAGAAATTTAGTTCCCATTGTTGGGAAGGTCAATGCAAGACACCAGCGCGGCCATGTTCTCTGTGAGTCCATTTCCTGAGTTGTAAGTGGCTCCTTCCATTGCTGTGTCCTCACAGGCTAGAAGGAGTTCTAGATCTCTCTGGAATCCTGCACACGGTCACTAATCACATTCTTGAGGACTCCACCCTTATGATTTAAGTAACTCCCCTCGCCCCAATTCCTGCCACTATCACCTGCAGGGGTTAGGATTTCAACATAGGAAAGGGGTCGGGGTGCGGGGAGAAAACATACGGCCATAACAGTGCTGGATCACATCTACTGGACTTTTCACCTTCGCGCCTGCTTCACAATTAACATAATGTTACTGTTATGTTATGTTATGAACATAAATGCTGTTACAAATATTACTACTGCTTACTTTCTATTTTCTTAATTATTAGTATCAGCTTTTATGTTAACTATGTGTTAGATTTCCTCCTTACTTCCCTTTTTACATGTATACATTTTGAAAACGTTATTTAAAAATTCTATGTATTTTAAGCTGTTCATTTTCCATTGATTTTTATCCCATGAAACACAGTTCGATCCAGAATTTGGATAAATACTAACCTATATTTCCCTTTTTATTCATTTGCATATAGTTAATTCCTCAATATACATTAAAAAAAGATGTATGACAGATTCGTGAATAAGGTCTAATTCTAGAATAGTCAATTGCACCCATACCTGATCATTTCTTTTTAATCCATTGACCTTTGTAGTATAACATTCCTACATACAGTAAGATCTGTCTTTGACTTTTCTTTCCTATGCCATTTTTTAAAAACTGTATAGCCTTAGGCTGATACTTTTAGTGATCATATCTTTATATATATATATATATATATATATATATATATATCATAAGAATGAGAACATCTTAGAGCTTCCATTATTCTTCATTTTTAGTTGCTCTAGTTATTTTTATCTAATTATGAATCAATACAGATCTTACTAAATTTGATTAGAAATGTATCAGACCCAGATTTTAATTTTAGAAGAATTCCTGCCTTGACAACATTTATGTAGAGACATGGTACACTTTACCATTTAAGATGACAAGTGATTTGACAAGGAATTTGTTTATTGAATGCCCAGTGTGAGGTTGATTTCCAAGAAATATTTGTGGAAATATTTAATTAGTAAACATATCCAAATGATATTTCTGAGACATATCTCTTCTTCACTATCCATAACGGAAAATTGAGAAAGAGATGTTACCATAGGCTTTGAATCAACTACATCATCATCAACTATATCATCATTATTACCTTCTGTTAGCTCTTGAGGCCTCTTTTCTTCTGTATCAGGTCTAAATTTCTTTTTAGACTCGAAGACTCTAAGTAATTTTTTTCCCCCACCCCTTATATTCTTCCTTAACTTCCACTTTAACTAGACACCCCCAACCCTGCCACCCTCTCCCCATGACCCTCTTTGTCTTTACTCCTTTTCCTCTAAGGCCGATGTCTGCCTGCTGAGCTAACCAATAATCACCAGCCATCAATGTCCACATCTGTTCACAGACTATTTATTCTCCTAAGGATGACTTTAACAGTTAAATAAACTTTGAAATCATTGACTCTGCATTTTTCTTAATGTCCCATCCCTCTTACCATTATACATTTATTAGTTTGAATTGCTTGACAATGACTTACATTGGCTTTTTCAAGCAGCGGATCATCTGATCAGTTAAGGCAATTTGTACCCCTTATTTCAGTAATGCAATAGCTTCTTTGATTTTGATATGCTGATTGATTGGCTAAACTGCCCAAACAACCCCAAATAATAGTGCAGTGATAAATAGCCCTTACTTTATTTCTGATGTTAATGGAGATAGAAATGAATAAGGGACTTGGGGTAAAATGACTTGTTTTGGAGAGAAAGAATTTCTGTAACTGAAATGTTAATAGAGAATTGTAATAGTAGTTGCTGGTTCCTTGTGTTGCAGAATGAATCACACTGTGTTTTGCTTCTTTTACCTCTGGAGCCTAGTCTGAGCACCAGACACTCCTGTTCTGAAGGGTCCTGAGGAGATGCACACAGCCTTGGTTTGTCATTGTTGGCTTTTGGGGGGCAGATTCCAGCCTTCTATTGTTTTAAAGAAAATGAATTGAGCCCTGGTGGAATAGAGGCTGGGCACAGTCCACACACAGAAAAAAGCAAGATGAAAAACTAAATAAGATAAATAAAATACTTCTTCCTTTTTCGTCTCTTTTCCTGCCTGTAGCTTTCCTTTAAAAAGAGAGAGAAGAAAGAGAATGGAAGGAGCAAAGGAGGGAGAAAGGGAAGGGAGGAAGGAAGGAAGGAAGGAGGG